>NMRB01000041.1:131328-178409 GCA_002633025.1 Notospermus geniculatus
TGGAGCAACACGTCCTGCCCAGTTCACAATGAAGCATCCAGCACCATGCTTTATATGAATGATGTTAGTAATTAGCTACATGTACCAGGGGACTCAGGCAAACTAGGATGAAAATCAAACATTGTTGACTAGTGCAAGAGTGCATTGCATGACAAGTTAGATGAAATCTACTAAAACACTACTTACATCAAAATCAGGCTGTTGAAACAGAACAATGACGTGATAATCAGGACGAGGGGGCAACGAACGTGAGAAATTCTTACAAACCATTCAACTTTACTCAGCCTTTCACATTCCCCTTTTGGGATCCCCCGATGATGGTATAAACCTTCCAATTTACAGGAATTTGTGCAAAACCTAAACAACTACCCGGTAGGTGAGTGGCCTGACTTGGTGACACAACATATTTGGAGTTTCCTACTAAAATGTTGATGATGAGGTGATGTGTGTGTCACCACCAACATCCCGATGTGCCAATCCATGGACATAGCATTTGAATTTTGTCCCTACGTTGCTCTCGGAGAGACTGAGTCTCCATGAATACCCACCAATGAAATTGGAATCAACCAAAGTGAATGGTGGTATCATTCATAACAAAGCAGGTGAGTACTAAATCCCAGAGTAATTTAGTGGGGACAAAGGAAATCTGTGATGCAAATGCAATGAACAAAAGCAATCAAGTCCAGATTCCTGAAAGTGCACGTATGTTTACCTTTGGTATTGGTCGACTCTTCGACATGTTGACAATCGCTGGGTCAATGATGTCGTCCTCGTCGTCAACGACCAAAGCACTGAGGCTCTGCTCCACTTGAGGCATCTCGGAAAACTCCTCATCCTGTGGGAAGAAATGGCATACATAATTAACATAATTAAGCAAAATTATAACTGGATACCATTCAAACTGACAAATAAAGCCTGTGGAGACTGCCCGTAACTGTCAGCCATTTCATCTTCATTAAATCTCACTCACATCCTTGCGTTGTTTTTCTGCCGTGTTGTAGGCTGAATCAGCCCCTCGGCTTTCATCATCATACAAAGATTCTCCAAGGTCAACCTGCTCAGCGGTGTCATAATCCCATACGCCTGAAGAAAAAAAAAAGAACACTTGACTTCAGGGTTGAGGAAATGAGCAAGTCTGTCAGTCATCCACCAAAGTTTGGCGAAAATCCTCGGAGACAGTAAGTCAAAGAAATGACCATGTATATCTTAAGCATCATAAAAAATCAATATTACAATGTTACAATATTACAATATTACAATTTGATTTCACAAATAAAAAAAAAAGAAAAAGAAAATGACATGAAGTGTATCCATTTAATGTCTCACCTCCATCTCCAAATGTTTCATCATTCAACAAATCAATATCATCTTCAGGAAGAAGAGAATCTTCTCCCTCATCAAGACAATTAGGGTCCCCCTTCCCCAAGCATGGGGGCTGAAATAAAAATCTTAGTTCAAAAGAGAGCAAATGAACACAAATGTCATGAATGTGCGAGCTCATATTACATGCTCACATAAAACACAGTTTGCGTAATTAGGCCTAGTGGCTGCCATTTTAATTTAATTTGTGGATTTTATCGTTGGTTGGGCTTTTTCAATGGGATTTTGCACTGTCAGAGGCTTTCAAAGAACGTTGATACAAAAGCACTCAGAACTGCATAAAGATGTTTTATCAAGCAAGCGAAGCAGCTAATAAAATATATTCGATATATATTTGAAAAGTTTGAAAATTCGGCTAATTTCCACAAAAAAAATGGCGACCGCAATTAACGCAAACTGTGTAGCCTCCGCCATACGGAATTTTCCACCCACAATTCAGTTTGAGTCCTGGAGCTCTTTTAGCAACTGGTCCATACGAGTCGACTGGCATTGTGGCCTGGTTGGAATCTGCTTGAGATCATCTCCTGCTGTGCCAGCAATAACGTCATTCCATTTTGACGATTGTCAATCAATGACGTGCGGATTCGCCGGATTCCCCAGGATATCGCCTATCGCCGGCCAGGTACGACACGCGTCGACGGTCGCTAAGTCCATGCTAAGTCAAATAAAAATTCAAAAGTAGGCCTACCGGTATCATTTTAATTTTGTAATTTGAAGCCCCATGTCATGTGTGTCCATGTAGGCCTAGGCCTACATTGCACTGTTTCCATCATCATTCATAATCATGTCCATCACTACTGGCCATGGCATGGCTGGCTTCCCATGGTAATGCACAGCTGCATGTCGTCGTGTGTGTAAAAGGGCCTAGCTAGGGCATGTTACCTATGTACTGTACAGTGTACACGAATTTACATACAACAGAGCGGCACGCTGTAGAACAGGACACATTTTCAATAACTTATTTTATGGTTTTTAATTGGTCAAATCGCGGTGAAATTTCGGCAGATGATAAAAGGGATATTAAATTTTACAATAATGATCACAGACGTTAAACTTACGGGACAACTGGAATCATAACCGAAGAAACTTTCAGCCATTTCCAACTGACATTTCGCGAGTTACTTTCGTGTTCCCGCGACGAACAGACATAATCTCAAACCCAAATTTGTCCATAAAATTTTCGTGCACTCACCTATAAAACAGATTAAAATCCTCATAATATGAGTTTTAAAAGCAATAAATCAATTTTTAACTGCGAAAAATCTATTGGTAATGAAGTTTCATCATACACTGTATTGTTTTATTGGATATTGCACTAATGACGCATTTTCGAGGCTTCGAGACTTTTCCGCCATGAATTACGAGAAGAAACGGAAATTGCCGAACCGAAATTGAGCGAAGCAAATTTTCTTAAAATACTCCAAAATCGACGTTTAAAATCACGCATTTAGATATTGAAACGCCCTATTGGGTCATAACGGATTCAAAGACACCGTTTCGGTGGTTTTCATCGCCGGAATGGAGACAAACGACAGTGGAGAAGTGTCCGTAATCGGCGAAGTCGACATTTCCGAGGAGTTGCCGAATGGTGACGATTCGGCCTTCAACGACGAACAACAAGACGGCGAGCAGACGCCTGGAAATTCTCAGTCTTCTGACCAGCAATCTAACATCACTGACCATGTTTTTGTCCAGGCAGCGCAAGCATATGTAACTGCCGAGCAGCTTCAAGCTGCAGGCCTCCCGCCAGACATTAAAACAACACACATTGTTATCCATGATCATAATTTAGGGGTTCAAGATCAAGCATTGAAAACCCCCACAACACCGCTGCCTCCGCCCACTCCAGCCACTCCACTCAGCAAAGAAAAGGGCTTCAGATACACTTGGGATCCTTCTGTCCATTTACCTATTCTCCCTATCAGATGTAAAAGTACAAGTGGTGATTTGTACAAGGACAGATTTGGATCTGGTAGGCTATGATTAATTAATTTAAAATTAATTAAATTAATCTTAAACATGTTAAACATGTCACTCTTCCTTTGTCTTGCTATTTTACTGCCTAAAATGTACCGCCATGATTTTTCATTTTTTTTCAGCGTGGTAGGCCTAGGCTAGGCTAAGGCCTATTCCTCCGTGGACAGTGCAGAGTGATAGCTTTTGATGTTTGATCTGTTTTTCGCTTTCTTTGGGTTGGCTCCACTTTCATTTCAGATAGGCCTAGGCCTAAAATAAACACAAGTCAGGCTACACTACAGTACAGATCTGTGATTTTAGTTGGGGACCATGTTAACAAATTGGGAAAAATGTGTGCCCAGTTTGAAGGCCGACTGCTTCGCACTTATCTATCCGTTTGAAACATTTCAACTACCATTGAGAAGTCAAGAATCTCTAGTTTTTAAATGTCTAAGCAGTTTGAAAATGGACTTAGGGACCTGGCCGCAATCACCATGGAATTCAATCATTTGAGCCTCAAAAGTTTGCAATTTCACGCCAACAGAGTTATGTCGTGGGCGCCGCTGACGTGACATGACGTCGTCCTTTGACGCAGTGGTCCCCAACCAACGTCATGGATCTGTAGGCCTAATAATACAGGCAGCAACAATGGTTGGCGTGTTGGATGTTTTTGTTGAATCACGCTTCATGACTTGAATACAGCTGCACTTGGATGCTAAATGTTTTGGCCTAGGCCCTACTTAGTGTGGCTTTGGCTTATTTGTAAAACTAACAAGTGAGTGAATTAGATAGAGGGCAGTGCTCGAAAAGTTCAGTTGTTCAAAGGTAGCCATTTGGCTAAATGTCTACAAAGTTTCATAGCCAAATATCTATGATTGAGATACTGCCAATGGAAATATAAAGGACTTATGGCGATTAAAATGGTGAAAATCAAGGAATTCTTGTAGCCAATTGGCGAAATTGACAAAATCCTTTATAGCCAAATGGGAAAATCCTGTAGCCAATGGCGATGAAAACAGCTACTTTTCGAGCACTGGAGGGTTTCTAGTTCTTATAGTGATAGGCGTTATTGAATCTTTTGTAACTTTTTTTCAGGAGGGCGAGGTAAATGTATAAAATATGAGGACCAGTGGTACACCCCAAGTGAATTTGAGTCTTTATGCGGACGTGCCAGTAGCAAGGACTGGAAGAGGAGTATTCGGTATGGTGGGAGGACATTACAGTGTCTGATTGAAGATGGTCATTTGACACCCCACGCGACATCCTGCACTTGTTGTGCCTGTTGTGATGATGACACTGTGGTAGGTATATCTAGCTGTAAATCCCTTCAGTTGGAAAGTTCAGAGCCTGGTCTGAAGATGCTTCATCATTACTGATCAATTCACATGCAAAACTAATAGACCTTTGTGAATTGGTGATCTTGAAACCTTTGACTAGAGTCACCATAAGTTATATGGTGTGAGTTGTTATGTGGTACTGATTGCAACCATTTTCATCTTTACAGACTGGGCCTGTGCGTCTGTTCGTACCTTATAAGCGGCGGAGACGGAATAACAGTGAGACTGAGTGTGGCACTCCACCCAGAAAACAACAACGTATATCTTCTTCTAAATCTTCACCCACATTGGCTGCCTCTCCAATATCACCAAAAGAGAATTCTTCATCAAATCTGGAGGGGTACACTTGTGAGTTGACAAAACTTCATAAAGATCACAGAATATGTGGTGTATTTCTGCCAGTAGTCAGAACATTATTAGTCTTTTTACAGTCCGATCTAAATTCGATAAAACATCTCAAGGTACATTTCCTGACAACAGAAAGTAGTCCACCAACACTGTAGCTTTCAAAAGATCCTTTAAACGCCTTTTACCTATAGAAGCTGTCTGACAATAGACTGCACTTTGAATAATCCTCATGGATCGGAATCCATGCTATATAAGACTCATATGTTACGTATGTATCTTTTTTCAGCCGTAGTTGTGGCGATACCACAGGGGGCAGGTGCCATTCCTCATGGATCAGTGGCATTACCTGGCGCTGGAGATGGTGCAGAAACAGTCCATATTGTCACAACAGATTCAAGTGGAAATTTGGTGTCGGCAGGGGGTAAGTTGAGAGGTTTGAATATGGCCAGTATATGAGTATAAATGAATGAAATTCTTGTTTTATGTGTAAATCCATTGTTTATGAACTTGCAGCATTATGTGAGTGGGACACTGACTGGATGCTACTGAAAATATTCACATCTTTTTACTTTTATGAATTGCAGAGGGTACTGTTGTTATTCCAACTACATGTCCACAACCCAACCAAATCAAAGTGGCCCAGGTAGCCAAGCCGACTCTTCACGTAGGACCTGTGGGACTGGATGTAAATGAAGAAAAACAGTGGTGGCAGCTGGATGAAATAGCAAACAACCTCCTACAGCAGGCTCAGCAGTTGAAATCTCTCATCGAAACAGCAAAGCAGCAGTCCATACAGTCCAAGGAGGCAGCTCTCCAACAACTCAAGTTACAGATGGAGAAAGAGAAGACTGAGGTAAGGCATATGATCGGAGGATCGAATGGTGGTGGCTTCTGTTACCAATGTCCATGTGCAAGCCAACATGTTCTGTTCGGCACTAGATGCTCAAGTGATGCCTCACACGCTCATCTGACGAGTGACATCGTCATCTCAACAGGATTTAGTTCTTGAAATCCTCATTGGAAAGAGTTACCAAGGAAAAAGATGTTGTTGAACTCGTCTATGAAGGACCGTCTAGGACCAACAGAGATCCTCTCTTGAGTCTCAGAGAGTTGTCCTGACTCTGGAGGTCAAAATAATAGGAATGATCAGTTTGGGACTGAAGTTCAGTGTCCTTATGGAGTGCTGTCTTCTTGGGTAGGCGTCCACTAAGGAATTTTCCACTACCTTTGAGACGTGCACTTATGCTTGAACCAGATTCCAATTGTTCTTTCAGGCTGTCAATGCCATAAGGATCGACGCACAAATGAGTCTCTCCCGAGCGGTGATTGAAGAAAGGTCGCAGAAAGACATAGCAATACAACAGGCATTGAACCAAGCTCGGACGGAAATGCAGGAAAAACTCGAATCTGTAACCGTGGTCACCTCTGATGATAAAGTCCGATACAACGTACAGTGGACGACAGAACAACCAAATCAGAATAACATTCACATCATTGATGCTGAGCAGGAAGAGTTGGTACACGTAAAACAAGGCGACGATAATGATTGAAAAGTTTCTTGTGGACGTTGTGTTGTTTCTTGGCAATATTGGCTTTTTGTGCCAATGTGAATTCATGTTTGTCCAGTTCGTCTTGTTCTCAACTGGAATAAAAAGACTTGTGACTTTGTGCTGAAGGCAGCCATCAAGTAGTGGGTTTTGCATTTCGGTCAGGGCTTGAGGGAAATTGGTAATAAAACACAAATGACACTTTCATATTAAGCTCTTAATTTTTTCACAGAATGTCCTTGAATAGGCAGGGGATGGTGAAGCAGAATACAATTATTTGAACCAGTGAAAACATTTTGTAGAAACATGCTTTTGTACTCGGTATCAGGGATAGTGAAGGATAAGCCTTCACGGAGTGGTGAAATATCCCTCTGAGTGAAGTTCTCATTTATCTCCCGTAGACAAATTGTTCTGAAATTGATTTGTGAGTTCGTTCTGTTACTGCAATATATGTGCAAGTCATCAGAACATTGTCGCCAATTCAAATAGGGTATGCCTGCAGATTGATGAGTACAATTTTGGTATCTGTATCGCATATGGAGCATAATGTTTGAAAATAGCGCTTGTTTTAATCATACAAATCCTGGTGTCCTTAGGCGACCGTTACGTGTGAGGACTATGTTATATTGATATGTCTGTACACAATGAAATTGTGGCATGCAATAAATGTATATTTTCATCCTGTTTTCATGAACTGGTTGCCGGAGTGCATATTCAGGTGCATATACACAAATAAACCAATACATCAATTTACATCAAATGAAGATCTGTACTGGATGTGACAATGTTGTCCACCATGGTTTGTACAGTTGTGTTGTACTTGTTATGTAATAATATAATGCATATTTTGTTAGTACCAAGTTGCATTTATTAACAATTTTCTTCTCCTACTGGGGTACATTCAATGGCGCTCATCCTGGACTGGAATACCAGGGAACAAGCAAAATTCTTCTTTCCTCCAAACAAGTTTTGACTTGGTACGTATCTTCTTATGGGCCGTAATCACTGCAAAATTGGTTTTATGTCTTGATTATCATTCCGATTCTTTAGTCTTTTAAAAATGACAGTTTTCTACCTCGTTCATCAGAAGAATGTGATGTTTCAGGCTAGCTACCGTAAAAAGTAAACCACAATTCTGAAAATGGCCACTGTCGCCCTGGTTATGAGAGATGTGTATGGTTACCTGTCCTCATTACCCAGTCCACGATGACAAAAGGAGATAATATTAATAAGCCATTAAAACTTACTTTTATCATTAGAAATGTACAGAGAGCAAATGTCGTTTTTATGTAAATATTATGAAAAAAAGGTTTGGTATCATTTCAGTAACCTGTTGATCTGTGCTTAGTATTTCCAAACCCGTTTTTTCCACAGTTTTATGCTGTATTGTTTGAAAGTAGAAATTAATTACCTGAGTTTATCATGACCATTCTATCACCAACATCCAAATGCTGCATGGCATTCAAAAAGTCCCATTACTAACTCAACTATTCTGTATTCTTCAAAATAGGGTAGAGTAGGGCTGTGAAAGCCCTGGAATAAACTAAAGTATTCTCCACATGGTATTTGTGACCCTCCACCACAAAACCAGTCGAAGTCGCATGGAAAATGAGCCTAAACATACTGAGATGACACCAGGAGATAAAGAAATAGAATCACTCAGATTTCACAATAGACAAACAGTACTGAAATTGACAGATAATTCAGTCCCAACCTGCCAACCTCAGAGCGACTTCCAACTGGTTTTGTGGCGAGGGTCACATTTCTGTCTCTACTCACACAAATCCTGTGTGCGAGCATATGAACAGGAGCGAGACTAAAGCCCTGCTATTCGAGGATGGAAATGACCTGAATCTCGGGGTACACATATATGAGCTGCTCTACAAAGTAGGCACTTGTCGCAAGTGATCATCATACGTCATCACTTCACTCATAGCTGTCCACAACTCCTGTAAACCTGCAGAGACGCACATTTCAGCTATTGTGTTCCAAGGCCATTAACCCTTTCCTCAGTTGCGACAAGCGCCTACTTTCGGTAGAGCGGCTCACTATGTAAAGCCTGAGAGCATCACTTGCATGCATACATAAAGAAGTACTTGTACATGTAGATGATCTTCATTCGTGTACCTTGTACCCTGTACATATACATACATGTGTAAGTACATGATCTTGTTGTTCTTGTACATTGTAGTCGATAAGTACATGTATAAAAGGTGTCAGAGGGACTGGTGTTGGTGCGTTTACTGTAGGTACACACGTATGTGAAATATGGTCATATAATGCAAGGTCAGTTCTATCAGAAATATATAGGCCTGACTAGTTCTATTCTATGAATATGTTGGAATATGTTCTTTTCAGAAAATTTGAATGTTCCTTATGAATGAATTACCAGTTGTGATTATGTTAATGTATTTCCACATGTAAATGTATGTAATTCAGATTTTTTACGGTTCTCTATGGAAATAAAATGAAGTATGGCAGCTCAATCAATTCTTTCTGCTGTATATCATAATGGATATTTAGTTCTGGTTACCAGCATTACATGAAGCATGGGGTGTGTTCAAGATGGCAGATCAGTCTCCGAGCTAATGAAATCGGTTGGAAGCACTTTTGGTGGCAACACCACCTTGTACATTTGTACTGGATTTTTTCAATGAGGGCCAAAGCCAAAGCAATACGGCCCTGGTGAGAGGCCGTCTCAGTTCTTTACTTGGAGTCTCACTTGCCCTTGTAAAGGCACAAGGTCACCACGGCTTACGCCATGATGGACTGAAGAGCCAGGGATGATCAATCCCATACATGTACAGTGTAGGCCCGGGATTGCTAAGTGGATGGGATAACCACTAGGCTATCAAGGCTCCTCCTGAGATACTCGTTGCTGTGTGCATATCATGATGGATGTTTACATAAATGAGGATGGACGAATAAACATACCAAAAACAAACATGTTTGTATACAAGTGTTTGTATTATCAGACAGTATACAGTACTAAACCAAGTCTTCACAGCAAAATAAACATGAGGAGTGATATTTTGTCTACGGTAATTCCCCACAGATGGGACCGCCTTCACATAACTATAGTTGCTAAGCCCTTGTAAGTGACTTTGGAGTCTTCAGTCTTTTCAGTTTGCCAGTTGTCTTGGGAGTTACAGTCTGTTTGGCAGCTTTGGGTGTGGAGGATTTCGGGGTTGACTTTCTCGGTGTGTCATGTTTCTTAGCATGTTTCACCTGGTGTTGTTGAGCAGGAGAAACCATGGTGACGTCACTCGTTGATTTCAGGCTCGGCCTTGGGGTCTTACGAGCCAATTTAGTATCTCTCCCCTGCGTCTCTGCTTCCGCACATCTTGGTTCAGAGGCTCCCATCCAAAGTTCTGTCAGCAAAGATGAAACTTTCTCTGCAGCACCTTCAAAAGATAAAATCATGGTGATACTTTCAGATCAGTTGAGAGTGCAGAGTGGCAACTTGGCTGGGTATCGAACCCGTGGCCTCTTGATCATGAGTATGCCCCTCAAACCACTACACCATCACGCTCCCCCTCACCCATACGAAGACCACACCCACTAACGGACTTATATGCATGTTTGGAATACTTCAGGCTTCTTTAATCAATGTCAACCCCAGGACCCACCTTTTTTCTCTTCGAGCATCTTGGCATCCGTCAGCTCAGCGGTGAACATGCTTGCCCTCTCCTTCAAATCCTGAACACAGGCAGACGTGGAATCGATCCTCAATGCCTCATCAGTCAACAGCAGGAACACTTTACACAAGAGTAATCTCAGTTCTGTGACACTGTCTGTGTTTCCAACAACCTTCTGTCGGTGACAAGGTGACAGACGGAAAACATCTAAGTCCCCGATTTTTATGGCTGAGATTTGACTGAACAACGGCAGAAGATAGTCCGTCACACCCTTCTCTCCAGGTGTACTGCCCTCTAGTAACTTGCCCATCAAGTAATGACTTAAATGACACTCCTTTTCCAAGAGGGCAACAAACCACTGCAGGACTGCCCGCAACGAAGAAGTCCAATTTTCAACGGGCAACTTCGAGAGCGATTTCAACAGCCACTTCTGAATCACAATAACGGAATCTACCATTCGGTCTTGTTGAACTTGGGGTACGTCCTTTCCAAAATGAGTGAGATCCAATGGGCAGTTGGTGACAATTTTCACGAGGTGCTCAGTCAACGTAGAGATTTTGCCAGCTTCACTACCAGCTGACAGTTGACCAGCGCTACCAGTATTCAAATTGGTAGCCTTTATGTCACTATGCTTCATTGCATGGGACTTCACCGCCTCGGACTTCACCTCTGAACCTCCAGAACATGTGGCAGAGAGATGCACAAGTTTGAGGAGATGAGTGAGTGAAAGTTTGAACTTCAGCGTCTGAAAGCCGCTTGCTTCATGAGTCGCTTCAGTCACGCGTAGCTCCTTGATGACTGATGACAATGTTCGCGAATACTTCTGTAGTATGTCTATCTCTGCTGGTTCTCTGTAATAAGAAAGCAAGGATTTAATTAAAATGCAGGATAGACGATTCTCGAATTCGCAGATCTGCGCACTTCCGCCAAAATCACAAACACAACCTCGATCTGAAACCAGCTGACGTGATGCAATCCATGATTCAGCAATGGTCGACTCTGACGCAACGTCGTCGAAGTCACTGTCACCGGGTTCTCTGCGTCACGGCATTCAGTTTCAGACCAAGGTTGTGGTTGCGATTTTGGTGGAAGTGCGCAGATCTTTCTCGTTTACGTCAATTTGAGAATTGTATATTGAGAGAACATTTTAGATAAACTTCCTGATCCCTTCACAATTTGAATTCAAGCTGGGAGTTGAGTGCAAAATACAGCACCATTAGCTCTATCGAAAATATCTGGCAAATAAATACAGCAGGAGGAAACCAGAGTACCCGGAGATCTGCACTGTCAAAGAGAGTCGCCCTTTCTCTCACGTGAAGAATGGGGTGACCTGGGGATTGAACCCAAGACCTCAGCGGTGACGGCACTGATGTTTCCACTGCACTGTTCTGAGAGATTCTATCGAATTGATCAGAAACGCATGCTTACCCGATCTTGTGCAGAAGATTCAACAAGGTGAAAACGATTTCACTCAAGAACGCCAGGGGGAGGCACTTGGTGTCTTTCTTGGTGTTGTCTCGGTCACCGGCAATACTGGACCACAGACTTGACAGAATGTCAACCACGAGCAGCAATTTGTTGCCATCTCCAAGCCTTAAAACAAGAGGTAGAGTTATGAAATTGAAGAATGAGAAGCAAGAATGGTGGCACATCAGGGCCTCAAAAGAAATAAGTTTAGTAGGAGGAAACAGGAGCCTCCAGGAAAGGCCTACAGTATCAATCAACTTCCCTCAGTGTGCTGACCTAGAATTGAACCATTACAGGTGCGGATCTGGTGGGGGGTGGCGCACCCCCCTTTCGGCCAACAAATCTGTAAAATTGACCATGAAATTCTGAAATTTGGAGCAAATCATTGAAATTCACCACAGATTTTAATGTTTCTAGCATGACGCACCCCCTCTTTTCCGAAATCGTGGATCCGCCCCTGCATTACCCTCAAGTGTAACAGAGGCAGATATGACAGCAAAATGATATCGGGTCAAACCAAGTGCAAGAATGCACTGTACCGGTACTTTGTTCTTCTGCAAATTGAATTGTCGTAATTTTGACTGACCTGTGCGATATCACTCCATTCAACCATGGCAGAATTCCCTGATGCTTTACAAGCTCGTAGGCAACTTTCTTAATCTTGCAACCTTCATGGACAATTTTCAATACCAGATTCTGAAGGAATAAAAATTTTCAACAATCAAAACAGATACAAGACACAGGATTCCTGTAGCTCAAAGTTGGTCACAAGAATATACCGGTAATGTAAATTGAATGAATCCACTATGGCAAATTTGCCAACAAATAGGATCACGAAACATAGGGGTTGACAGTGTTCATGTACCCGTTGGAGACAAACTTCACGTACCTGTGTAGCAGCGTCACTCGTGGGTGAATCATGGAAAGACAGAAGTAGCTTGAAGGCAAATTTCCTTTCGAATATTTTGTAGTCGGCTGACTCGCGTAGACCATCAGCCATCAGTGACAGGATCCAACGACGCTCACTATTTTGAACTGAAAGACGATGACACCAAATCAGAAGCAGACGTTTACTCTATGGACGACTAAAGCAGACGGCATCAACTCTCAGTCCATTTTTTACAGAAATGTCGGAACAAAGGCAAAGTTCAGTTCATTCAACTCCAGGACATCAGGGGCGGATCCAGGAGTTGGGAAAAGAGGGGGCACCCTGTGCTACTAACACTGAAATCTGCAGTGAATTTCAAAGATTTGCTCCAAATTACAGAATTTATGGTGGATTTTACAGATTTGTTGGCCCCCCTTGGATCCGCGCCTGGACGTTTCTCATGAACCTCCAGTAATACATGTATGTAGTGAAATGACTTACCTCCATCGATGAGCTGTTGAACAACTTGTAGAACTCTGGTATGTTGACGAGATCAAGGCCTGGTTTCAACAGCAAGAATGACTGGATCATGCCATACATGTGGTCGACTGAAATGAACCAAAAGGCAGATGATTAGGGGTGAATAATTCAGGCAGATTCTCATCAAGCCAGTGATTGCCAAACTCTCAAAAGAGCACAGACATCAGGACAACAGTATTTGTCATTCACCTGTTTTGTCAAATGAAACTGTACCAGCAAGCAATCATGCCTCCTCGGATAGAAATTAAAGAATATGGAATTAACCCTCCTAATCAATACTCGTAACGGGGCTAGAATGTGGGACCCCTACCCCGATAGGCGGGACTGACCACACAAGCTTCTCATTATCAGGACCAAAACTAGCTTTGGAACTCCAAACCAACCTGGATTCATCAAGAGCTGTGCAGCCTTGACAAGAAAAACACCAATAATACAAGCGAGCTTAGAGTTCGGTGACTCGAAACTGTTCTTGATGCAGTCCAATAGATACACAACGTGCTCCTTGCCCATGAACTTTGCCCCCTCCAGTTGCTGGCTGAAGCGAGCTAAGACGTGGTACGCTGCTCCTCTCGTGTGGTGGTCGTGGCTACTAAGTGCAGATAGTGTGTAACCAAAACAGTTCCTCTGTATGAATGTCTGGCAATTTACAAGGGAATCTGAAAATGAAAAGAAAAATATTATACAGCAGAACCCTTCACATGTCTAATCATTGCATTCCCTGGTGACGTGTGAAACTGAGGCTACACGAATCGGGCACCGATATATCGCTGCTTCTGACAATTTTTGAAAGAAGCACGGTCCCTGACTTTATTTTTTGGGATGCAGTGGCTCTTGAACTTCCCTGCCCAGCCAATAGCTGATGAAATGAACACAGGATCCCTGGGCACCATACATGCACTGTCATGCTGCCGATACATCAGCAAAGAGTGGTTCCACCTGATTTGTACCCTGTCATGTAACCCAACCAATGCCTCACTTACCTGGCCGCAGCAGGTAACTGAACAAAGGAAGTAGAAAACATGGGTCATAGCAGTCTGAGATGGATTCTAGCTCGTCTGAATCGTCAGGGGATGGCTGAAATTGAAGAAAAAATAACGTGTTGGAGATATCCTGCAACAAAATTGGATGATCTAGAGACTCGGGAATCGAACCCGTGACCTCACTGGTGGCAGCTATGGATGTTTCCACTATACACCCACCCACATCAGCATATTTGGCCTACCCGGTAAATGTAACAAATTTGTCTCCAGTACACTAAAGAACAGTAAATCCTACCGACAACTTTCTCCTCAAAGGAAACTTCAGGGCAGATCTCATGAGCTTTTTCTCATCCAACACCTCCAAGACTTGTTCAGTCGTGGCATGTTTCCACAGAGAGGGACCTAAATCCTTCTTCACTGACAGGTGCTCAATTGATTTCGGTCCCCACAAGTACGGCCTGCAAAAAGAGACACGGTATTAGAGGAGAGTCGCATCGGCACAAGTTCAGCCTGTAATTACGACACCTACGGTAGTCTATATTTTGTATCTGTACATGTACCGGTACTTCATTTTCCATCAGGGCCGAAGCCAAAGCATTATTGGCCCTGTTAAGTACGGAAGAGACCAACTCAAGCTACTCATGTTCCTCACTTGGATGGGGTCTTTTACTTGCCATTGTACATGTAAAGTCACAAGGTACAAGTCACCATGGAAGAACCAGGGATGATTGATCCCGTATGGGCCGGGATTTGAACCCGGGACCTGCCACTTGCAAGGGCAGACGTGATAACCACTAGGCTATCATGGCTCCCCGTACCTCTCAATTACGGACGGCACCTTCCATTCCAGAATGTTTCATCAACAGAGAGATTCTACTCGATTCAAAATGTATATTTACCTGTAGGGGGACATGTCAGTGCCTGAACTTTCATAGATATGAAGCAAATGCAGCAGCTTTCGATCTGTTTCCGATAAAGTCGCCGCATACGCAGCCAGGAGGATGGAGACATGGGACTGTTGACTGCAATGTGGGTGTTTGGATATTACAGCATGTAGCAGGTCAACAAGTGCACCTGTAAGGAAGAGTATGAAAGGGTTACCACCGAAGTAGGCGAAATGGGTACAGGAGAAATGAGTTTGGGCAAAATGGGTACCAGCCAAAATTGGAAATGGGCTAAATTGAAGTACCGTATGTGAAATGGATTTAGGCTCCTTCATTCCCCATGAGTTTGTTCAAAATGTCGAAGTACTAATACTATTTCAACTACTTTCTGCTTTAGTTTGTGTGAAAATCAACGATTCAAAATTGCAGATTTCAATATGCAATGAACCTCTTCTATTCTAAGATAAAGAACCGTAGCAATGTTTAGAGGTATGATACTCACTTTTCTTTGAATCATCTTCAACCTCACCAAGCATAACTGGAAGGAACTTGGAATGCGACATTATCATTTCAAGAAATATTTTGGCGCTAATCTTGTTCGTGTCCGATGCGAACATGTGGCTTACAAGAATGGCCATAACGCACAGCACCTCAGATGTTTCAAAATGATTCCTGCAAAAAAAGCATTACAGAGACATGACAGCCCCATCATGATCGAAAGATGGTCAAAGGCAATTTGACAGTTTTCCATGTACATGTACTCCAGTTTCCTCCACATCAAACTTAGCCCATGTCGTCTGTAGTGCTAATAGTGTCATTTTTGTTGCTCAGCTCTCGATATAAACGAAAGAATTTGACACAATATACATGTAGTATAATTTGAACACAATAGCAGGAAGCTCATCTCACCTCAGTCCCATCTTGATCGTCCTAATCCAGTGCACTTGTAGCACAGAATGCGAAAGCTTTTCAAAGAGCTCCGATTCCTTTTCTACGCCCTCCAAACAGTTTAGAACAGTCCTGATAAAATGTACCACCACATCGTGATTCTCAGCTGTTTCCAACTTCGTAGAGAAGATTCCATGGAGGCATGACAACAAACCGTAGATTGCACAAGATGCGTCTTGATTTTGTTTGTTGTAAACCTTAAATGCCTGTATGGTCATCGCCTCTAGAAGCCTGACGAGGTGAACCGGCACTGATTTTGTACTCTGAAGTTCAGAACACAGTTTCTCTGTTGCTGTAAGCACCGTGGAGTCATCTGTGACAGAAAATACACCTACATGTACATTACGATCATACCGACTGCAATTTTAAAGCACACATAGATTTGTGTTTTTACAAATTTCACACGCAGACAGGAGACAAAACTTACCCCTCGGCAGGTAAGGAGTAGGAGATTCTTCTCTATTTTGATTGTTATGAGAGAGTTACCAGAGTGAACTTACCTTTGTGTTGTAAAAGTGACACCAGTAAATATGACATGCACTCATCTTGTGCATCATTCGTCCCTTCTAGGATTGAGCTGATACCAAAATCCCAGTAAACCTCGTCTGCCAACTTGACAAAATCTGTCATTTCATCTGTGAACAAAACCGTGAATCAAGAGAGGAATAAGAATCGATCTAACTTCCATCTGGGCCGAAGCCAAGGCATTATTGGTCCTGCTGAGTATCTTTGGAATACAGACTGACCATCTTAAGCAACTCATGTTCCTCACTTGGATGGGGTCTTGTACTTGCCATTGCGAAGGTACACGGTACAAAGCACCACGGCTTATTGTCCCATGTGACAGAGTGAAGTGCCAGGGATGATTAATCCCATACGGCCGGGATTCGAACCCGGGACCTGCTGCTTGCTAAGCAGATTCAATAACCACTAGGCCATCAAGGCTCCTCTACACCCTTAGAGGTGACAGGCACTGCTGTTGTATTCTCACTGAGTACTGTTGTTTTTTGAAAGAAAAAAAACATTCTCACCTGATCCAACCTTTGCCAAATAAGAAGTGTAAAGTGGTACATATAGCAGCTTATGTTTCCTTAATCTCTTCTCTTCGCCGTGAATCCATGCTTCAAAGTATGAATTTCCCAAAGTGTTGTATCTGAGCACAAGTTCAGCTAGGGACGTAACAGTAGCAGCGAGCTCTGGCTTGTCGGTGTAAGCAACCTGCAGCAGCTTCATGAAGTCCTCGAGGCCGAACACTGCTGCGTAATGAGGGAAGGCGTGGATGAAAGCACTGAATGTGCTGTACGTGTCTGTGAGGTTAACAACAGTGTCTGGGTGTAGGAAACTCGGCCCTTGTGATGGTGAACTAAACACTACTTGGCAAAGTCTTTGGATTGCAGAATACGAAAACCATCCAACATTCCTACTGGCTCCATTTTCATGCAACTTCGTTTTCTTCACAACCTGTTCCAAGACACTGAACACAGTTTCTCCAGCAAGGAGCAAGCCATCATCTGAGACCAAGTTCTTCAGGGGTAGCTCCAACAACTTGTTGATCACTCCAACGACTGTTCCACTCTCCATGTATGATGCTAGCCTCGAAAACATCACGAGTGAAATGTCCTGTAGCTCTGATCCATTTTCAGCACGAACGTTCGTCTGCTCTAACTTATCCAAGTAAGGAGCGCAAACAGATGCGTCTGCTTTTACTTCATATGCCACTTGAAGTAGCGGCAACATGTTTTTTGAGATTAAATGAGAGAGACTCAAGGGAACTGCATCGACTTCTTGCGAAGGGAGGAAGTTTTCAAGAATGGTTGGATGTTTCAAGACAAAAGGGATCATGCATCGGACAGCTTCAAGATTTGCACCCTCATTCGATCTGGAGCTCGATGTTGTCGCCTCTTCCGAAGATACAATGGCAGCTTCAGCTTCTGATTGAGAAGTGCTGGTTTCCATGATGGACTTCAACAGGCCAAACAATGCTTCTGTTTCTTTCTCAGCCAGCTCATTTTTCTGGAATCGGAGAACAAGACATCATAAGACGGTCCGACGAACTGTGAGATCAAGCAATCAACAGCTGCTAGCTTTGTAGGCGAATACACCCAGATTATGTACTATTTTCTACATACATGTACAATTATCAGCAACTGAAGTGCAAAAGCTCAAGAATGAAAGACAAAGGGAAGGATCTCAGATGGTCTGTTGATATCATATAGTATACATGTAAATTAACATGTAAATTGAGAGGTACATTACGTACAATTGCTCACAGTGCCTCCAGTGGCATTAGTTGGCACGGTCCTCATTGGCCCTGCCGGTGAATGAGTCAAGCCCCAAAGCTTCTCTTTACTTTTAAAACTACATGTAATACACATACTGTACCTTTTGCGAGTGAATAACTACACAATGTAGATAGAGAAGTATCTGCTTGACAACGGCAATTCGTTCGCGTGAGCTCATCTGTTTTGTGATCTTCACGATGTGTTCAATGATGCTCTCATCCAGGAGAACATCCAGATGCTTCAGCCAACAAGTCTTCAAGATGCTGCAGACACTTGTCGCCTTCAAGAGCTTCTTTATTTTCACTTTCTCTGCTGACTTTGGTGGCTGAAATCGAAAGGAGATCAGGTGGTGCTGAAATTCGCCAGGATGTGAATGAAGTACACCTCAGAATTTTACACATACTGAACCGAGTATCACAGAACCGTTTCCAGTGAGGATATATTTGGGACTGACAGGTGATGTCCTAAGTAGAAGGGTGTCTTGATTATGGAGGTAAAATGAATAGAACTGACCCTGATAACAATTACCTGTCTTTCAAGTCCAAAGACCAGGGATTCCACATAACTTTTGAAGCTGGTGTCATCAAAGTGCAATCCCCGTTGTTCCAGTATCAGGTGGAATGGTTTGGGGTTTACCTGACCATGCAAGACTTCCATCAAAACTGCACAAATGTACTGACTGATCTCTGAAAAAAGAAATGGTTGAGTCAAAAGCAAAATACATGTACCATAAAATCCAGCTTTTATAAGTTGATTACCGGTACATTGAGATGGATGAATAAAGATCAAGAGATGTAGCAAGGTCTCAAAATGATGCCAGAAGTTGAACCTGGGACTTCCCAATAGCCAAACGTAACCCACTGCAACTCCCTGTGACAGCTTCAAGAAGTTTGAGTACTCACCTGCCTTAGTCTCTTTGAAATGTTCCAGAACTTTCAAAGAGGCTGGGACAAGAGAACTGAATGGAATCCTGAAACATTGATCATACAACGATAGGATTTCTATCAGAACAAGTGCAGAGTCGGATGTCTTCATCTTATGCAGCAAAAATGTGGGCTTACACGCACCGCGTTTCACTCTAATACAGCCTCAAACCACTTCACGTTATTCCCCCAGTCTCTCCAGAGTCATTTCTGGTGAGCTCAAGAAACAGCCCATTTAGTGCAGACTTGATCCTTCCAAACCAACTGAGAGGACAAAGTGGTGATGCCACCGGGAATCGAACCCGCGACCGCTCAGTTTTGAGTCTGAGGCTCAACCTCTGCACCACTGCTCTCCCCTTCTTAACGGATTCAACCCCACGACAGTGACTCCGAAGGTGTTGCGTCAGAGTCGACCATTGCTAAATCATGGAATGCGTCACGTCACCCGGTTTCAGATCGAGGTTCTGGTTGAGATTTCGGCGGAAGTGCGCAGATCTGCGAATTCGAGAATCGTCTATTTAATCGAGTATTCACCTTGGTGCAAATAGAGGTGACTTTTCCTCCACCTCCTCTTCTTCCTCCTCAGGATCATATTTCTCTATCTCTACCTCATCCTGACTCAGTATAACTGAAATACACAAGCAATAACATAAAGATCCCACTTCAGGCAAATAACTGTGATTTTGCTTCATTTGGGCAGCATGGTTCTACTTGTTTCAAGTCCAGTAGAAGGCAATTGCTTTCCAGTCTCGGCAAAAGATAGAGATTTTGCGGCAGTTTCAGCAGCATATTCCTACCTTTAAGTATTATCTCTTCAGTAGCAGTACATTCAGTTTCACCATACCAAATACTGTAAAGCGAGGTTCATTGGCATATGGATTTGGTTCGTTTTCTGTCCGTTTGCCCCTAGTTTTCCGGATACGACAACGCAAAAGTCCATTTGATCTATTTTTACGCACCTGAATCAGACAAAATCCGTGTGCCAATGAACCCCACTTAAGTTGGACTGGTTTCATCTCCCATTTCTATACCCAATGCACAGTAAGAGGGCAGGGAACCAGTCTGTCAGCAGTTCCACATGCCTTACAGAGACTTTGTGAACAACGCCCTTCACAACTTACATTGTATCAAATCACGGCAGGAATCTTCAGCAGTAGCTTTTGGGTCCATCACACTTTCGACCTGCTCAGCCTCTTGGATCACTTTAATAATCTGGTCGGTGTAAGCTTGCGGGGCAGTCTGCAGGGCTGTGATGACCTTCTCAACATATTTCAAGACACTGGGTCTGATTGCCTCTTCACAGCTGATCAAGTTGTCCAACCAGATGCTTATTTCATCCTCGACATGTTCGAATAGGCCAGTGCCAACCAGTAGCTTTACGATTTGGTTTTTGGTGGCTGTGGCTAAGTCTTGGTCATAGGCAGTAGTGAACAGCATTTCCAATACCAGGTACACAAACGACTGGCCTTGGTCATTCTGCAAAAAATGAAGCCAGGGTTTCAATAAGATTTTTTTTGTGAAATCCCATGGAACTGAAATACCACCGAAGTCACTGACAGTCAGATAGTTACCAAAAACTTACCACCTTATTCCAAGGTACCATCCTGGCATCAGAGTTGGCAAGAAGGCTCAAGACACTGAGGTAAAGCTTCAACAGTTTGCCGTGATCTTCTTCCTCCTTGCTTGTCTTTATTACACCATCAAGGAATGAACTCAAGTTGACGAAGTGCTCGTGTGCAGTATGAGGGAAGACAGTCCTGAATAAAGCCAGTGCTTGGATGATGACGGTCTGTAGTTCAACCATTTCGATTTCCAGGGGAACTACGATGGAAAAAAACAATTCTTAGAGATGTATCGTGAAATATTTCACAGCTAACAAGACTGCAATGACTCTTGAATTGGAATAGCTGGTCTTCAGATTGGATGGGTGCAAAAGCACTCTCTGCAGTTGACAGAGCTGATGCACCCTCTGCAGTTGATGGGTGCTGGTGTGCCCTCAGCACTTGATGGTGCTGATGCGCCCTCTACAGTTGATGGGGCTGTTGTGCCCTCTGCAGCTCACCTGAGTCCTCAGATTCTCCAACTTTATCAACGTCCATCTTTTCTGTAGAAGTTTCATCAGTCGTCTGCTCCTTCATCAAGAACTCCCAAAAGTTGATCACTGATCGCAGGTCAGGCAGCACCTACGTACGTATAAAATAGTGAAGAATGAGAGAAGACATCTTGAAAGTTACGTCAGTCTCCTGGCTACAAGGTCTTGAATCGATGTAGCGTGAATGGTTAAGTGTAAGTGATCCTAAGATTTACCAGTCACAATGGGAACTCAGTAATCAAATGCTCAGCGTTGGATATGAGTATGACCTTGTGCAATTTTTATGAATGATGGATACTGTAATTTACCTTCTGAATTGCTTCCTGAAAAAGCTGCATAAATTCTTGTTGGACATGTGACGGGTAGGTGCACTCCTTACTACTGACGAATGCCTTGACTCTCTCAACCTTTTCTAGTATCAAATTCACAAACTTCAGAGCCATGTATCCGATAAGCGAACTTGATCTATTCTGGAGTAAGAGACAAGAGAACTTGATCTATTAAGGTAGAAACAAATAGAACTTGATCTATTCTGGAGGAAGAGACAAGAGAACTTGATCTATTAAGGTAGAAACAAATAGAACTTGATCTATTTTGGAGAAAAAGGAACAAAATCCAAGGTGTACAGATCTGTTATAAGGCGGGTAGGTAGTGGATACTGGTAAAGGTATTCAAACAGGAAGGGCTCAACAGGCAAGACCCTCTCATCCAGAACATCCACAACACTTACCTTAACTGCCTGGCTGATGAAGTTCAGGATGACTGATGGTGGAATGATGGAGACCTGAGCCATCTGCACCAGCTTAGGGCACAGAATATCACCCGTCTTGACTGCAGTTGGGACATCTGGTTGTTTCTCATAGATCTGGAACACATCAAAATATATTATGTTCAAAAATGCTCTCCAAATCGTTTTCTTGTACCGGTCAACTGAAATACAGTTAGGGAAGTGCAAAAGATGGGGTTCACAAACCTTGGTCAGGAAGTTCATGCTTGATACCCAGGAGGGGGATGCTCTGGGCAGAAAATGCTCCTGTAGGGAGTTGAGGTACTTGTTCAGTTGATCCGGGCATGTCTTAAGAATCTGGATGACCAGCTCCTCAGTTAAAGGGTTCTTGTAAGGTTTCTTCAGATTGGCTAAGAAAGCTGTGAGCACGTAGTTCTGGTTTCTGTAATAGAGCGAAGTCAGATTTATATACCACATTTATCAGACTATAAGGCACAGCCAGCCCCACCACCATTTGGTAATTTTTACCGGTAGGCTACCTAAATGAGGAAATATTTGGAACATTGTCTTACTTTCCAGAGGTTCCCAGAGTCTTGTCATAAAAGTTGATACCATTTTTAAAGGAGCAGCACAACTCCAGCAGTAGTTTATGGATGTTTGTCCTCACAGTTTCAAGATCGTCACTGTCTGTCTCACGAATCTGAAAATCAATGGAAATACCTATGTGACAGAGTTTTTGTAAGGTTTCAGGATTTGGTGGGTTCAGTAGTTTTAACAAAATTGCCAGTTGGTAGTAAAAGAGATATATGACTAGACATGGTGTTTGATTTGATCATAGATAGAAGTGATCTGTACCTCTTCCTCAGCCTCGATGCCATCGTCATCTTTTTTCTTCCCAAATGAGAACTGAAAAGGTCCTTTCCAGTAATACAGGCCAGCAAGTGATTTCAGTGACGACTCGTCGAACAGCCTGATTTTTGTAGTTTTATTGATCGCTGGATTCTCTATCACCTGGAAAAAAATGGCTGAAAGTGAAAGCTCCACAAAAAATGTTTAAGACAAACTGCGAATCGATAGGGGAGAAATCAGGACAATTCCCCAGAGGATGTGTTGGGGTGGGAAATTCGAAACCACCCACAAAATTGCAGTCAGGGGCCGGTTGCACAAAACTCATGTTGGCGCTAACATGGTGTTAGCGCTAACTTTTATGTTAGATGACGTCAAAATCCATTGTCATTTTACGTCATTTAACATGATGTCAGCGCTAACATCATGTTAGCGCTAACATGAGTTTTGTGCAACCCAGCCCAGGATAATAAGAGTTGAGAAAATCTTAATATCCCTTACCTTTGACTGGAGCGTTTCCAGTATGAGTTCTACTACTGCAGGTTTGTCGTACATCATACCACTAAAGATACTCTTAAGAACACCTTTGGAATCGATGAACTGGCGCACCAGAGAGTTGTCTCCATGGAGGAGGAAGGACATGTAGAAGTAGACCAGGCAAGTCCTAACATCATCTGGATCCTGGAAAAAATTTGGGTTATAAAAAGGATCGTAAGTGTGGCGGAAAATCCCTCATGTGTGGCACATCTGGTCTCCTTTCAAAAGTCCATTTCTGTCCTTAAATATCAACCAACACAAAATGCTATTTCACAGAAAATTCACAACTTGTCATTTCTTAAAGTGCCATGTCAACCACAGTGGAACCTCTCTATTAAGGACATCTTTTGGGACCGACAGATGCTGTCTTCAAATGAGAGGTGTCCTGAATACTGAGGTCAAAATTTTGGGGCTTAATCTTTGGTGTCCTTTGGTGGCAGAGGTGTTCATTAAGAGACGTTCTGTTGTATGCACGTTAGTTACAACAGATTTTTAGTTCATCATACCAGAAACATATATATGTTTCTGATCATACTGAGATCAACTTTAGAATGCAGGTTTAAGCCTTGCCTTGCAAATCATTCTTACCTTTATGTCTTTCCTAGTGAGGAGTGGGCGGATATTTGAATGATTGAAGTCCATTTGCAAAAACACATCCCTCGCAGCTCTCTCACCCTGGATCACCATTGCAGACAAGAGTTTAAGAGAAGCCTTGATCTGATTTGACTTGTGAAACTTGGAGAGGAGGAAGTAGACATTATTCATGTAACTTGACAAGACTTTTTTGACAATGTTATCTGCGACAATCTTGTACTTTGGCAAATCTGTGACGATTCTTGTGAGAATATGCTCCAGGACATTGAAGATGAGACAAAGCTGGAAGAAAAAGAAGTGTAAATGCCATCAGTGTAAATGCCATCCAGTTATGAAGTAATTTAACAAAACATAGCAAAGCAGCAATATGCTATGTCCCTTGCGCAATCTACTTTTCAAGATGATCTCAAAATCTCATAACTAACATTGTCAAATGATGAACCTCATTCCAACAAACACCAGCTGTTATGTAACAAAAAATACTCGCTCCCAACTGAAATGAACTCTTTCTGGTGGCCATTTTTGCTTTCCTGTCCCATTCCACTGTACATTTTTTCAATCCTACCTCTGTGGGTTTCCTGCGACCTTCGTCCATGAGTTGAAAGATCTCCACACACTCTCCCGATGATTTGCAATAAGCAGCCACAATATCATTGTGGTATTCTTTTGTGTATGTCTCCCCATGCTTCAGAAATTTCTCCAGAACTAAAACACAATAACACGTGATAAGAGTGAACTCAAGACATCACTTGGAGCTGAGCAACCCAGCATAGGCCTACCGTCCATGGCTCGAAAAATGTCGCATAGGCCTGCTGTTGTGATGGGGGGGGGGCCCTGGCCTCCTCCTAGCACATGAGCACCCTCGGCCTCGGTCCCCGCCCGCCATCCACCCGTCAGTCAAGTGACCAAAATTATCATTCAAAGAAACTGCTCCAATGCCCTTGGAGGCGCAGCCGATGAGGATGAAAGATCATAAGATCATAAAATCAGCAACTTGTTTCTTGAATCACCCTGTATCCATCACCCTGTACATTACCATGTACATTTGTACGTGTGAGGATGTGGGGCATTATTTTTACACACCTGCAAATCTGGACTCAGGATCTTTGATGAGAACTCTGAACTCTACATCGGTGAACTCCTCTTTCTTTTTTTTCTGGGGAACTGTTTCACCTCCTTTTAAGGAGTCCCCGATCTTTTTTCTCTTCATTTTGTGCCAAATCTATGCAAGATTGGAGGCCATGCATGCCATGCATGCCATGTGCAAACCACGTGGCTAAATAGTAAATAGACCACTTGGGGGCGTGCCTGTAGTACTTGCTGACCAATCAGAGTTAAGCTGTTCTAAAAATACATTTTGTTGTTATTTTCTTCAGGGCACCACGTGTCATTTCGCTTCATTTATCTTTGATTTTCAGGCTTCAAACCTCACCGATATATTCTTATATGTGTCATAATTCCTCACTTATTTGTATGAAGTAAACTTACTGAGAGTTATAGTGATTTAAGCGAGTATTTCGGACGTGAACTTTGGGCAAGAATCGGACCATGTGTCACCCCAGTTTTAAGTCTTGCGCAGAAAATTAAAGAGACTCGTGCGGCAGCCAATGAATTTGTGGGAAGGCGGTGCGCACGGCTCGAGTCAGTTCATAGTCTGATAGTTGGCAAGATGGTGGACGAAGTTGTAATCGTTTCTGCTGCTCGAACTCCCACGGGTAAATATTCCTTCTACCGTCTAGTTGGAGTACGAATTTTAACCTCAAGAGAGGCCTCGTATTGTATATTTCAATTTATGATTTGACAAAAGCTGGTTCTGGCCGTAGGGACTAAGAGAGGTGATTATATGTTGGAAAAATTGCATCAAGATTTTCATAATGGCCGGGTAGCCTATGGGCGGTTATTTCCGCAAAAAACCTGTGTCACGTTTTTCATTTTAGCACAGAATTTCTATGTAGACAGCGCGCAAGTAGCGTGAAATATCTTCAAAAGCAAGATTTATTATGTTTATCCGAGGTTTTGTATGCAGACCGAGTAATTTAGGGCCTATAGGCCTATGTCTTTCGGGGTAAATATATGACGCATTGGCATGCCTATTCAGACTTGAAGTGTAAAAAGTTTGAGGTCGGCCTCGGCATATTTCGTCATTGCCGATCGTTAGATGGGTACATGTACATTAGGTAGCAATACATGTATATGTATATTAACGGATGTGCCTGGGACTTGCTCTGTGGATGTAGTCAGACGTGATTTTGTTACGATTTTTCTGAGTTGTGACGTCATTTCTAATTATCATAGATACCGGTATGTTGAGTCGCTAGAATACATTATACAACATTTACTGTATTCAGCAGCCAACAGCATATGGCCCGATGACGCATCGGTAGAGCGTGCGACTATGAATCACAGAGGCGCCGGGTTCGAGCCTTGCTGTGAGGGGCTTTTTTTTCACGCGTGTATTTCTCTGTTATATTTTTTTGCTGAACATTTTTAAGTCACAGGAGGAATATTGCCCCCAGCCCTTCCATTTTCCTACAAAACTGTATACATGTAACCCTACTTGCTAATAAATACTTATAACCACAGGTCCCTGTCGGCTGTCCTGNTCTTTCGGGGTCAATATGACGCATTGGCATTAGGCCTAGGCCTATTCAGACTTGAAGTGTAAAAAGTTTGAGTTCGGCCTCGGCATATTTCGTCATTGCCGATCGTTAGATGGGTACATGTACATTAGGTAGCAATACATGTATATGTATATTAACGGATGTGCCGGGGACTTGCTCTGTCTGTGGATGTAGTCAGACGTGATTTTGTTACGATTTTTCTGAGTTGTGACGTCATTTCTAATTATCATAGATACCGGTATGTTGAGTCGCTAGAATACATTATACAACATTTACTGTATTCAGCAGCCAACAGCATATGGCCCGATGACGCATCGGTAGAGCGTGCGACTATGAATCAGAGGCGCCGGGTTCGAGCCTTGCTGTGAGGGGCTTTTTTTCACGCGTGTATTTCTCTGTTATATTTTTTTGCTGAACATTTTTAAGTCACAGGAGGAATATTGCCCCCAGCCCTTCCATTTTCCTACAAAACTGTATACCGTATTTTCGCGACTATAGGGCGCACCTGACTATAAGGCACACCCCCTAATTTCACCCAAAATCTTTGACGAAATCCATACATAAGACGCACTGCCGTATAAGGCGCAGTTTCATCAGTGAATGCTTCAGTGCATCATCCATGCATGCTTGAATGCTTGGGTTCGTCAATGTCTTGACACTTCTGATCAAATTGTTGGACTCAAGCCACAGATAAGGCGCGCCACCCTATAAGGCACATCCCCAATTTTAGGCCCTTCTTCAAAGAAAAAGGCCGCGCCTTATGGCCCGAAAATTACGGTACATGTAACCCTACTTGCTAATAAATACTTATAACCACAGGTCCCTGTCGGCTGTCCTGCATTCAGTAGTCTAGCTCTGAATGCAGGGGCAGCTGACTACCATCCACATTTCCCCTCCCAGTCACCAAAAATATCAACAACCCAACTAACGTTCAAGACTACTGGCTAAATAGGCCAATCACAGTTCACTGTTTTGCGTACGGTAATGACAGAAATGCAAGCTGGTTTTTGCAAAAAGATGTCGTACCTTTAGCTGTTTAGCCGATGAGATTATGAGTATGGCTGCCGTACCTGTAGACAGTTTGTTGTTATTTTGCCAGCCGTCCGATAACTGGGCCATCTTGCATGTCTTGCAACACTTGTCTTGTCCACTAATAAATCTCATACCCTTGGAATATCTTTCATCATATTTTCATCCCAAACGTCTTATTCAACAGATTTTTTATTTTCTTCAAGAAAAAAAGCTTTTCTTGGTGAAAATGTGACCTGAATTCATAAATCGTTATTGTCCTATAACTGGGACATCATGTCCAATATTTGGTACATCTGCATATCTCATGGAAATCGCGTCATATTTCCGTCACAAACAGCCATTACGCAAAATTACAAATTACAAATTACAAATAGTTTATTGAGTCCTTGAAACAAAGTGTTACATTTTTGTACATCGGATGAAATACAATAAACTTGGAAGTGCAGATAGAGACAAGAGAAAGATAGAAACAAGGAGACCCCGAATGTGTCTTTGGAATGTACCGGGGTACCTAGCTTGTAAGGAATGTGTGGAAAAAGGAACAGGTGATACATGTAGTAGAAAGAATAGGGCCTATTACTAGTAGGCCTAGGCTACATGCATTACCGGTACTACAAATCATGACTAGGCCTATATAAAATATTAATTTACAAATCCAGAGGTAGTACATAGATATGATAGGCAAGCGTATGCAAATTAGCCCTTCAGAGGATGGGGTTTAGCAGACTCGTTTTGAAATGGGCAGGTTCAATGGCCAGCCCAGAAAATCGCCAGAAACGAAGATGTTGACGATAATTGGACCTACAGGGTGTCCCCTGGTCCCAGAATAAAACCTAAGGCCTAGGCTATGTCATGATTGACAGACATGGTTTAACATTTTGATTGTTCCCCATCTGTGAGTGTTCCCCTACTTTTGACTGCTGGAGTAAGGTGGGGCTTGACAATCTAAGGGGCACGCAGAAAAAGGTGGTGTCGATCTTTCCCCCAAAAAAGAAGAAGGGGAAACACTGACATACTGAAAGACTAGCAGATGTTACACCGGCCGGATGAAAGGCACAGCAGGCCTACTCTCAGCATCCATCATTGAAGTTGAGATTTGGACTTGGTAACTTGGAATTTTTGTTGTGCATTGTTACGATGCATGACCAACCAACCTTTGTACAATTTTGAATTGTTAATCATTACTTATTCTTTCAACAGGTTCTTTCAATGGAGCCCTGTCAACTCTCGCAGCTTCTGAATTAGGAGCCATTGCTGTCAAGGCAGCCTTAGAAAGGGCAGAGGTCAAACCAGATGAGGTGTCTGAAGTTATACTTGGACAGGTGCTCACTGCTGGTGAGTGACTTTGTGAGGAATGCATCCTTAGATTGTCAGAACATTGGTTTGAAACTACACTGTAAATGCCTTCCTGAGGTAACTGTTGGATATCTGATCACATGGGCATGTCCCAAAGACCATAAACCTTGGCATGCTTGTTATACTTTAAACACTCTGTTTAACATTTAGGCCAGGGACAGAACCCTGCCAGACAGGCCAGTATGAAAGCAGGCATACCAGAGACTGTGCCAGCATGTGGTGTGAACATGCTATGTGGATCGGGTCTCAGGACAGTTGTCCTGGCAACACAAGCAGTCAAGACTGGGGATGCGGAGATTGTGGTTGCAGGAGGCCAAGAGAGTATGAGCAAGGTATTATGTCATTTACTGTCATGGTGATCTGTCATTTCTACTCAAGAGTTTTAGAATTGTATTTAAAGGACCACTGTATTGCATCTTTCTGTCCACAGCCGGCGCCACGGGCACCATGCTCCAATACTGTAGTTAAGCCTTTCGCCCCAGTGTTGGAGAATGTATGATTACTGTCTCGGTCACCCAGCCGCTGGGGATCGAACAAGTTTGTGTAGCAGTACTGCGGAACGAAACGGCTGGCTGCGCGAGACTAGTTTTATGCGGTAGTTTACCAAGTCGTTAATAGAGGTCTCCCCTTAACGCGGGTAGGTGTAACGCAGGATTGGGAAGCAATACTGTGGTCCTTTAAATTGCACCGCTTAAATTGACAGAGTACATACGTACAGGTACTGTTAGAAACTGTAGAGCCAGTAAGAGTTTGTCCCAAAAGGTAATCAACAGTCCTAAGAAACAGATTCCATCACAATAGCACTTTATATTCCTTTGCTTTCAGAAGTGTTTATTTTGCATTCACCATTGCAGTCTCCACATTGCCTCCACATCAGATCTGGTACAAAAATGGGCGATGTCTCAATGGTTGATACCACAATAAATGATGGTCTCATGGATGTCTTCAACAATTATCATATGGGAATTACTGGTAATCAGTTACATTGTTTCTCTTTTAAACGATAGTCGCATGCCTTGAAGAGTTGAACCCCTATTTTCAGCAGCAACAAATGCCTATTTTCCACGATGCCCCTCAGACAGCCTCAGTGTTCTGAGTAACTCAAGTCATTCTCATTGCGGGTGATTTATCTTGCAGCTGAAAATGTCGCCAAAAAATGGAATATAAGCCGTGAAGAACAAGATCAGTTTGCTCTTCAATCTCAACTCAGATGTGAAGCTGCTCAGACTGCTGGCCACTTTGATCAAGAAATTGTCCCAGTTTCCGTTCCATCCAGAAAAGGTGAGTCGCTCAGGGATGAAAGTCCTCCGGGTTTTCAAAGTGCATGTAGTACTTTACATGTATGTTGTATTGTATGGCCATTTTCTGTATTTCAGCTTAGATTTGGGGGTAAAAATTTTTCAGGGTTTTTTGGAAATTGTCACTTTCATCCTTGGTCGCTCGAGGACTTTATAGTCATAGAATTTTGATGTACACGTAATATCAAATTGCCTGCTAAATGCTCTGTCCGCCGTTGCATGTTCATGTCAGTTCCCATCCTTTTCCTTGTGGCATTCATCTTCCAGGCCCTATTGAAGTTACGAAGGATGAGTTTCCACGAGCGGGCTGTGTTATTGAGGGCTTCTCCAGGTTAAAACCCTGCTTCCTGAAGGATGGGACAGGGACCGTCACAGCCGGAAATTCTTCAGGTAATTAAACCATGTACATGTACATACATGTAGAACATGAAAATCCTGACTTTGAAAAAATCTACCCAGTATGGTATCTGATGATGGGTGCTAGAGTTTGTACCGTAATAACCTGCAATCACAAGTCATTTGACATATTTAATTTAGGTGAATCACTGCGAATCCAGTTGTTGAGCAATATCTCTTACCTGTGACCCTCTTGCTCATTTGCTAATGCACTTCATTTGACTCAAAGCCTTGTAGTATTCCTCTTGAAATTATGTCCCTATTTCTTTTCTAGGGATCAATGATGGTGCTGCTGCAGTGGTCGTGATGAAGAAAGGTGAAGCTGAGAAGAGGGGAATCAAGAAGTACTTCCGAGTGGTGTCCTGGGCACAAGCTGGGGTAGATCCTGCTATCATGGGCACAGGACCTATCCCTGCTGTCAGAAAAGCTGTAAGCATACAGTCTTACATAGACTGGCAGTATAAAGAAATGGGTTCCATTTATTTCTCCACTCAGTCGTGGGGGGGGGGGAGGGCTTCGTGCACAAGTGTCTCGGTATCAAAAATGAGGCACATATAGCCAGGTTGATAGAGTGAATGTCTTCTGTGAATGATTGGTTTTTGTCCATGTGAGTTACTTTGATATCAAACTTTACACAGTGATTTCATGTGTTGTCTCTGTTGCAGCTTTCGAAGGCAAAGTGGACACTCGATGAAGTAGATCTGTTTGAACTCAATGAAGCTTTTGCTGCGCAGTCACTGGCAGTCGTTAAGGAACTAGGCTGCGACCAAGCAAAGGTAATGCATTATGTCACACAAGTGACTAGAAAACATTATTAACATTAAATGCAATGACTCGTGACCATTCATTGCATCCTTGAATCTCCTACATGCTTCACGCAAGTAGATGAACAAGAGCTCAAGCCTGTTTCATGTTTTTAGTCATTTTCATTGCCGTTCTTGCATTTTGATCTTTTGACATAAGCCTTGCAACACATGCAGCTTTCATTGCATCACCCAAGGGCAGCATGTGTGACTTGATGTAGTGACAGGTGTTTGATTATGAATTGGAATACCCTAATTGCCTCATTGTAGTCAGACTGACTGCAGCACAAACATCTGGGTCTCTCAGTCCCATTGTTCTGTCTCTTCTAGCTAGATTTTTCCTTCTGATCTAATGAGGTGATGGCACATGTATCTGACATACCAGAGATATGATTTCTGACTTGGGTTTGCATTGGCACTTGCACTGAAAAAACAGGTGTCTCTCAATTCTGTGGTTGTGTAATCACTCCTAAGTCGAACCCATTTCCTAGGGTGACACGGGGGCAACTCAGGCTTTTATTGTGCACCTTGTAGTGTCCTGCCTTATCTTTACCGATATTGTTGATCATTACAATGCCCTCAGTTCAAACTTCAAATATGACAACGTTCCATTGCAGGTGAATATCAGTGGTGGAGCGATTGCCCTTGGACATCCTATCGGGGCCTCTGGTGCCAGGATTCTTACTACATTGATGTACAACATGTGGAGGACTGGGGTCAAGAAGGGTGTTGCTGCACTCTGTGTGGGAGGGGGGATGGGTATTGCCATGTGCATTGAAGCCAACGAAGTATAAATTGGACTCAGGAGGTCAAAATCTCTTGAGTTATGAAATTGATTGATTCCCACACAGTGTCGTGGAAGTGTGATTCTACAAATTGTCTTCCAACTTTCTCAGTGACCCTGATGGGTGGCACTCCCGCATATGGCGTTACGATCATGGCATCCTTTTGGGTCTTGTGCTGGCTTTGCCGCCACTGCCACAAGGAATAGTTTTGCTGGTTACATTCCCAGCAGACTTGACCTTGACTATTCCTTCCAACTGAAGGGTCGTGTTCCATTATCGAGAAAACCTGTGCTCTATGGGGTTTTGATTGTGTCTCTTATGGGTAAGTGGTTACAGTATATGGTTATGGACTTCTGATAATGCTCATATCAGCATATATACCTGTGATATACGTACAAAGACTCTCAAAGCATTACTGTTTGTTGCTGAAATTTGCACTCTTTCTCAGTATGGCACCATATTATACCGGTGTTGGGGACAAAGTGGACTCTCTTGGTGGCCTGTGATAAATACCAATGAGAGAATTTCTCTTTCAAAAAGGAATGAAGGATTATAAACATTTCCGTTGCCAAGTAGGCCCTACTACTTGGCATTGTCTTCACCCTATGTAGACACCTGCTCCTACATAACCATTTCTTTGGAATCTCTGCTGATTTCTGGTAATTGGTGATGACAACTTTAGGGCTTGGTGCTGCTTAGCATTATTAGTGCAAGTTGCCATGGGGGCAAAGCTTCCTAGCCATCACATCAGGAATCCATTATGTGACATTATTTAAACTTTATCAGTGTGCTTTAGAACCTTAGTCAGTTGATTCTTAGATGCCATCATGTACTTTCTGGTCTTGAGTTCTATTTCAGTTATTTCGGTTGGCTTTGCCATATAATTTCAATACATTCCATCATCTTCTCTTATTGCTTAAAAGGACAAAGATTTCAGAAGATATCTGCCATAAAGAGTTAACTATGTGTTGCCAAGTAGGACTCCTTCACACTGGTGCCAACACTCAGTTATTTAGTTGTATTGGCCTCACAAACCTAAGTTCTTCCCCTTGAAAATGGTTGGTTGAGTTAGAGGCCAGTGCTGGTCCCTGATGACAATTTATGTCCTTGTTATTGTGACAAATCAAGTCACCTACATGGGACCTGATTGAGGTCCAATAATTAGTTGTCTTCTTTGATGGAATTAAGTTTTGGTGTCCTTAATGGAGAAATGTGTCATCTTCTGTACAGAGGGTTTATTCTGTCCTTGCTTCTTGCTAGGTAGAACCATAAAGGAATTCTTTTAATTTAGATTACTAGTCATTAATATGCTCGCAGGGTACCGATACGGTAGATATTACATGTACATGTACTTAATGTGAAGCAATTTTTTTCTATGATGGAAAATGTGCTGTTGATTAATAAACAGCTTGTATGAAAAAACTGATCACATAATGTAGGACGCCTTAATTATATTTTACATACTGCATGCATTGTAAAAGTGTTTGTTCTTTTTTGCTTCCTTACAAATTCATCAATCTATAGGCCTAGGCCCAGTAGCCTACCAATATACCGGTAATCGAGGAAGAATAAACCATTGGCCAAGAGAGAAAAGCAGAAGCATCATGGGAATTTTTAATGATGTTTGCTTCATTTTCCTTGAGAGAGGACCCATAAACGTATGAATGTAATTCTTTGCATTGTCTTCACTCTAAACCCACCCATGAAGGGCCTAGTTGTAGGAAAGGGGTGGGGCCATGCTTCCCCTGATGTGCCTACCTTGCAGGTAGATATGGTTACGTAATAGAGGTCTGCGCAGCCCGCCCCATCGCCGCCTTTGCTCTAGTCGTCGAAAATCGTCTTTGTCTTTTCGGCGGCAGATGATGGCGACGGTGCGGTGGATATGGAATTCAGCACATGGCATCGTACGACGACCACAACAACTGAAATTTTGATAACGCCACAGAATAAACGTGCCAAAACATGTTGAAGATCATCCAGAAATAGGCATTGTGGTGACTGCATCTGGTCGAACTGCCATCTGTGCGTATGCAGCGTTGAGCGAAGCACGGATTTCAGTTGTGGTTTTGGTAAGTGCGGTGATTATTTTGAAATTATTGACATCTTTGTGCATGCTCTGTCTTCCACTTTTTTTCAGTTCCAGTCCAGGGACATGCATGTGTACTGCATGCATGCATGCATGCATGCATGCAGTGCATTATTTGCCTACTTCCACATGTTTCATGAGATTGTGCCATGGCACATGGTTTAGGTGGTTTCGTTATGTAGTTTAGCAACTTTTTAGTGTGCTGTGCAGATTGAAACATGATGCATCATAAGGGGGGGGGGTGCATTCAGCAGGCAGGGACAAGGCCCTTTACCTCAAGAAATGTGAGTGAATGTTTGACAGTTGAGATGAAGTTTTTAGTACGACATGCCACAGGAGCCTGTAGGCCTACGGTCGTCAGAGACATCACACATCATCGACACGACAACATGAATGATGAAGATGGGCTCTTCATTCAAACCAGCTTTAAAAAGTTTATAAAGCCCCAGAAAGCCAAGGGTGACACTGTCGTCTCCTCGGCATTGTCCTCTGTCAGAGTTGGACGGGCGTCTGACTTAGTTTCCACGGGACCCGCACTGTAGGCCTACTAGTTGCTGCCATTGTGCTGACTTCTTCCTCCTTTAATCTTCTGGCATGTCTGGTTTAAATGAGCACTTGTAGTTTTAAAAGCCATTTTAAAAGAAACGTTTGGTCGTACTACTCTGACTGACAGGGGGTGTGGCATTCTAGATCATTTTGATGATATGGCTGATCACGCACATCAGATACATTTGGATTCTATTCAGCATATTGTTTTGGAGTAAGAGAGTAGTTTAGGAGCAGGCACGGCCCGTGTGACCAGTACCGTATTCCTTTGCACAACATAAACCTCATCAATGAGGTTGCATTAAACAGTAAAAGTAAACCATAGTTGATGGAGATGATGGGTGCCGGCATTTAAATTTGAAAGCCCTGCTTTTAATATTCTATTAAACTAGCAACTGCCCGTGGCGACCGGCGATTGTGATTCAACCGAGGATGGAATGCCCGGTCCTGGTGGAATAGATGCACCCAACGTGGTGCAGTAGGGAGAATTTAAAAAGCAATCGAACAACACTGCTAAAAAAAGTAAAATTGCGACCACAACAAAGTTCTCTTCGCAAAATCAACCACCCGTTGCATCAGGATATGGTATCCTCTATTATTATGCCGAATTTCAAGACAAAACAAAGCTTCAAAGTGTGACTTTATTGAGCCGACTTCCAGCATTATTATATAGATTATTACCTGACATCTTTTCGCTGGCTGGCCTGGTGTTCATTTATGAAGTCAATCCATGCTGTCTCAAACACTCATTGATTTACTATCAAGTCAAGTTTACCCTTGAAATACCAACATCCAGGGCAGGTGTGTCCCCAGGATCAAACGAAAGGTGATCGATGGATTGATGATGTCATTACATCGATCTATCTATTTGGGTGTTCCCCTCTGAAGAAAACGTGTTTGAACATGTTTCATCAATTTGTTGACACAGCACTCCAGCATGTCCTTGCTGCAGAAGTATTGAATTGCAGGAAAAGTTTGCATGATTCATTGAAGTTTAGAGAGCTTAGGCCTATTTGTTAGTTTTTAACAACCCTGCATGGCGATGTACGCTCTCTCCCTCTCAGTCTCACTCATGTCTCCTCCACCAACAAGACCAACTTCTCTGGTCCCCGAAAACAGAAGCAATCCAACATTTTTTAGCTGTGTGCCCAATAGTTGTATTTGTCAGGCAGATAGGCCCACCAAATCATGACACCCAAGTACAGAACATTGATGCAGAGAATGTTATTAAATTATGAATTTCTCTGATATTGGGTCTTCATCATCGATCTTCCTATTCCTGGATCTGAGTAATTCCACCTGACCCACTTCCAAGATGTCTCTCTAAACATAGAAACATTACGACCCATTCTAAAAACAGCCTTGCTACCTTTGTGTGGTGTGATGTTTTGATCCTGGCACCATATCATCATCAGGGAATTCCTGGAGTTCACAAAGGTTGCATGTACTTTAGGAATATCCTTGAGAGTTGGTAATCGTTGTTGGGCAATGGGTTGCCATGGCGATCTTCTAGGAATGGCGTAATAAACAGGATATTGAGACTGCCTTTGTGCCAAGTATATGAGATCTATTCTATTCAGAAAAAAAGAAAAAAAATATTTACAACTGCACGCCTGGAGCGCCAAATGTCAGCAAGTCATTTGAACATTACTCCCAACTGAGTTGTTGTATACTAAATACATGTAGGCCTATCGCTACACCATTTTGTTTGTGATTCTGGGATGTTTACATACATTTTTTTGTGTTGAATATATTGTGTAGGCCTTTTTAAAACCTACTTTTTTCATTGCTTCGATATTACATACCTGAATAAAAAATTTCAAGCCAGAATAACTGGTTGAAACAACAGAACAGGTGTCATGTCATAAATTCTTATCTGAATTTTGATTTCTAAACCAATATCGCAGGTGATTGTCAGTTCGGCCTAGATTTTTCCATGGGGCTGATCTGTTTTTAAACGGCTCATTATTAAGCCCAATTAAGTGGCTATTTTTTATTTGGCCGTTACATGTACGAATTAAGAGTTGGAATTTCAGTGGATAGAATGAAGTACAAAGTTGACAGTTGTAAGTCACTTGACCTTATCTGTCGTTCCTCCCTTGTCAAACAAATGGACAAGTAAAATTCGAAAGGGAAAATAAAACTGTTGATCAATAAAACATAAACAAAGTGAACAATGGTTGGTTTTCTACCAAGTCCAGGATGATGTCACTGCACCCATTGACCTCTGGCTTCTGGTATGGTATAAATCCTGCTCAGAGATGTTTGGCAATCATTCATGATTTAGAAGTCATTGAGGAGTGTTTTGTTTTGTGGAGTACATTTCAGTTCAAGGTTTTCATCTCGAAGTAAGTTCTGTTTAATATTTCACTCGTTCCTTTAAGAGTATCATAGAGTCCTACTTGGTGAGTGTGGAATTATTTTGAGAATCTGAACAATGACTTATAAGAACTTATTGCATATGTGTTGTGGAACCATTGGATCTGAGGCCACGTCTGGTCTGTACTCACCACTTCCTGTGGCACTTTTTCTCACCTGTAAAGTAAACTCAATTGTTGTCTGTGTCATTTTATACCCAAGCCTCAAGAAACCGATTCATGATTTTGTTCCAGTACATTGTAGGCCAAGCTTTTTTCAGCCAAAAGCTCAGTTTCCATACAAGTACCATTTATTCATGGCATCATTCAGGCAATCTATAACTCAGATAATGACCTCCACTCTGGTGTTTGTAATTGTGTAACACCGTTTTGATCTGCTTGTCATTGCATTGATTTATGAATGATGATATGGAAAAAATTCTAATTGTCACCCATGTCTTGAATTGTTTACCATCACTAATTAGTCAAATGTTGTTGGCAGAATTCTCCACCGTATTGGATGATTGACATCTCATGTAACATGTCTGGTTGATTGTTGCATGTGTTCGTTAAGTGATCTACACACCTGTTGTCTTCAGTTCCAGGAAGCACCTCATTCATGAATTTGCTTGTTTGAACATGTTGAATGGCTGAGGATTCATCAGATGTTCTGGCATCAGGATGTGAAAATCGATGACTTGTAAAATACATGAATACATTCTTTCTCCATTTCATCAGGTCAAAACGTGGGCCATGAGTGGAACCTCTCTTTGCGGACACCTCTGCCAGGAGAACACCTCTCTGATTAATACGGACACCCAAGTTCAGTCCCAAACTGGCCATTTCTATTCATTTTGACCTCTGTAATCAGGACACCTCTCAATTAAGGACACCAACTGTGGTACCAGTCCCGCAGGTGTCCTTTATAGAGCGGTTACTGTATTCAGTTATTTTATTGACTAAACTGTCCTAGGATTATTCGCCTGGCCGTGTGTCGGTCAAGGTTCGCCAATGACACTGATTGCGTGACATTTGTGATAAGTGAAGACCACAAAAATGGTATTGGATTTGTGTCACTGCACATTGTGCATGTTGTGTGTGTATATGCCTTACGCGTGTCCGTGTGAACGAGGCCTACATGTAGGTTTCTGTAAAACTCAGTGGTGATGTGTTGACAAGATCACCTTCCGGTGAAAAAAAGTCATTTGACCTACATTGTAATTGATTGCCATGTAGGCCGAGAGATGATGCAGTCTATCATTTTTGATGCATGGGTGGATAGGACAAACATTGGTTGATCTGATACACTTGAACTAGGGGCCTATGGCCTCTTTCAAAAAGAACTCTGCCCTTCTTAAATTCTACTACTATAGTGTCTATGTGGGGCTAGCCTTCTGCAGCAGGAGCAGGTGTGTTTAGGCTGCCCTTCAACTGCACACCCAAAAAAAAGACATGTCTGAGGCCCAAACAGGGGAGCTATACATACATTCAGATTCAGATATTAACATAAATAGGGATGCTTTTCCTGACATGGAATCTGTGAGATAGGCCTTTCATGTGAAATGGCCTGTCTATAAAACTGAGGCGTACCCGTACACGTGTTTTCAGTCCAAGTACATAATAAGCCTAGTCATAACACTACTGGTCGTGATGTCATGCTGTAGTCATGTTAAAGAATGTGTTCTCATGGCTCATAATTCATGATTTCCTGCTGATCTATTAAAATCATGTGTACATGTATTGTTATGATTTCATTGCATCTAGATTTTGAAATATTCAGTTTTCATTTCCGACCTCAGGTGTATCTTCGGTCTCAACCTGAGTCACCTGGTCTAACCTAGGCATACCGACACTGACATACATTATATTTACCTCTGGTCTGTGACAACCAATGTATTGAGTTGATCAATGGCAGTGATTTAGTGCTATCTATTTAGTTTGTCTGCCCTGGACCTATGAACAATTAGATATGGCTGTCTGGCATGCCAGATGTCTGCGATTAAGAAGAAAGTGTGTCATTTGATAAAAAATGTATTTGATAATATGGAGATTTTTGCATCATTTTGCAATGCGTCTGTGAATGAGCAGATGTTTTTCCCAAGAGATTATGTAATATTATAAGGCCTCCGAATTCAAACACTTGTTTGGAATGCGGCGCGATATTTGGATGCTCCCGTTGTATGGAGGCAGTGCAGTGGAAAATAACAAAGGATTTATGAGAGAAGGCAGCGTGAAACGAACACCTGCATCCATCGGCATGTGATATTCATGTGTACTTCACAGCAGAAGGGGCTGTTCATTTTCGTCAATTGAGGAATCTGAGTTGTGATCCTTGAGAAAATGGAGAAAGCTATGAAGCTGCAAATTGCAGCGATTATTCTGTACAGCACAACAAATAATCCCTGCAATTAGCAAGTGCATAGCTTTTTCCGTTTTCCAAAGGATCACAACTCAGATTCCTCAAGTGACAAAAATGAACAGCCCCTTTCGAAATTTTGATTCTTATCATATCTGACTCCATCCTGAGAATCTCATGTCATTTATGGTCTTACCCTCCCCCCCCCCTCGGAAACAAGTGCGTGGAGGGGAGCGGTTGTGAAGACGCTGGGCACGAGGATGATATGACCCTACCTGTATTAAACTGAAAAAAGTTTGAAAGTGGTACCAAGATGCATGCAGTGTCAAGTGAAGTGACTAGGATGTCAGTATCAATTCTGTATAATTATGAAATCGGCAGAGTGTGTATGTTGTCATTGACATCATGGTGGACCACAGCTGACTTAATAAATGTGACCCACTCTACCAAAAGTAGGCACTTGTAGCAACCCAGTACAACAAAATAGCTGAAATGTACATGTGTTTCTGCAGGTTGACAATAGCAAAAATAGATAAGCGAGCGATTATCTATTTTTGACAATAGTGATAGTATAATAGACAGACGGCAGTGATAATAGTTGAGTAAACAGATGACCGATGGTGATCACTTGTGACAAGCACCACCTGCTTTTGGTGGAGCAGGTCACAAGTTGCGGCATCATGTTCTGTGTTTTTGCTGCCAATTTTTATCTGGTCGAATTCTTCACATCAGGTGATGATACTGATAAGGTATTTTAAAAATTTTTTAGACAACAACGCCCACCATTGTTTCACTAAATGCGCAGGATTTATATGATTGTCTGACATAATTCTATTCAACAATGGTATCAACATAATGATTAAAATAACTGTGGCAAATTGGCGTTTCCGATAGATTCATATGCGGTCACTGATTCATCCCATGTCGATCATAGTTGAATTCCCAGGTATCATAAATCTGACTGCTCAGGTGTTCAAAATGGTTAATTAATTTGATGACTACTCAAGTTCATTGTTGTGATTTCCTGACCTGAGAATCGAGCATGCATGGCAGTATTGCGGCCAAGAAGGTGACCGTTTAGGACCAGAGGTTAGGGGTATGACACATCTTTAATAACCGGTCACACCCATTGGTTTTGAGATTTGCGCAAGAGTATAGGACAATCAGTTTAGATTACAAATCCGGTGGTGCTGAACAGAATCTTCACATTCAAGTTCAGAAAGGTATCGCGTTATCGTTATCGTCATGGTTTCATCTTTTTTTCAGTCAATTTATACTGTGTGATATTGTTGGAATTTCCCATTAGATTAGCCATATATCCTGATCAGTTAGACAGTATTCACTCATTGACCTGTCTTCACAGGCGTACTTTTTCAAGTGCACTGAAGTCCGACAAGGTGATCCATTGGAGTGCAGGAGCAAAAGTTGCAGTTTCTTTACGTCCAAGTGATCCGCATGGCTACATGTAGCTTGTGCCAATTACCGAGTTCAGTTTTGTCTATTCACAAATCCCGGGTAGTTTGAGTTTGCTGGTGTTTATGTTTTTTTAGGCCTAGGCCCAATTTCTCAAAAAGCTCTGGCTCGGGAGGATAAGGAGAGTTTTTGCCAGGCCTTGTAATGGTACCATTTGATTTGGGGAAAATCTGCCCTTATTATAGGCCCAAGTAGGCCTATGTGGACTAGCTCGCTTTCTGATTTTGAAGGGTGAGGCCGTTCATGTGTCCGATGAAAAGAGGCTTAGAGTCTAAGTAGGCCTATCCTTGCCTGCTGTTTTCAAACAATGTGCCTACTGGTAATCGAATTTTCATTTCTATTTTTGCAGGAAACATATCAGTTGGACTTGGAGAAGACAATGACCAGAGTGACGGTGTGAACTCAGGAAATTGTAAAATAGAACTTTTGTAGAGAAGCTTTAACCATGGCCAGTAACGACGACGACCCAAACGACTTTGTACCGAGATTGCGATTGAGAGATGAGAATGCCCCACCACCGATTCCGGATAATGTGGAAAATGTTGAGCGGGAGACCGAGGGCATCTTCCGCAGCTTCATGTTTCAAAGTTATCAGATGGAGATGAATACTGATGACATTGAGCAGATAGAGCAGACGCCATCACTGCCGGAACTGACGAATTTCTCAGTGAACCCAATGAGGTAATTCTTGGTGTGGGATTGTCTTGTCAAACCCTGAGATATTTGCCCAGCAGCAGCAGCAGCAACCAAAAACCTACATGCAGGATTGCTTTTAGGTCGTTTCCTGCATTTAACTAGCCTCTGTGACTTGGTTCTTGCAAAAATGTGTAGCATGGGGTTTGTAAAAAAATGTGTTTGGTGCTGGATCAATTTTTGCCAGAATGTTACACACTGTCTAAATCAGTGTTTTCGTGATTAAGGAATGCTTCCTTGTGGAAAACGTTGGTTAGATTCTAAGAATTGATGGACAGGCTGCAGGACAAATTTGTGGTTTACAGGACTCGCTTTCCATCTTCATGTGCAGTTCACCGTTTGGCTTGTGTATTTTGCTTTCATTGCACGACTCTTGTCAGCACTGGCTGCACATTGCTTTCTCACTGCCCACCTGCTTTTCCACCTTGTCGAGCCTTTCTGTAGAAAATTAATGTCACACCAAAAGAAGCTAATTGTCTGCAAGCAGAAACTGTTAGTATTTAAAAAATCACTTTCAATCGCTGCTGAGCTGAGTCATGTAGAAACAGCGTCTGCCATTTCTGGACCCAGACATAACACATACCCACATATTCTTTGTGTGGTAGAAATGGTGATTTCCTTTGTAAATTTTCTCTAGGGGACCTTTTCTTCCTATGCCCCCCCCCACACAGCCCCATGAGCTCCATGCCCCTCTGCGCAGGACAGTTAGCTAGCATGCAGGTCACACTTTCATTGCTTTAGTTGTTAGATGTGGCATGGTGCATAGTTATATATCAATTTTGTTCTTTTCAGCGTTATCCCCAAACCAGGGTAAAGCACCTTTTAGTTCTCTCTTACATTCCCTGTAGATACCCTTACTTGATACAAATCGGTGTCCACGCCCATCAGGGTTTCCGCCAGAAAAAAATACTTAGGGGGGCACAATCCGGGTGCCTCCAGCCGAAGTGGGGAGTCTGGGGGCCTCCCCTGAAAAGTTTTATTCCAGAAGCCGGGAGATGCATTTTCCAAGCATTTCAGAGTTTAAAACTTCCTGGCCCATATTTTCAAAGCTGTTTTAACGCTAAAATGCATTTTAGTGCAGCACTTGCATGCATATAAGCATGCAAGTGCTGGACTAAAATGCATTTTAGCGTTAAAACAGCTTTGAAAATATGGGCCCCTGTGTTCAGATCTTTGTTTGACTGGTGTATCTCTTAAAATAAAAAGGGCAATGTAAAGACAATACTCTGCAATTATAAGGGGGGCAGCCCCCTTCAGATCAATGAAGGGGGCTCCAGCCCCCCCCCCCCCCCGTGCCCCCTCTGGCGGAAACCCTACCCATGGTTGTATAGATGAGAGGTGGACCCATATGGTTTCTCTATGGGTCTGTCAGTTGGCTGAAGTTTTGCTCTGCATGAATGCTTCTGGATGTACATTTCATGGCTTTGTAAAGAACTTCTCTGTAGCTGATGCAGTAGAAGAGCAGTGTATGACATTTGACTATGCCCCGATTGCTGATGCAGTAGAGTAGTGTATGATTATATACTACTCAAAAAAAGTTTATAAGGACCACTTTTCTCATGACTCATAATTCTGTTTCAGGCATTGCTTCAGAACACATTATGCAACAACTGAAACCTCCCACTATGTAATTCATCACAGTGTGTTTGAGGTCATTCAGGACAGTTATATCATACCATTTTCAGCTGTAATAACTGTCATATGAAAAAGTTGTGCACAAATTAACAAGTGGTCCTTAACTTTTTTTGAGTAGTGTATTTGACTGCGGCCATGATAGCTACCCCTCCTGCCATACCTGCACTTTATAATCCTTTTGCAACTGCATCATTTTGGGTAATAATACGCCATAGTTTGAAAAGTTTGCTTGATTCTAACATGCAGAAATCATCTGATGGAGAAATGTCTTCTACCTGCTTGTGTGAACTTAGTAGTGTTCTTCTACCAAGTGAGAGGTTCCTGAAGACAAATTGTGAATGACAGAGATGGACACCACATGATCCATTATAAAAGGGTTAAGCAAGCGCCCCTGAAACTCGACTGTCAAAGAGCTCTTGAAAAACTTGCCTAAGAAATGACTGTTGTACTTCTTGATTCTCATTCGGGGAACCGGAAGAGCTTTCCCTCCCTAGCCGTAGCAAATGATCCCTTCTTCACGATTTCAGATGAGATCATCCGCCCATAGCAGGGCTTTGTCTTGTTGGATGAAGGAGAGAGCGGGAGAAATCCCTGCTGTAGGAGGATGGATGAGATGGATTGCCTTGTGGTGGTACATGTATGTCCTGAAGAAATCGGGTCCTTGTATAGCATCGCTCCCAAGCTTACACACATACACCGTGCGTGTGAGATTAGGAGCGATGCTAAGAGGACCTGATTTCTTCAGAATGCTTGTGGTATCGCTGTGGAACCGGACCAAATCTTACAGAAATTTCAACAATATTTCAGCCCTGCGAACTTGTAGGCTAAAGCTGCATATGAAAATCTTTTGAATTCGTTTGTTCTGCTCTGCATCGTAGTTTGAAAGAAATCTCCATGTGCAACGAGGCGTATCCAGAAGTAGACATCATGCCACCTGTACGTCTCTGATTCCGCTATGAACTTCCTCTTTCACTTTCAGGCATGTCATGGCCAATTCAGATACTTGAACCCTGGGCGATATCCAAGTGGCATGGTCCATATTGTATACAAATACAATGCAAATGACAAAAAGAATCCCAAAATTCAGTGGTCAAATAAACCGATCTCAAATTGACGTAAACGACAAAGATCTGCGCACTTCCGCCGAAATATCAACCACCACCTCGGTCTGAAACTGAATGATGTGACGCAGACAACCCCACGACAGTGACTTCGAAGATGTTCTGTCAGACTCGACCATTGCTGAATCATGGATGGCGTCACATCAGCCGGTTTCAGATCGAGATTCTGGTTGAGATTTCGGCGGAAGTGCACACATCTGCGAATTCGAGAATCGTCTATTGCCGTCTTTTGACTGTTTTGCCATTTCTCCAAAACGGCAGAAATATTTTCAGTCGGCCGTCCGTGTCTTTGGTCGTTTGCTGTCTTATTGAGAATCCATAGAAAATATGACCCGCTCCAGCAAGAGCGGTCACTTGTCACAACTGAGGAAAGGGTTAACGGCCTTAAAACACAATGGCTGAAATGTACACAAGTAATGTATGTCTGTGCACTTGTAAAAGTAGTGGACAGCAGTGATAATAGTTGACTAATTAAAATGCCAGTGATGATCACTTGTGACAAGCACCTACATTTGCTAGAGTGGGTCACAAATCGATTTTGGAGATTAAATGTTTTCTATTCTGCGTTGTCAATTATTAGAGTTTTCGCCTACATTTAGGTTTCGATTTTCTTTTTGAGTATTGAGCCTGAGTGTACCCAAACTATATATAAGCGGAGTTGTTAACTAATCCAGCCGTTACGAAAACTCACTAATATGACCACTAGACCAGTATACTTGCAATATACTGAACTGATCTTTTTGACCTTTTACCATCAGCTTCAGGAGTTAGGCTATACAGCTCCATTTACGCTACAGAAAAGAGAACTTTCATCGTGCTCTGTCCGGACCAAGCACGGTTCGGTACAGTTATTGCCAAATTATTGTAAACAGGTCAAGCCAGCTTGTCCCAGTACCGAAATGGCAGTGTCAGTGGGCCTGTCCAGCTTGAATTCCAAAGCAGGCTTGGTCCGGGTTGAGCTTGGCACGCTTCGAGTTCGGCACGCTTTAACCAGACTAGTGTAAAAGGGGGCTCTCTAGTTAATATACTGTGTAAATTACTTGCACAGTATTCCTTCTGGTCACGTGATCTTGGCTTCACCATAAAATGAGCCATACAAAAGCCAGTGCAGAAGACTATCCATCCAGTGGTTGCAGGATCTTTTGAGTTGTGATGATGCCATTTGGATTGATCACGGGTTTGATGCACCAAAGGATAGTCCTCGCTAGTTCAAACTTGATGATTCTTGTGTCTTTTCCAGTCAAGCATCAGACATTGGCCGACAACTTGCCATCATCGGAGATGACATCAACGAGCGACACAAGAGAACGTTTGATTTCATGATCCGTCAGCTGAAGGTCAAAGGGCCAGAGATTGCATATGAAGCTTTTGCCCGTATTGCGAGAAGGTATGCTGTGTTTGTCGTACAGGACGATAGAAATGTTGCTGAAAATACAATATGTAATCCGATGTAGCAAAAGTAGGCGCATGTCTCAGCCAAGGAAAGGGTTAACAGCCTTACACCACAACAGCTGAAATGTCTCTCTCTGCAGGTTCACAATAGTAGTGGACAGCAGTGATAAAAGTTGGAGTAAACTGATGACCGATGATGATCACCTGCGACAAACATGCGCCTACTTTTGCTAGATCAGGTAACATATGGACCATGCTTTGTCATGTTGGCGAAACATGGAATAATAATAATTACTGGATACTAAGAGCAGTTTCCTGGAAATTGGAGCATTCTTGCTATCTTGCTGATCAGGGGCCTGTTTCAAAAAGTGTTAAGCTCATGGTACCTTTAACCAAATGGATGCAATGGCATGAATGGTGCCATTAGCTTAATAGAAGCCTGTGCATTGAAATTTTACTTCCTCAAAAGAATTTGCTGTGGACATTTCCTCAGTCAGTGCAAGAAGTGACTTCACAATTCTTGCCTTCAGATAGATTTATGAGTTTACAGAATTTTTCTCTTCATTTCTAGATTATTTGACGATGAAATAAACTGGGGGCGAATAATCACATTGTTGGTTTTCGGATACCGAATGGCCGTCAATGTGTTGACAAAGGGTGTCCGTGGATTCTTTGCGAAAATTGTTTCATTTGTTGTGGACTTTATTGTAAAAGAAAAAATTTCAAAGTGGATAGCTGATCATGGTGGTTGGGTGAGTATGATGCCAGTTGGATCTTCATCCCCCAAAGCATGGTACGGAAAATGTCTGAATTTGGAAATGTCCTTGCCTTATATGTACCAGTACCCTGCAGGCCCTAGTAAGACTGAGAGGTAGAAGTGTTTGTGTGAAATCTTCGGCCAAAAAAGGTATGGCCACATCAGCATTTGTTGAAAAGTCCTGTTACCTTGCCTAAAAACCTGGGCCCATATTCATGAAACCTTGCTAGCTTACATGTAGTTGGTTGCTAGTGTTGTACATTGGCCTGTGCAAACTGGGTAATTTAGTACCCCGTAAGTAACTACTCTAAGCGTAGCAAGGTTTCGTGAATACGGGCCCTGGATGCTAGTTTTGTCAAGTTTATGTCCTTTGCTGAGATCATATACGTAATGGTCGTGGAGACTGCATTACTAGAGCCATCCCTGTACCATCCCAGTTTGCATTCATCCCTCCCCTCTGGAAGTTGGGGGGGGGGGGGC
>NMRB01000041.1:187971-227478 GCA_002633025.1 Notospermus geniculatus
TGATGTCTCCAGCTGAAGACATCAGCCTCACATCTGTTGGACACTGGCAGGTAGGCCCACTGACCACTGGTTGATCCAGGTGCTGCATTCATTCGCTTTGTTTCAGGAGTATCTGTTTCTAAAAATGAAATCTGACAGATATCTGCAGATTCTATGTGTCATGGGTGTGTTTCACAGAATGAGATATGACATATCTGCATATTCTATGTTTCCTGCAGGTTTTTAGTTCCACTTGAAAAAGACCCCGATTGGGGTCGAAAAATTCGTGAATTCTGGAGATTGACTTCTTGTTTATTATCATTTTGAGTCTTTTCTAGAGTTTCAGATTGTAACACTTGTAACACTTTAGTTCCACTTGAAAAAGACCCCGGTTGGGGTCGAAAATTCGTGAATTCTGGAGATTGACTTCTTGTTTATTATCATTTCCTGCAGGTCTGTTTCAGAATGAGGTCTGACAGATATCTGCAGATTCTATGTTTTATTGGTGTCTTTTTCAAAGAATGAAACCTGACAGATTGACAGATTTCTACAGATTCTGTGAATGATATCTGAAACCTGACAGATATCTGCAGATTCTGTGAATGATATCTGACTGATATCTCCAGATGATAATGATATCTGACTGTGGCAGACTGATATCTGCAGATTCAAAGAATGGCATCTGGCAGATGTCTGCAGATTTAGTGATGATATCTGACTGTGGCAGATATCTGCAGATTAAAAAAATGGTGTTGACAGTTGAGATTTAAGGATGTACATTAACATGTATCTGACAGGTGTCAGCAGATTCAAAGAATGATATTTGACCGTCATCTGCAGGGCTAGGAATGATATCTGACAGTTCCATTTTATCTACAGATTTGATGACTGATAATTATTATATGTATTTGTCATATATCTGCAGATGCCAACTATTATTACAGATATCTGCCAATATTCAGGAAGAGGTGTCAACTGATGTGAGGAAGAACCAGATGTCAGAGAGTCTGTGTCATACACTGATGTCATGTCAGCGGATTTAATGCATGGCGTCTGAAAGATACTGTTAGGTAACCAACACAGACTGTTTCCCTTGTAAACTGGGCTAGGTGCCCGGGTATGGGTTGGTTGTCCAATTTTGGTTGGAAGGGTTTGTAGGCTACACCCAGATGTTCCTTTGCTTTTCATCATGGAGGTATAAAATAAGAAATTTCATGAAGAAGAAAAGTAATATGTGTAAATTTTTCTGTATGTTTTGAATGGTATGTCATTCAAAAAAGTGATTGTGTAGCAGTAAAAAAGAATTTTTCATGAAATTTGATGTTGTGAGTTTCTGTTCTTTCTTCCTGTTGCCGCCGTCAGTCATCCTTCATTGAAAAAGATCCTGTTGTTACAATATAATCTCTTGCTGTTGGTTTCTATTGCCATCTGCCCAAATCCGTCGTTGCACAATAGAAACGGGCACTTTTTACAGGGGATACCCTTTACTATTACACCGGAAATGTTGCTCGCTCAACAAAACTCACCTGACCTTGCTCAACAATCTTCCCCATTTTGGTTCCTGAAGCCGCCGCTAGGGCTAGTCTTCCCCTCAACGTAAATGCCCGACGATCTACGAAGGGTCAGATGAATCAAGCACCATGATTTGCCATTGATATTGGCTAGGCCTACCCGTCCGCGGGAAGTAATCATGGTAATCTGTGTTGAGTGCCTTTTTCGCTCATCACCTGGTGAGTTCTTAAGGTGGTAGCATCCGTCGTCGTCCGTTGGCAGGGCACGTTTCGTAACCGCTGTACCTGAAACTTTGTATACATGTACCCCTTGGTCAGATGACCAATGAGACCAAGTATACAATACATGGTATACTGGCTGAACCATCTCCAAATTTTCATCATAAGTAGGCCTACATCTAATAAGGATACATGACATATCTAACGGGTTTTTTATTTGACCTTTTTTTTAAGGTCACAGAGGTCAGTTCAAAATTTTGCCATTTTCGGCACATTTTGCGGCTATTTGACCTGGAGTTTTCTAACTTGGTGTGATTATCAGTGTATCGAGGTCCCCTCTAGTGTTTGCCGTGTCATGTAGGTCTAGAGGCCGTATTCAACTTGGTGGTGGTGGTCCATTGTGCCTGAAGAGGCTCCTTCGAAGCCCGGGGGTGACCCCTGTGGGGACAGAATGATGATTAGGCCTATATGTGTGTAATAAACGTCAGACAACAACACTCTAGCTAAAATAGTGTGTATTTATTGATATCTTGGAAATATCGCCTGCAATCGGAGATCTTCTCGATCACGGCGTTGTGGCGTCTGCTTTAAAAGCGTCATCTTTTGACAAAGAATAATAATACTGGCAGCTGGTACAAAGTAATATTTTATCATACTGCAGGTAAACTGTACTGTAGCCTTTCAAAGATATTTTGGAATCATGAGGTCACCTAAATTACACGTATTAGTATTGCCATGGAGGAATAGGGAGTTTTCGCAAAGCCCCCGAAACGCTTACGCGAACCCCATTGTTCGATGCCTCAAAGAGAGCAGCGAACAATAGGATAGACGTTCGCGTCGGTGTTTCGGGGGCTTTGCGAAAACTCTAATTATACTATTATAAACGGACACGACAACGACGTCACACTCATGTCAGTCCGCCGTCCTGGCCCTGGAGCTGGAATTTGAATACCATGACATCATTGTCGTTTTACGTTTATCTTTCATTTTCCTAACCTCACTAGTCGGGGCCTTTTGGACGTTTTCCGGCGTGTATGCGAAAGACGGGAGTCTAAAGCAAGGTTCATTGGCACACGGAATTGGTCCGGTTCATGTCCGTAAAAAATCTATCAAATGGACTTCAGCGTTGTCGTATCCGGAAAACTAGGGGCAAACGGACTGGAAACGGATCGGATCCGTGTGCCAATGAACCTTGCTTAATTCTCCCATTCCTTCGCGGATGACCCGTTGGCCTACCAATAACATCATGCTGGTGTGAACACGGAAAAAGTCCTCTGGAATCAAAGTCCAGATGCTATTTTTCTGGTGGATGAAAATTGAAACCTTTGTATTAATGGACGACACCCCTCGATCCAGTGGCAGGCAGCCTCCACTTTTGGACACTGTATTATACGCGCGCCGGTCACCCATCCACGAAGTGATCGCGCTCAGAGGTCAACGCGCTAACCACTAGGCCATAAAGGAAATCCTCTATGGCCGGCGGGATATTAAGCCGTGCCATAGGCCCCAAGTAGCTGCAAGGGGTTCAATGCAGGCACGTAGTGAGGGGGGACTTCCATTCCTTGGACTTTCTCCGCTGTTACACCTGCGGATAAGTTGTCGTTAACAGGTCCGGTTATTCCGTCCCAAATCGATATCCCACAAATCCCTCCAAAGATCACTTATCCCGGTCGGTTGCTTCCAATTCGTACTCGTGATCGTGTTGCCATGGATAATCCGACAGGGCGTCGGCGGTTTTCGGATGGCATCGGAAAATCCTCTATCGTTGTAATGTTGCAAACTGTTCATTTTTGCCAGTATTCCTGTGACGTAGACATCCTCTAAATGAATATAAGGCACGTACAGTGACGTTTTGTATAACTTTTCTGCAACCGGAAGTCCCATCATGTAAGAGCACCCGACAGCGTATTTCGGATATCTTGTAAATGGGAAGTCTTCGAACTTGATCTCCCATTTCCCTTCCCGCCAGACCACCGCTCTCAAACTTATCATCCCGCCTATACCTTTAAATGGGCGGACTACGTTAAGATATTTCACTAAATTTGGCATGTTCACAAAAACGTCATCATCAACTTTCATGACGTATTTAGCACCTTTGCATTTCGTCACAGCCCACTTCAACCCCATAATACTCTTTATCGTCAAATTAGAATACGAATCGGTAAAATCTGCTTGAAAAATATCACCATATTTTTCGTTTTCAAGTTTTAATCTATGATTCCATGTTGAATTCGGCTGCGTCCCGAACATGAAATACATTTTGAAGTTCTGATGTTCGGGTTTCGTCCATTCAGGCATCCGAATATTCGGCCACGTGCTGCCGTTGTTCCTGACGTACGTTCCCCAAGTAGTCCGTATGATATTCCTCCGCTGTTCTCTGCCGACCGTCGATGGAATGAGCATAATCAAGAACGGGCTGTGATTCGTCGAATTCCGACAGGATTCTGTCGGTTCAATCAATGTTGTAAAATTATTATGATTCACAACTTTGCTACTCAAACGGTAAAATTTCGACTGTAATCCGTTTATCCGGCGGAGTTCTCGCTCTCTCTCTTGTGTCGTCACGTGGACCACGTAGAACACATAAATGAGACACACGACGACCGATGCCGGGAGTGAAAAGAGTAACAACCTTGTGAGAAATCTCCGAAGGCTCCGGATCGCTCGGTGGAACAACGCCATGATGAACCATCCCTGAAAAAAGCACAAAATGAGTTTAAAATCAGATCATAGGGTTCTGTATTCACAATGCCCCCGTAACTTTAACAGCACGCAAATCCTTTGTCAGGCTGATGGTGAACAATAGGTTGTCCGCAAAAGGACAATAGTTTGCGCACTCCTGTAAGTTACTGGAGCTTCGTGAATAAGGTCCCAACACCGAGGTAATCCACACTTGTAAACCGGCCGTTCCTTCGATGTAGCATACGCGCATCCCAAGGAAAGAATGATGTCCAACTCTCTCTAGATACTCTTGGTGTACGTGAAGTACGGTACGTAAACTGACGTTTTACACCTGAGCTGTACGTACGCCTATCTCGCTTGCTGCAAGCCTACCTGGCGCTTTGATGCGGGCCTGGGGGATGGCTGTACTATAACGGATAACAACACTGATGAAGCATGTACGAATAGAATGAGCGGCATGCGCAAAACCACAGCGAACTTGTCAAGCGAGATGATTTGCAAACAATCACATGCCAAACCACCCCATAACACCCGTCAACAAACCCAACAAAAGAGGCTTTGACGAATGGTTTTGCATTATCCATTACGTAAGACTACCACCGAACAAGGGATTGGACACGGACGGCTTTAAGCCTAGTTCATACTTGGACGCACGACCACCGGCGTCCGACGCGCCATCAAAATCTGGACGCCGACTTCGCGGAATTGATTCATTCCAGCACAGTCTCGCGATCGGACGCCGACCATCGCGCGACGGGGTCGGCGTCGAACGCAAGATCGGAGGATCAGTCGCCGGCGATTCCAGTGATCTGGGATCCGCAGAAAAGCTGGTCGTTTCGATTATACAGTGTACATTGTATTTCAGTTCCTCGTGTCATGGTGTCGTCGTGGCTAATCCTACATCGCCGGTGTGAGAGGAATCAGCGTTGTAGGAATGCAGATCCTCCAAATAATAGACCGCTATTGTAAGGTTATATTCGAATGGTCATGGTCTCTCTAGCCATATATTCTAATCCCTCGCTCAACAATAAGACCGGACTTTGATTTTAGGGGGACTTGGATTCCTTTCACACCTGGCCTCAACACTCGCGAATTTGGAAACTCGTCCCCATCTCCCATGTCAACGTTACAAACGGAACTCTTCGGTCGAGGCTTGCAGACGATGTCGCTGCCATGGCTACTGTACTCAGCTAAATGGTTCTTACGAATATGGCGGAAGCTAAATTGATGGATGGTACTTCCAACGAATGGCAATGCTTCTGTAGATATCTCTTGTACATGTACGCCAGCTTGTATGAAGTGCACGAACATGATACACTGGCCTTCGTTCCATTAACAACTGTATAATAATAACGAGGTTGTCGGACGTTCCCAGCATCTCAAATCAAGTCGGCGGCCAAGTCGGTGTCATGCGACAGTGCAAGTCGATATAAATAATCATCAAAATCTTTATATCACGCCTCGGGTGACATGGACCAGCCAGAGGGGAAAATCCGCCCGTCGGGTCGACCGTCCCATTGAAGGATTTGGCGATTTCTTCTCACACAGTCTAGATTTTCCGACTAACCTGGAAATTTGATGATTAATACTGGTAGTCTCTCATGGTTGATTTATACATCCGGGATTGCGTTCCCATGAGTGTTTTGATTCAAGATGGCGTCCAAGATGGCTGCCATTTCATTTGTCGCTTAGCAGCTCCCGTAATCAATGATTGAGCTTGTAGTCTTTTTTGCTCTACACGAAATTGTCGAGTTACCGGTTAGGATCATCGGTTTGTCCATATTGTTTTCGCTCCAGGCTGGACATCCTGAAAATCTCAGGTAATTTACGGTCGCGCGAATTGGGGAGCCGGTTGTGAAGATACTGGGTGCGAGGATGCAGGCTGGAGGGCGTTAGCGAATATCTGCATAGAAACTGTGTACATCCATGTACACGTACATCGATGCAAATGTATACAACAATATTTTTAGCATTTGCTCCATCATTACCACGGCAGTTTGCTGAACTGTAAAGATAGCGTATGATATCAAATCATATTCAAACGTTATTGCATTATTGATACATCTGGATAATATCATGAAACACGACTCAATAAATTTAACAACTAATGCTCGGTTCATGCGTACATGACATATACAGAATCATAAACCATTGGTTATGACAGAATATAACGAACAGACAATCGTTTATAGCAAAATGACACATCACGTACCAATATTTCTGATCTGAGGTTCAATGTAGCCCACACAATTCTAAATCGACATTATTTTCCGCGACACGCCTCAATTTGGCGATGGAAGCATCGTAAGCCGCCATCATCTACATGTACAGGTTATTCAAAATAAGTTGTCGACGTTCACATTTTCCATGCTTGCATCTGGCAACATGCAATAGCCTAGGCTTATTGCTTAGCGATTTATTATTGCTTAGCGATTTACATGAATATGTACATATCCGGAATAAATACATATAAAAATGATTGTATGTCATGCCTATAAAGCTGGATTTAGCTGCACGCGGTATGCGGATTGCGGAACGCGGTAAGCGGAAAGTTCAATGCATTTCGCATACAACAAATCGCTTCCGCCGGGGATTCCGCGGCCCTATACCGCATTCCGCGTGTCAGCTAAATGCAGCTTAAGTTGGCAGATATATGATTGCCGACGATTTCGTGCTAATTAATTATCCCTAACCTATTTACTTTTTTTTGAAATAATGATCCGTTCAACGTGTTTGTATTTGAAATAACGCCAGGAAAGTTGTGAACAACGTCCAGTGTGCATAACTACAAGTATGTCTTTTTATGACTGTAGAGAAAGATATACGGTAGATTGTATGTACCGTACACGGACGTCAAGCCTGAGGTTGCGATTACACAGAACTACACGATACACGGACACGCCGGCAGGCTAATCGTCATACATGTACGTCGAAAGGATCGACTCATTGGGGTGTTGCTGAAATTCTCTATTGGCCTCACGGTCGCGAACACAAGCCTTTTTAACCAACGTGTCTGTATACCGTGTAGCTTTTTGTAATCGCAGCCCAGGCCGACTGCCCCGGAGATTATGTAAACGAACGAGAGCATGTCAATTGAAAACGCTATCGATTAGCTTACACATTAGGGATCCTCATTTTTTTCTCATAATTGTCAATCGTTCGGGCAGAAAACTAATCTGCTAAGTCAAATTCGATCGTTTTATGATTTGTGTTTGCTGTTAGACATTTCGCGTGATGGTGAATGGAGAAATGTCCCAATTGCGGTCGGATGTTTACCATGCGGGATGGCACTAATGGGATTAGAGCCCGGCGTATGATAGATGGAAACTGCCGCCAATAACGCTAAGAGTAATTACAGAGATTGAGGCATGGTGGTGGAATCAACGGGGTTAAGCCACTAATCCAGTTTGGTTAAATTGACTAGTGGAGAGGTTGGGCGACACTGGTAAGCAATTCCCAATGTCGGAAAGGTCGGTGTGACGAAAAAGCCAGGAGCGCGCGCCCGAGGTGGGTTTCCCGATATAAAGGTTGAGAACATCCCTCCGTCACCGATCCTGACGTAATCGCTCCCTTCGTCTCCCGCCGAAAGGGAGCGAGCGCTGAGAACCTCTGATATTCTCAGGGTACAGAATGTCGTCGTACACAGACCCTCAAAGGTCCGTTTTTAAAAGATATGGTACGGCTGGTAACACGCCACGACGTAGGTAAGACATCCTCCCTCACCGCATACAAATTAGTGTGTGGGTGATAAAGGGAGCGAGCACAAGAACTGTAACATCAGGATGCAGGGGCGGATCCACGATTTTGAGAAAAGAGGGGGCGCACTGTGCTAGAAACATTAAAATCTGCGGTGAATCTCAATGATTTGCTCCAAATTTCAGAATTTCACGGTCAATTTTACAGATTTGTTGGTCGAAAGGGGGCGGCGCCCCCCGGATCCTCGCCTGGGATGTGTACCTAGGAAGAAGACTAGACTCACCGAGCAATCTTCCAAACCCTCATCTCGCGGGGAGGAGAGAGCGCGAATGGAACATAGCGGCCGCGCAGGAAACTTGAGGGAAGACTTACCCTTCGCCAATTGCCGCCGGTCATGCCATCAGACGTCGTGTGGACATCAAGCGAACTCCAGAGTCCTCTCAGCCGAGAAAGCGATATCCTTCGACTGGTCAGCCGTCTAACTGCAATACTGCCATGTCGACTATGTTGTCAATGTTAGCGAGGACTTCTGCTTGCTGCACAAATTAATTAGTGGGAAAGCCGGCCCACGCCATTGGATACGGTGATAAAACCATGTTGTTGTCTCCAGGCAGAATCGGCCCTGGTTGCAGAATCAATCCACCTCGCGGCGTTAATGGTGAGTCGACCTTCAGCTTGGCGGGAGTTATCTTCAGAGTGCTGTCGATGGGTGGTAGCCAAGGCAATGCTGTTCACTATCGGTCACTCCGATTGTGCAGTGAAAGAGACGTTGTCATCCGGACGTTCCGTGTCTTGTGGTGCGGCCAGCGCAGATGCAGCCAGATGCTCCTGAAAATTTCATGAACCGATTTGATGTCGTCGTGCATCAGCTGTAAAAACTACCTGCTTCTACTCGGCTTGCTCTCATTCCCTGCTGGCAGAGTTAATTCCTCCTACATTTTTCATGAGTTTATATTTTGCACTCCCTTGCACCGCGACGATACGAGCCCTCGACGAAAACGTGATTTTCTCGAGAGCTCGTAGTTTCGCACCAATCAACGTCGAGTTGTCGATTTGACTTCATATAACGTTATACTGTCAATTTCATGAGTAATTGACAAGTCGATAGATATGTGGCATTCCCATATTAACAATAATATTGATATTCGATTGCATCGGTTTGAAGGTACTTTCTTTGTCGATGAATACAGACTACAGAAGCACGCAAGTAGGAGGTGTCAGTCAGTTGACCTATAGCTAGGGGTCACTGTGGTCTAATTCAATGCCTAGCGGACCCATTCATGGTAGATTTAAGCACCAATCAGGAGAACTGTACTCTACTGGGGTCCGCGAGAACAATGCTGCCGTCTTTCGGCGATAAGCGCGGCTGACTGCTCCTATTGCATGTCGGCCTACAGTGTCTTCAGTTGTTTCCCGGTGTTACTGTTGCCACTTTTTCTCGACAGCCGGCGCCACCATCGCCGTGCGCGCCACTCTCCAACCGCAGGGACCAACTACGTTGTCGGCGAATTGACCCGATGTACTACTTAATGGTTTTTGTACTTCGTATTGTTGCCGCCAGGTGGCTCCTTCTGCAGACAAAATACCGGTAAGAGATCTCATACCGTGCTCCTTTAAGGGCTTCTAGAGCGACCCGTGAGTCGAACCCGCGGTGATCAGCTATGAGTTGGTTTACTGTGAGATTGGAAATCATCGGTCAAGTCCTTCACAAAATTCGTAGAGGGGTCATGTTTTCGTTCTCGACAAAATGAGCATGACAGACGCCGCTAGGCCTCCGTTTCATGATGACAGAAACACACCCACTAAAAACATCACTGCACCTTCTCAAGATCCCTCATTCCTCGTGGGCGAATCCGTTGGAACTGAATTTTCACTGACTGTTCACAAGCATTGAACCAAAGTGAATTCCTCAGCAATAGAAACAATTACGTCAGAACACTTGAAATATTGAATTGGCATCCAAAATAAATCACTTCTCTGAGCAGTTGGATTCGTAACGTTGCATACCGCGTCGGTGCCATTTTGAATACATTAGGCTGTGGTGAATGAAACTGGTGAAGAAGACGCTGATGATATCTGCGTGGTGTCGCCGAACCGCAATCTGCGGCATAATCCAACATCGGGAATAAAATCGCTTCTTTTCTTCAAATCCTGTCTCATCTCCTAATGTCAAAAGCTTATATTAAACGGCCATTACAAACGTATATTCTTCCATCGCACACAACTTCAACATAGATCTCTCGGATCAAATGGAAGCTGTTTCCATGGTAACGGAGTAAGGTGTAAGAACGTTGCATTCGATGATAGCGCCTCCGGGCTTATTTTAAACGACAGTCGTTCACCTCGAGTTTCTTCGCGCTAGATTATGATAGAGCAACTGCCTCGAGCCACAAAGAAAGCAACGAATTCTCTGAACAGTCAGTTATAATAGAATAACAATAAATTAGGTGGTTCACTTACCCAGCTTCATCAGCAACCTCTTGCATCAACGAATCAACTTGTGCCTGAGGTGCACTGAGTGTTGACGTGGCAGACATGGTGCCCTCCATCACTTCCGTCTGGACGTCAAGATGCTCAAATTGTGTTTCAAATCTGTCCATAAGTTTTGAAATCTGGTGCAAAAAAGAGAGCAGTGAATTATGAAAAATTCTCTTGTCTCCTTGATTTAAGGACATCTAGTGTGTTTGAGCTGAAAGACAACTAGGAGGTTGCAACTTACCTGTTCTAAATTCATTGACTTCATTGCCGACTCCATTGACTTTACCACCTGTCCCATGGACTTTGTGACCTGCTTTGTAGTGATTGCTGTCTGAACTCGAGATGCTACTGCATCTATTCTGGCGCTCATTCTACGGAAATTTAAGGCCTCATTTTTCTGTCGGATGGCATTTTCTGCATGTATTTTAGCACCTTCCATGTTGCCTTTTTGAATAGCCTGGAAAATAATAGAATTACCAGTAACAGAAATATGATTCAACAATGTTGTAAATAATCTCATAGCTGAGTAAAATATCGAACTCATTTAATACCTTGCACACCAAACAAGGTTTAATATTTGCATTGTTTTTCAAAGGAATCATTTTCGGCAGTAACTGATAGTCAGGGGCATAATTTTTCATCCAGTCTGCATTATATACCCCATAGTTGAGCCTCGCCGCAGGCCCAGTCAGGAAATTTACCTTCTTCAGTTTAACTTTCTCCGTCTTCTCATCTTTCTCGGCTTTCTTTGCATTGCGCTCCAAAGATTTGGCAGCAAATTTCAAATTCCATAAATTTTCTGAGCAAACAGTCAAGGAACAAATACTAATATCCTGCCTACCACTAGTAGCGCAAGTACTTGGCCTGTTAGTAAAGGATCTAGGCCTAGAACTACCGCTTGCAACAATATCGGGCCTAGGCCTTCAGTAGGTAGGTGGGCTCCAAAGTCATGAGAGTTCATCGAGAAAAAGTTTAATTCAGTGAGCATTGGTGATTTGTTTTACCGTATTTGAGTATCGGTGCCCGCAGGAGCCTAGGCCTACACTACACAGTCATGACACTGACAGTATAACTCTGACATCTACTCTAGGGCCTAGGCCTGTATCAGTATTTAGGATGACTTCACATGGGGCACATCAATACGGAAAGATGGATGGATTCAATGGATTTGAGTGGCTAGTTTACCCGGTAGGCGAGGCCCATACACGTCATATCGTCATCTATCATAACAGGTTGGGTCTTTGGTCTTTGTTTTATAGACTACCAGGTAGTCTATAAAACAAAGACCAAAGACCCAAGACCTCTATAAAAGAAAGACCCTACAAACAATTTCAATTTGATATTGCGGAACAAATAATTTTATTAATCCCCGATCAGTGCCCCCCAAAAGGTTGACGGAATAAGCTGCATCGTCCCATCGAACAATAGGATTTCCATTGATTGATCGTGTAGGCCTAGGGCCTACCAGGATGAGAGGAGGGACGTTGGAGGACGTCGTCGTCGCTTCCGATCAGGATTTCTAATTCTAGGCCTACCGGTAGGCTACTTTTTAAAGTTCTTCTTCTTCCGGTAGGCCTATCGCCTAAGCCTATGGGTAGGCCTGTGCCAAATTCAATGAGTTGAATAACAAGCACTAGGCCTAAGTTTAGCCGATCGATATTATTTAGGCCTAGTCGGTGTTAATGTACACAGTCACAGCAGCATCAGCAAACAGCAGGCCCATATTGTAGTGTAGTAGTGTCATGAGTGTAGTGCATGTATGTAGTGTAACTGTACTGTGCATAGGCCTAATTGTAGTGTACATTGTACCAGTGCATGAGTGCAGTGTATCTTGACAGTCAGTGCAGAGGACGCACCATCATCATCAGCATGCTGGGGAGCTGGATATTCGACCGAATCGAATGTAAAATCGGAATCTGAACTCTTTTATTCACGAAGGATACTTTCCATGTTGACTTTCAGCAGACTGGTCAGTCCAATGCCACACAAAAGAAAATCGAAATTTAATACAAGTTTAGGCCAACGCCGAAGCATTAGTGGCCCATAAAGTACATATATATAGTACATGTGATGGTGGAAAACGTATTGCAAGGTGCACAGAGTGTAAATACAACAGTTTTAGACCAAAAATCAGGGTAAGGCCCATGCAGTTCACACTTCGGACGCCGCCGGACGCCGCACGACGAAATTGATCAACCCGATTTGTGTAGAGGCCACATGGCAGAAAAATCGCGACGCCGATGATCGGCGTCTGAAGTATGAACTAAGCTTAAAGTAATTGGCCAGAGGCGTATTTTCTCCGATTTATCTTACGTATTTATCAGTAAATGTGACATATTTATGGCAAGCCAAAGCGGAAAAATGTCAGGACACCAAAACAACATCAGGAATAGCAAAAAACATGTCAGAAATCTATAAAATCACCTCAGGATTTGAAAACAACATGCAGGATTTACAAAAAACATGTCAGGACTTTACAAAACATGTCAGAAATTTAAGAAGCACGTCAGAGTTTACAAAAACATGTCAGAATTCTCATAAACATACCGGGTATCAGAGTTTACAAAAAACATGTCAGGATTTTAAAAAACATGTCAGGACTGAAAAAGATGTCAGGATTTTAAAAAAAAACATGTCAGGACTGAAAAAGATGTCAGGATTTTAAAAAACCTGTCAGAGTTTACAAAAAACATGTCAGGATTTTAAAAAACATGTCAGGACTGAAAAAGATGTCAGGATTTTAAAAAACATGTCAGGACTGAAAAAGATGTCAGGATTTAAAAAAAACATGTCAGGAATGAAAAAGATATCAGGATTTAAAAAAACATGTCAGGACTGAAAAAGATGTCAGGACATCACCTGGTTCCTGCCAGGATTCACGTGACCACAACATTTGATGACGTCATCAGCAGGATTGAATAGAAGATTGACATGATTGAGATAGGCCATAATGCTATGACATGATGATGGACACTGCATTCATGCATGCCATTGGACATTGAGAAAGCCTAATTCCGTATGAGATTTTGTCCGATTATAATCAACTGGGCCTGACTTGAAAATCCCCGTCCACAACAAAATAGTTCCTTCCGCCACTGTAAAAAACAGTAATTCGGTTTCATGAATTACAAGAACATATCACCTGCTCACCGGCTCACAGACCCAGAGTAAAATCATCGGCTCACCGAATAATGCTACGTCACCGGCTCACCGGCGCACCGTCACCGGCATGCCAAATGAGTATGGTAACGTTACTATGGTGGAGAGGGGGCAGTTGATATTACAAGTTTCATTCTGCATTAACACACCTAGGAATCATCACTTCGGGGGTTCGGGGGGTCTCCCCCGATAGGCAAAAAAGGAGTAGGTGAGCCGGTGCAAATTAGGCCGCTACAAGAAAACATTCAGTACCGGTACGTGAGCCGGTGAGCCGGTGAGCCGGTGATTCTTCACCTCCCATTCGGGGTGCAAATGTGGAGGTGGGCCGGTGAGCCGGTGGCTGTTACGGTGTCAGTTTGTTCAATGAGTAGGTGAGCCGGTGAGCCGGTGCAAAATTAAGTCCTAACAGCAACACATTCAGTAGGTGAGCCGGTGAGCATGCATTGAAATGGACGGGGATATTCAAGTCGCTCCATTCAATGAGTTGCCTAAGTTTAGCCGATATTATTTAGGCCTAGTCGGTGTTGAATGTACACAGTCACAGCATCAGCAAACAGCAGGCCCACATTGTAGTGTAGTAGTGTCATGAGTGGAGTATGGATATTTCGACAGTCATTTTTTCGACAGTCAACAGTCATTTTTATGAAAAAATATGGTAGCCCATTAGGATTGTAGGCCTATGCAAGTTTTCATAATAATAGAATGGCAGTGACATGAGNAGGCCGCCTCGAAAAAAAACTTCTCATTTGCGCGAGTCCCCAAGAACGTCGATGACGTCACACGAGGGCGACGTCATCGTCATTGACCCTCGACCACCGTCACGTGCTTTAATACATCATCACGGCTGGCAATAATTTCGCCCCACATTTGGAAGCAGAAATATCATCTGATCCATCTGCCTTCCAACCCTTCATCATCGACTGTGAAGATCTCATTGACATACCGGTACATGAGTTTGAAGAATCTGGAGGCGCGAATTTATTTTTCAGCTATGCCAATTTGAGCCTGAATAGGCCTACGGCTCTGATGACCCCGAGCCCGAGGCGAGGGCGAAATGGACTTCGACGTGGTGGACTTTGAACGGCGGCTTCATGATTTGGAATATTGGTGTGTTACGTTTTTAGTTGACAGTCCCCCGTCATGCCAAAATTAACAGCTTAGCTATGGACCGACTCGGACCCCATCGGGCGTTCGCCTGTAACTGATGGCAATTAGGCCTAGGTGGGCCTACGTTCACTTTCTAAAAGTCGGATTGGGACAGGGTGCAGAGCCAAACACGCAATGTGCACATGAAATGTATTGTATCGCCTATACGACGTCAGTCAAGTACCCTGTGAATTTCATGATTTTGTAATTTCATTTGGTCCACCAGGACCCGCAGCACTATGTTGGGCATTCACAATTAATTAGGGCCTACTTGACCAGTCAGCAATGGTTCGTCGAACTAACCGCTTCCAGTCATATTAATCGCAAAATCTTTGGGAAATTCATGCAGAGTTCTTACACCAAACTCCGACCGTTTAAAAAAACCCGTAGACAACGCAGTTATAAACCATATTTATCGGAGAAACAGCTAATTACAATGACAAGTGATGATCGCTACGTCTGTCTTATCATACGACTGCTGACGTCCACCACTGTGACGTCGACCGCCCTCGCCCTCGTGTGACGTCATCACGCCACTGGCGCTGGTCCAGAAACGTTGTCCGTTTTTCTGGTGGCGCACGAATTTACACATTTTTAAAAGTGGATTCGTTGAAAGCGGCTGATTTATTTCGTGATTGAATAGGGATATATTGGAAAGTTCATCACTTACAACACTTACATACGTGCAAAAATAGATAAAGACCAAAAATATACCACTCTGAAACAGCCCAGCCCAAGGGTTCTAGTTATTNTAAACACGTAATTATCGTAGGTCAAAGATAAGTGACAAAAATCGGGCCCGCGGTGACGTCAAAACGTGGCGAACCGCGATCACCTGACGTTAGGCTAACTGTACTGTGCATAGGCCTAATTGTAGTGTACATTGTACCAGTGCATGAGTGCAGTGTATCTTGACAGTGCAGACCAGAGGACGCACCATCATCATCAGCTGGGGAGCTGGATATTCGACCGAATCGCATGTAAAATCGGAATCTGAACTCTTTTATTCACGAAGGATACTTTCCATGTTGACTTTCAGCAGACTGGTCAGTCCAATGCCACACAAAAGACTCGAAATATTAGACAAATTTTCTCGTGATCATGAGTAAGAAGTTTATTTTGGTTTGGTTGTTTATGTTTTACTTCCGGGTTACATGGGTTATCGTCGCTGAAGTAAACTTAGCATTGTCGTTCCACTACAACCGTGAAATGGCCGAGGACGGTCATTGTGGCTTTTCATGGAGGGACGCCCGACATTGGAAATGAAATCGGGGTCGAACTGCTGAGGAGATGAATAGTTTTGAGTACTTTCATACCCCCCAAATAATTTCCCTTTTGAATTAAGGTATCTTGACGTATACTTCAAGATAAAGGGCTCCACAGACCATGAGAGCGGCCCCCAAGTTCCAAAGAAAAGAGGATAGGCCTATTCAGTGCTATCAGAATTGCGAGGTGGTCATCCGTTTTCTGTAATGCACATTGCTCCATGAAAGAACAAAAGAGCCACTGCCGGTTTGGTCAGATATAAGAAATATATCCTGATAAGATTCCTCGTCAAAAATGGCAAGGGAGGCATGTCGACTTAGTGCAGTACAAGACCATGAGGTGGAATACAAGTGAACTGAAAGCGTGACCAAGAATGAACCACAATACTGGCTGAAAACAAACACAGGTTTTTGATTAAATATTTTATTTGTGCCTGACCTAATCATTCTGTACAGCAACCTTTAGAGTCAGTAAAACTAGATATCCATAGAATATGCATCCAGGGCAGAATAAGATGAAATGGACATGATTACAATATACAAGTATCATTTAAACACGCGAAATGTATCAAAGTGACAAAGTTCATTTCATGCTGAATCATGAACTGTCATGACTGGGATAGCATCATAATTACCAAAGTGGTGATTTAAAGCCCCACAGTATTGAATTTTACGATATTTTCAAAAAGTTAGGAGAGTGCACATAGAGGTCCCATAGCCTCCTGAAGGTCCCCAAAATGCTTGCCTGATACGCACTTCACAGAATCCAGGCCTAGTTTTCAGCACACATTGGAATGAAATGGTCCATGGACCATGTGCTCACTCGTTTGGACATAACAGTGTAATGACAGAGAGAGGTACATGTCAGTTATGAGCAATCTGGGTCAGGTCATTCCCAAGTTGCAGGACTTCAATGATTGTTGGGTTATGCCACCTGGCGGCCATATTGGATGTCCGATCGGGCCAAAACTTCACATGCACATAAAGGTCATCTAGAGGGAGCCACATAGCACATTTGAGNAGTGACCCTAAACTAGGAGAAATCTTCAAGGATCCCCCTGTTATCGCATACAGGCAACCTCCAAACTTGAGGCAGATCCTAGTTCGTAGCAAGGTCAACACGTCATCTGGCTCAAGTGGTACCTTCGCATGTGAGAAGAAACTCTGCAAACTTTGTCCCCAAATTGACAATACTGACATTTTGCTTCCTAACTCGACTTCTAAGTTTACTCCCCAGGGCCATTTTGACTGTGGCAGTGCTAATGTTGTATACATGATTCGTTGCAAAAAGTGTGATGTTTTGTACATTGGTGAAACGAGTCAAACTTTAAGAGGTAGAATGAATGGTCATAGACAGACCATCAGAAACAATAACACACATCTTCCAGTGAGTGAACATTTCAATAGTGCAGGACACCATATAGATGACATGAGAATTACAGTTTTGAAAGGCCCCATCAAGGATATTAAACAAAGACATGTTGCGGAGCAAAAACTCATCAGCAAGTTTAATTCCATCAAGTGTGGGCTTAACAGGGATCAGGGCTTTCTAGCACATTACCAACTGACCAATTAATGTACTGTACACACCATTGTCATTCCAGCATTGTACTTTCCCTGTTCTGTTTGTTCCCACCATCTGTAGGATAAGATGTGTGAAGTCACAAGTTTAATTCTTTCCATATGTTTTTACAGTTCATTTTGTGTATATTGGTATAGCTTTCCCTTATTTTCTCATACCTGATGAAGTCACAGTAAGTGACGAAAGCTTGTATCGGGTCTTCGGACCAAAATACACTCAGTTCATCATGAAAAAGGTGTCATCTCTATTTACTTTAATTTATATCATGATGATGAACACGGCATCCATTCCAAGTCATTTTGGTGATTTAAAGATGAAGCTGGGAGTATTGGAACCTGTAAGTGACCTGGGCCCAGTTGCACAAAGAATCTTAAGTCTAAGAAAAAACTTAAGTCTGAAATGAAGCCATCTGATTTGCTGAAACCTGGTCACATGATGACTTAAGTCAAACTTTAGACTTAAGATTCTTTGTGAAACTGGGCCCCGGTCTGGGAAAACTAGGCACAAGGCACCAGTAAGTGACAAGTTCATGAGAACTCCGTCATCATCTCATCGCTTAAGAGCAGAAACTGTTACATTTTGTAATAGATTTCAGCCTTTGTGGTGAAATCATTCATTAACCACGTCACCTCTGGGAGACCTACACCTGGTTTCCCCAGATTGGAGTCCATGTCTGTAAGAAGAATATTCTTCATCTTCACTTCTTCAGACACAAAGTTGTCAGTTGAACCCTCCTAGTTGGCTTTGCCCCGTCTCCCTTACAAAGCTCCATTTGGTCCGAGGTATCACTCTTCGTACTTCCTTGAGAAAAGCTTTGTGCTGTTTCCATTTCATCCTCAGATGTCTCCATGACAAGGCAGAGATCCTGACTTGATTCATCTGTGCCAGTTATGGTCTGCAAAACAAAGAGAGACCGAATTATTTCGACTCAATCCAAAAGCCATCCAAAATTGAAATTGTCTGGGGTACTGCGTCGGACACAAGTCTGACTCCTTGCTGCGGTCGGAGCACTCACCAACCGCACTCACCTCACATTGTGAGAAGGTTGAATCCGATTTTTGAGAAAGGTCGTCCTTTGACTGCAATGACTGGCCACTTGTCGCTTCCATGGCCTGTTCAGTGGTCTTGGCAGTTGCACATTTCGTGGAGTTCTCCCCAGTTTCAGCACCGGTTAAGTCAGGCTTGCTGGGTTTTTCAGGGGTGTTTGTTTGTTTAGTGGATAAAGTGGTGAGATTAATCCGCCTCCTCTGTTTTCCATCTTCGGGTGTTGTGGGAGTCTTGCAAATATTGCCTGCAAATATCCGTAGGGAAACCAATTACATGTAAGCAGGAGCCAAGAGGAAATACACCAATATATTAATTTAAATTACCACAGACAATAGCAACTCTTCACTGATGTACCGGTAACAAATTACCTGTCGTGGTCAAGGCACTTTGTTTCGTTGTCCCGTCATCTGATATGGTGGTCAGCTGCATCCTCTTCTTCCCTTTGGTCTTGTCTGAAGAGGTGGTCTGGGCATCTGATGTACTTTCTTGTGGAACACTCTCAGTGGCATTGCTGTCATCTTTGGGATTGTTAGCAGGGGGTGTTTCATCAAGCTTGGTTGTGAGGCTGAGGAGCAAAAGGTCAAAGGTCATCATCACTGATGATGAAGGAAAAGTCAATTTCATCAAAGAAAGCTGTGCTCAAATGAAAAGTCAAAAAAAATCTTGCCATACCATCGAGTGGCAAAATGCTGTCTGTGTTCAAAGTTTTTGACAGAAAAACACATTGATGTCTCATCAGCGTCAGATCTCTCTTGCTGTTAGTCACTGGAATCTCCCAGCTAAATCATGGTTAGAAAATGCAAAGATGCACCAGTACCTGGTATTCAATTTCGAGGGAGATGAACTGTGGTCTGGAGAGTCACTGATTCTGGTCAAATCTTTCTCAATCTACAGGAAAAAGAGAAATACATGACCAAGCCAAAACATTTTGACAAACATGATGATGCTTCCATCATCATTCATATGCAACAGTTCAGCCAAGGTTCAATTTGATATTGTTCAATTTCTATTTGCGGGAAGAGAAAACAGCCTCACTGAAGGCTGCATGCAGTACTACATTCATGTATCTATACTGTCACATATACTTCGAGACATAATTTTCTGAAACACCAAGTACATTCACCATTATGTGGTCCATTATTACCGTACCTCTGTTTCATTCTTGTTGATATCAGTTATCTTCTGTTCTGTTGGGATGCCAATTTCCTCTTCACCAAACTGAACAATAGAACAGTAACCATCAGTCGATGCAACGGCAAGAAACCGACCATCAGAAGACCTGCAGAAAGAACAGGAGATTTCACGAAATGGTTCAAGTCCATAACCTGCAAAACAACATTATTGGAATTCTATATTATTTGAGTGTCTTCTCAGATGGTTCAATGTGACTAATGACTACTTCCACAGGCAAATTGTTTCAAAGTACAGTGGAACCTTCCAAAGCAATCACCTCTGCCAGGAGGACACCTCTCCAATAGGGACACCCAAGTTCAGTCCCAAATTGATCACTTCTATTCATTACCTCTTTAATGAAGACACCTCACAATTAAGGACAGCAATTCCCACTGTAAACTCATGGGCTCTGTCCTTTAATCTCCATGGCATGAAATAACTTACCATGTTATGTCACTAAGCTGATGGTAGTGAATGTTTCCGATGTAAGCAAATGGAACAGTTTGTTGCGTGTCGTAGAGGAGGACTGAGTCTTCTGTGGCAACAGCAAATACTATTCTGTAGGGAAGACTGGAAAAAGAAGTCACTCTATCACGAGTTGTATGCAATATGACAGGATAGTCTCATCAGGAATCTCATTTTTTAAGTACTCCTGACCCTGAGATGACCACAAGACAAGAGGTTACATGGGGGAGCCACGGTGGTGTAGTGGTTCGAGTCTGTAATTAGCGGTCAGAGGGTCCCGGGTTCGAATCCCAATGTGGCGCGAGATTTTCGGCAAGTCTCTTTGCCTCACTGGCCTCTCGCCATCCAGGTACCGGTCAGAAATGCTCAGATTGTAGCGCTGAATGGGCCGCTCATCTGAGTTCTACTGAAAGATTTCAGGATAGACCGGGGTTAAAGTGTAAAGAAGTCGGATGACACCTCTACCATTGTTGATATTCGACTATAAACCCAAACTTTAACTTTTTGTGGTACGACAAGAGTCTCAACTGTCAATGGGCAACAAAAGCATAATCCTTTTGTCAAAGCACAGAGAGACTCACCAGAACATAGTTTCATACTTTTCCCATTCCTTCAAACTTTTCTCTTCAGCACCTTCTTCAGATTCTGGAGGGGAAGAAAACATGAAATTATGCAGGACGGGATATATTAACCCATAACAACGAACAAAATTACACTGGTAATTCAGTTGTCAGTGCACGGTATCACCACATTCTTACTCCACATTGGCCCTACGAAGGAAGTTACAATTTTTAAACCTCCTCCATGCAATGCTTTGGGAATCTTACGCAGCGGGACCCCTAATCTAATTTTCTACATTTTCCTCAAACCAAAGTGGTGCTGCTTCTCTGTTGATTTTGCCAATGGAAAATTACCTATTTTATTTTTCCTTGGCACCTTTCGTAATTCAAACAGTACAGGACAACACCGTACAGCGACTGTGGCTTTTTGAGAGCCTGGCAGGTAGACAGCTGGTCTGGAAAGGAGTGAAATTTTCTATCAATCTAAAGAATGAGAAATGTGCATGAAAGTGTCCATTAGACTGGACCAGGGTGACATGGGGCTTTAGCCAACAAACATCTGATCAAGTGGTTGATGAGGCAGGTTAGATATGATTCACTGTAACTTCTGTACTTGGGACACCAATGGCACTGGCAAAATGCCAGAAGTAGAAGAGAAAGAGTATCTTAGATAGATGTGTCTGATGACTTAGACATCTGCAGGGAGACACTCCACTGTAGTTTTCATTGGCTGTTGACTTATACCAGCCATGTGACCAAGAAAGGGGAGCACGTACTTTGTAAAAGCCCCTCTTGCGAATATGAACGTAGTATTTTTAACCTGGTCCCCTTCTTCTATGCACCCAGCCGGCGTGATCAACAGCTGACCATCTGGTGAAAATGCTAACCGCCGAAAAAACGACCGCATTGTTTCATCGTGAAACATTTTGAACTGTCTGACTTTGCCATCGTCACCAACAGGATTGGATGGGAGTGACATCTTGTTCACTTTGTGTAAACACTGTTTCGAGTCGATTTTATATATCCGACAACATCTGAAAAAGCAGAAAACGGTTACTCGCATGAATGATTAACAGAATCTGATGGCTTGTATATCAGAATCATAGCAAAATATATATTAGCAAGTTGATTTTTAATACACGAAAGCCATACTTGAAAATATCACAAATATCATGGTGTTTAAAGACTGCCTGTTTTTACCTACCTATCACAGCTTAAAGTAGCAACGTATTTCCCTAGTGGGTCCCAGGCAACACCTTGGACAAAGTAATCAACAGCTGACCATCTGGTGAAAATGCTAACCGCCGAAAAAACGACCGCATTGTTTCATCGTGAAACATTTTGAACTGTCTGACTTTGCCGTCGTCACCAACAGGATTGGATGGGAGTGACATCTTGTTCACTTTGTGTAAACACTGTTTCGAGTCGATTTTATATATCCGACAACATCTGAAAAAGCAGAAAACAGTTACTCGCATGAATGATTAACAGAATCTGATGGCTTGTATATCAGAATCATAGCAAAATTTATATTAGCAAGTTGATTTTTAATACACGAAAGCCATACTTGAAAATATCACAAATATCATGCTGTTTAAAGACTGCCTGTTTTTACCTACCTATCACAGCTTAAAGTAGCAACGTATTTCCCTAGTGGGTCCCAGGCAACACCTTGGACAAAGTTTGTATGTTCTTGCAAAAGGGCAATGTTTTTCCCTTAAAAAAGAAGAAACAATCACACTAAAACACTATGAATTGAGACCAAAGCCAAGTTGATAGAAAAAGGAAAATTGTCGCAATAATTTGGCGAACCCCTTCCACTCGTGGAATTTGACAATACCTTTCTTCATATCCCATAAAATCGCTTTATTGTCTACAGCGCCCGATATCATGTAATTCCCCGACGGTGACCAAGACAGATCATAAATGTCACCGACATGACCTCTGAGTGTTTTTATCATTGTCCATGTTTCCTTGTTGTCATCCTCGTCTTCTCCAAACAGTCCATTAGGCGGCGCTGTAGCATCACTCAGCTTCCACAGCAAGATTACTGAATCTGAAGAAATAAAACCAAGCGTCTCAGGGAGAAGTAGCGTTTAAGATAAATTCTATTTTGTCCGGAGTCAAGTAGGACTTGCTCGAGTGAGAAATGAAGATGTATCCCAGATTTTCTGAGAAATGTTGGGGTTGTATGTCACTTCAACAGCTCTTCCAAATCCCAAAGCATTTTGGAAGTACATGTATTTGACTTCCTAGATTGTAGAGTAAAGAGCAGGAAGTTTTCATGTTTTGCCAATGCAATGTACATTTACTAAATACTCACCATCACCAGCAGATGCCAAGAATTCACCTAAAAGAAGAAAACATGTAGAAATATCATTCTACCATGTGAAAGCTAGTATCTCATTCAGTACACATCCGATTCTGACTGCATGAACTGGAGACCAATGAGATCAAGGACAGATTGGCTAATAATGACGACAATGTCTTTTACAACTGCCTTATCTGCCACAACAGTATACTACTTACACAATCAATTTTTAACCTACCATTTGGTGAGAACCTCACCACATTAACCCCCTTATTATGTCGGACGAGTGTTGATAGAAATCCTATTTTGATTTTACCCTCATCTGTTGCAATGACTTCCCATATCTGAAAAACAAATTTTGGTAAATTACAAAGTGCAGGTATGCCGAAATCAACCTAACATGACCAACACTACAGGAACACTGTAAGTCCCAATTCTAGCAGAAGTATCATCATATTCACTCTTCCCAAATAACACATCCGATTCTGACTGCATGAACTGGAGACCAATGAGATCAAGGACAGATTGGCTAATAATGACGACAATGTCTTTTACAACTGCCTTAATCTGCCACAACAGTATACTACTTACACAATCAATTTTTAACCTACCATTTGGTGAGAACCTCACCACATTAACCCCCTTATTATGTCGGACGAGTGTTGATAGAAATCCTATTTTGATTTTACCCTCATCTGTTGCAATGACTTCCCATATCTGAAAAACAAATTTTGGTAAATTACAAGTGCAGGTATGCCGAAATCAACCTAACATGACCAACACTACAGGAACACTGTAAGTCTCAATTCTAGCAGAAGTATCATATTCACTCTTCCCAAATTCTTCTTATAATAGATATGATTTTAAAATCTTCTGCCAATTCTTACCCGGATACTTCTATCTGATGCTGATGTCACCATTCGTCTAATTTTTCCATTATACTTTTGGAAGTCTATGCTATAGATGGGTTCCCTGTTGTGCCATGATATTTCTGGAGTGCACAACTTCATCTGTAAAATAAAGAATTACTGGTATAAAAGTTACAGAGACTTTTCAACTGCCGATAACATGAGGAAGTTCCAGTTGGTCAGCGGTATTCTCCATCCCATATGATATATCGGTGGTACACAGCTGGTACAGACTGGATTGACTGGACTTAACGACATGACCGGTATCCCCCCACCCATGCCTAATAATAGCCTAGGCTAGGCCTACAATACATGTTAAACAAACAAAAAGCAAACCAACAAGTTACAACTTCGTCTTAAAACTGTCAAGGACTCTTAAAATTAATAAATTGTTTTACATGGCCGCCCGCCTCAATTTTTTGGTGCCGCCTGGATTTTTTAAATATTTTATATTTTTCAAAAAGTCCATTTTTTCATCCCAAAAACCATTAGAGATCGTCAGTGCAAGCTCAGTCATGACGGCAGCAAGTGCCCATGGGGGTGATTTGCTGCCCACAAAGTGGAAAAATGACATTGACAGAGGCAATCAGAAGTGACCCTCAAAGTATAGAAGGGCTGTACAAAATGTTGAGATATTGAGAAATTAAAAGTGATTTTCCAGTAGGCCTATTGGTGATCTCTGCTGTCCTTCTTCTTCTTGTCGAGGAAAAATATAAAATATAAAATGCCCTAGGCCTACTCACCAACATTTCAGAAGTTGGAGTCATGTAAAACAATTTATTAATTTTAAGTGCAAGTGCAGTGGCCCAATCACATTATCACAACACTGTGACATCTCATGTCAGTGGTGGTGACAGTGTCACTTATCATGCTTATTGAACAAACCCTATGAATGAATGATTATCCAGCCATGTCCAAACGCGGCACCAAGAGCCGCCGACGGCACCTAAAAATATTTTGGCGGCACCAAGGAAAAATGAACAGAGTGCCGCATGCGGCACTTTAGAAGCTTTAAAGGGGATCTCCAGAGTTCTCACTCGCGCTATTTTTTAGCGTATATACGCCATAGATGCCGATTTCACGCCATCTCTGCCTTCCCTATGCACAAAAATTATGCAACTAATATTGAGAGAAGCTCAGAAAATATGCTAAGTTCAGTGACAGAAGCATTTTTTGTGTGCTAAGGCAATTTTCCAAATGAGAACCCTGGATCTCTGCGGCACCAAAACGCAATTTGGTGGCACCCAATTCTAAATTCAAGTATTTTGCTCTCAGATGCCAGGAAAATGCATCTAAAAGCACTTAAATTTTCAAATTTTTCTGGGGGAGTGCCCCCAGACCCCCCTCCACGTTCGCCCTACACTAGAAAATTTTGGCCCCCCCAGGCCATCAAAGTTGCTGTCTGGTGGTCGTATCACACAACATACTTAGGCGGCACCCAGAAATTTAGAAGTGAATAGGCTATAGCGGCACTGGAACCCCGGGGGTCTGGACAGGTCTGTTATCAAGTCTAGACCATGAGACACGCATCAATGAACAGCAACATCATGACATGCAGAAGAGGGCGCCAATGTAGGCGTAGGCCTAAGTGGCTTGTGTGCCATTGTGCCATATGTGTGCATGGTGTGCGTGCATGCTGTGCATGGATGAAGATGAATGAATGAATGAACATTCATTGGTGAAGATTTTGGCTTCGCCTGGAGTAAACGACTCGTCAGAATTCCGTTTCTGCTCGCTGCTTACTTTTCCAAAGTTATGGTTTTGGCGGAGAGCACCGCAATTTTGAAATAAAATGTCAATATAGTACTTTATTCAACAAGTTTCATTTTAGTTAGCTGCGAATTCACTGACAAATACGGCGCCACATCCCACAATGCCCGGAGTTTTATATGGGACGATATTCAAACCAAATTTGGGACTAAAGTACCCAGTGGCGCTAGTTCACAGAGTTTTCCGATGATGGAGAAAACAAATATTTAGTGCATGATACAGACAGTCAGACCTTATTTATTAACCTTGATTACTGTTTTAATGACAAAATATTCCAACAAAACTGTTCAATGTCATTGGTTCAATGTAATAGGAATTTTGACCTCTTCTGCTGCCCGTAATTAGTTTGGGTGACTGCGCATTTCTTTGCGCATCGAGCGAAATGGTGGCAAATTCGACTCCGATTTTCACTTCTGCGGTTTATTCCCCGGCCTCATGCATCATGAACTTGTTAAATTTTTAGATTTCAAATGATAAGTTACAATGACAAAGGTTAGCTCTAACTTTCTATGTATTCGGCTACCCTATATCTGGTGACAGGCGCTGCATTTCATGATTTTGTCGTTGACGTTGAGGAGAGTAGGCCTACGACGCGCGCACGCACGTGCGCCCGCCATGCATTCATGATGACATGCACTGCAATGTACGTGGGCCATGTACATGTGCACACAGAGGCCTAGGCCCTATGTATATGCTATGGCAGTGGTTAGCTAGCATGCAAAAATGCAGTGCAGGCCACGCCCACATTTGGCACATTCATTTCCAGCCCCGCCCACCTAGGCACATGTTGCCACACTCACACGCCCGCCCGGCCCCACTCACCACTGACACACTGACCCTGTGTCCTGTCCCGTCGTGACCTCTCTGTCTGCAATGCAATAGCTAATATGGTTGTGCATGCTTTATTTATCTCATTTCATTTCAGTGATGCTGGCTGCTTCAAGCATCCTCGAGCCCTCCTGGTCCAGAATCGTATTGAATTGATATTGTTTGTCTTTTTTCGAAGACTTAGGCCAAGGCCCCTGAATGTAAAAAAAAATGCCTACTCTTATTCATTGGCTGAGAGCTCATGCTTCAGATGAAACCCTCACCTCCTGAATTTCAACTCTTGAAATGCTGCGATGATCCTTCAATCAATCTGCTTTTGCCTTGAGTTTTTGGATGTGAAGTCATGGATCCTCCTAGAAAAAGGCTGGGGACAAGGCTTACAGTTAACTCCACGTCATGTCAACGACAAAGTGTCAAATTCGGATGCAAGGAGACGCAGCATTTTAATCCAGTCACAAAGCCCCCAACACCAAAGGAAACAGCATTTGAATCGCAACTGGACAGTGATTTTGGCAATTCCTTCCTAAATCAGATTGATAAATTAGAACAAGAACATGCGGCTTGTGTGGGAAAGGCCAAGAAAGGGAAAAATAATCTGCCTGTCGATCCTGATGAAAGACGAGGTGGTTCTGCTGGGCAGTCGAAGAAACTTACTCCTAAAGTTAGGCCTAGTACCAAGTCCATTTTTGATCAAATTATTAAAGGGAAGGGGCAGTCATCAGTAAGGGAAGATGATGCAGCTGCCAGAGATTCTGATGGACAAGATTTCAAGGCACCGAAATGTCATCAAACTAAAAAGCTTGAAAAGAAAAACATGAAGACACCAGCTGTTTCTAGGAAGTTGTCAGTGGGCCATGAGAACCAGATTACATCCCCACCATTTGTTCCTGGTCGGTTCATGTCCGATGAATCATTTGACATCAATGAGATGTCCTTGATGTCTATAGATAGCCCTCTCTTGGTGTCAACTCCTGTTGAAAGCAAAGTAGCTGTGCTGAGACAGAGGCAGGAAAATGCTGCAGTACTTAAAATGGATGAAAACCAACACTCTCATGACCAATCCAACTCTAAGCAAACTAGCGGCAGGGACAATAACAGGAAAAAGAATAATCTATTCGCCTTGTTGTCGACGAGTAATGAAAGTCCGAAGAAAATGGAAACAAATGAAATTTATTGCACTGATACTCAGAGTCAAGACAACCATGGAAATGATCTTGCAGCTGGAAAGAAACTGATGTTCTTTACTCCTGAACCAGATGGTGGGCTGAAGAAATGCCCGAAGAAACCTGGTGGCCAGGTAAAGGATGATGTTGTCCAGAGATTGGACTTCAGGCAAGGCAGGTCTGATTCCAGAAAACTACCCCAACCGACAGCTGAAGCTACTGGTGGTAATGGCAATCGCAATGGTCAGGCTGGGGAGGAGGATTCGCAGGGTAAGCCAGAGGCATCTCTTCGAAATATTGTTGTACGTTTTGTCGTATGAAGATCATATGAACATGTACATACTGAAGTTCGATTGCATGAGGGATGAAAAGAGTGTGAAGACTTCTGCCTCTTTCCAGTTTCCATCTACATGTGTACCGGTACTTGTCTTTGCTTTGTGGGGTACAATACAAGATAAGCAAAAACAGCCGATATGCTACAGAATATAAGTTTCAAGATAGTTTTGTAATACAATGGTTATGTTCCATTAACTTGCAGGATTTGAAACCAGTCATCTTTCCAAAGAGGAGATGTCCTCCATCATGACAACACAGAAGAAGTTGGAATTAAAATCTTGGGGCCTTCCTGACCCTGTCCTGAGGAAGTATCATGAGATGGGCATCACAACCATGTTTGATTGGCAGGCGGAATGCCTGGGAATTCCCACTGTTTTGAGTGAGTGACTCCTTTGGTTTCTAGTTGTAAAATACATGTATACTGATAGCAATAGCATGATAAGCAACTTGGTTACTAAGTACAGTAGATAGCCAAACATACATATACCAGTGGCGACACTATGGTACGTGTTGCCAACCAACTCTGGCCGCTCTTGTCCTGAAACGCGCGTTATTGTACTGTTGAAGGCATTTCATCAAGGATTTGTAAATTTTCTGTGGTTTCCTTTACCAGCTATGAAGCGTTCGTAAGCTCTTAACTCATTTCAGATGGAGGAAATTTGGTATATTCTGCCCCAACGAGTGCCGGTAAGACAATGGTTGCCGAGATCCTGATGCTGAAGAGAGTGTTGGAGACAAAGAAGAAGGCGATCATGATTCTACCATTTGTATCAGTCGCAAGAGAAAAGACGATCTATTTGCAGGTTTGTTGCGTTACTTTTGAACTTCTTTGCCAATCATCTTTGAAACTCTGAAATTCATGTACTGTAGCACCACATGTTATGATGATTTCAAGTATTATACACAACTTATGAAGGATTCTACATTGATTAGTTATTACTGTAGCCGTAGGCATACCGGTACATGCAACATCCTCTCAAAGCAGGGTCTTAAAAGACGTCACCTCCGTCATATCTTTTCTGATATGGGAGGCAGTAGCGCAAAGTGAAACGACCTCGGTCTAAGGATGATGCACTGCACACCCGATAATGTACTTAGTGTGATACCTTAGTCTGATTGAATGAGGGGAATAATCATTTCTATGATGAATATCTCTTGAAATTCCTTTGGAAATGTCTCCCTACAATTTCCTTTCCATTGATTTCTTGTAGGCTTTGTTCCAAGATGCCAACATCAAAGTGGATGGTTTCATGGGTGGCCAGAACCCTACAGGTGGATTTGATGCTGTAGATGTAGCTGTATGCACCATTGAGAAAGCAAATGGGCTTATTAATAGGCTTATGGAGGCTGGCACGCTGGATATTCTTGGTATGTCAAAATCTGCTGCAGGGAAAAATCTGGATATGAGCATGAAAAGCTCAGGAAATTGATACATGTATATGACACCAAATTTCCCAGCACTGTTCACTCCTATTCTCGAATGATTTGCTGTGCTGTAACCCCCCCCCCCCAATATCTACATGTATGTGTGTTTTGCAGGTATTCTCGTCATTGATGAGTTGCATATGGTGGGAGATTCAAGTCGAGGTTACCTCTTGGAGTTGCTGTTGACCAAAGTCCAGTACATGGTCAGTCGGTCAGAGAAACCTGCTTTAGATCAAAGGTACTATTACTATTGTTGATTTATATACTTTTAATCGACGTTTAAGTGTGTGGTTGTAGGTGAAAAAGTTATACAGTTAGTGTCAAAAAAGGAAGGGTCTAACAGAATCAAGTGTTGAACCCATATCGTGGTTTAATAAAAAAGTGTCATTTTGACCATGTAGCACACCTGAAGGTCACATGGGCACTGGTATTTCCATTGCATCTGCTTTGGTACCCTCCAGAGTTCACAAAAAATCATACTTTAAGATTGTGCCTTACTCAGTCTTAACATTACTGTTTCAGCACCACTCCTAATGAAATACAGATCATCGGAATGAGCGCCACACTTCCTAATCTTGAATTACTGGCAAAATGGCTTCATGCAGATCTGTACAAAACAGACTTTAGACCTGTGCCGCTGACGGAATGTGTCAAGGTCGGAACAACTATCTATGACTCAAAGATGGTAAAACTACGTGAGATAGCACCCCCTGTGCTGTTCAAGGGTGATGATGATCATATCATACCACTGTGCCTGGAGACCATTTCTGGAGGACACGCTATTTTGATATTTTGTCCAACAAAACAGCGGTGTGAAAGTCTTGCTGAACTTGTTGCGAAGGAGTTCTATGGTTTGCTTCGAAGACCTTGGGCGGATAATGAACAAGGTGAGGGCTTCTTCTTATATAGACATGCTATGGAAATAAGTACATCGGAACCTCTCTCTCAGGGACGCCTTCAGGGCTGACAGATGCTGTCTGATTAAAGAGGTAATGATAAAGAGGTGTCCCTGCAGAGGTGTCCATTATAGGACAGGTTTCACTGTGCCTGTAATGTTGTAGTGTAACAGTTATGGTAACAGTAAAAGCCAAGGTATTTCAATTTGCTGGGTGATTGTTTGAGAAGAAGGTGGTTGTAATCTGGCAATGGTAGTAGGCCTACTTTGATCGGTGACTGCATTTCACACTACGTGCTCTTCTGGTTTACCCTTTTCCTTCTGTATGCAGATTTGGCAAAAGCATCCGACTTGCTAACTGTGCAGCTGAATCAACAAGGCTTGAAAGACGTCATTGAACAATTAAAAAGAACACCAGTCGGACTTGACCAGGTGCTGGGAAGGCTCGTACCATTTGGTGTTGCCTTTCATCATGCTGGTAAGTTTCCTGAGTGCTCGTAAGAATGTGTACCCGGTAAACTTGGTGTTCGTAAATGAGTGATCCCATGGAATGTATGAAAAAAGTCAAATGTTTGTAATGAAGACCATGGTTAGGAAAATGTTTGAATAAGTCACTGTTGCTTTTGTCCAGGTCTAACCTTTGATGAGCGGGACATAATAGAGGGCGCATTCCGCCAAGGAATCGTGCGTGTCCTAGTCGCCACGTCCACGCTGTCCTCTGGTGTCAACCTACCGGCCAGGAGGGTGCTGATCAGGACTCCAATATTCCACGGCAAAATCATTGATGTCCGTGTCTACAAACAGATGGTTGGGAGGGCTGGTAGAAAGGGAGTTGACTCGGAGGGTAAGTCTGTTGGTTTGCCCATTCTTCTATATTAAAGCACTAGATTGGTCTGCAAGAGGGCACTGTCAATTTTGTTTCTCTTATTCTTCTGAATCCATCATGCACACTGCAGAATGAGCTGTTACAAGTTGAATGAGACAAGACACATGTTACCGGTATGCTGATCGTCCATCTGGAAATGGAAGATAAAATTTTGACTTCTTCCAGGAGAGAGCATTTTAGTGTGTAAACTAAATGAGAAGGCCAAGGCAGTGACACTGGTTAAGTCTGATTTGGAGCCGATTCATAGCTGCCTACTGGTGAAGGAAGGACTGTCTGCGAGTTTGAAGAGAGCTATATTAGAGGTAGGCTGGGATGTTAAGTCAGCTGACATCAATATGAACTATGATGGGCATTTCCAGTTTAACCCTCTGAGCCCCTCTTTTGAACAGCACAGCCTCAAGCTAATTTGAGGAGTTCATGGACTTGTATCCCAAAAGTGAAATAGAAATGACATGACGATTCATTCAAGACATGCATCGTATGAGATCCTCACCACACTGTTCCTGAATATACTAGTGTGCTGCTGTTTTTTTCTTTCAATTGGTGTTATATATTTTTGATATTACGTACATGCCATTATTGCCATTTTGACTCTTATCAGGTTGTAGTCAGTGGAGTTGCCCAAACACCATCTGATGTGTTGAACTACACCAAGTGTACCATGCTGGCGGCCTCATTGACTGTTGATGAACAAAATAACCAGGAACAGCCAATACAGGAGTGTATTAAGTTTCTACAGGATTCAGAGCTAATCAGAATACAGGACAATCAATTGGAAGGTAAGTTGCGTCTCCTCGGACTTCTCAAGAACTGTTGTGAAAGGATCAAGTGAAAGTTGAGCTGCTCCCTAAGTTCTCCAGTAGGGTTCTTCTTGGAATGAAATCAAGACTTGGGTTGTCACATCCATAGGTTCAACTGCTATTGTCACTTATCAAGGCATTGGGCTGTGTTCCTCAAAATCACATGATTTTCTATATCTTACAGATGGTTCTAAATGCAGTCAATTCTTCCCTACCCAACTTGGCTCTGCCATCCTGGCGTCATCACTCTCACCTGATGAAGGCCTGTCCGTATTCGCCGACCTCCAAAAAGCACGACGGAACTTTGTTCTTGATTCGGAATTACACGTTCTTTATCTGGTAAATTCCTTGTCCCAGTTTAATACATGTCATTCAGTTAGTAAACAATCCAATATAATGTGTGAGTATCTATCTCTGGTGGAGTAGGCCTATGGCATGCCTTGTTTGTTTTCGTCAGAATGATGTGAAAGGAACTGTGTCTTATCATCCTCACTTGCTAGCAATGTGTGTTACCATGATTGAAGCAGTGTTCCATTTACGTATTCTGTACCTTATGTGAGTGATGAACCAAAATACTACGATACATTTCCAGGTGACACCAACTTATCTCAGCGACATGTGGTCAGATCTCGATTGGTACCAATACCTTGTCATGTGGGAATCCCTCGACCCGAGCATGAAGAGAGTCGCCGAGTTAGTCGGTGTCCAGGAGCGATTTCTCCACAAAGCAATCAGTGGGAGAGTACCTAAGAAAACTCCACAACAACTAAGGACTCTAGGGATTCATCTCAGGTTTTACTCCTCGCTAGTCCTAAATGATCTGGTTAAGGAGATGCCTTTGATTGTCGTGGCGGAGAAGTATAAGTGCAATCGTGGAACTCTACAAGTTCTGCAGCAGCAGTCTGCAACATTTGCAGGTTGGTTTGTTGTGCAATATAGGTTCTTAAAAACAGCCTGAGTGGAGGTCATGACGTGCTGTTCCTGTCATTCGTAAAAATGTCAGTATACCCATCTTAGGTAACTAGGGGTCCTTCACACTCGCTCCCTGTGAGAGCTGAGAACCCCTGATTAATTCAGGATGCACATAAGCACAAAATGCTGGTGTCTGTTCCTTATTTTTCCCATTTTGTGAATAAATCTTGTAGTTCAGCTGTAAAATGGTAATACACTAGTTTGCCTTGAAACTTGGCTGAAACTGATACACAGAGGACGTGGAATTTATTCATTTCTCTGCAGGTATGGTGACTGTTTTTTGCAACCGTCTGGGATGGCACAACCTGGAACTGCTCCTGTCCCAATTCCAGAGCCGATTGACGTTCGGTGTCCAGAGAGATCTGTGTGACCTTGTGAGGATATCCCTGCTAAACGGATTCAGGGCACGCCATCTCTTCAACGCCGGGTATCAGACTGTTGCTGCCCTTGCAAATGCAGAACCCGCAGAAGTTGAACTTGTTCTACGGAAGGCGGTTCCTTTTGAAACGTGAGTGGCCAAAAAATTTCAGGCATCTCTTTGCACTTTATCCATTCCGAGTTATGAAATCTGGCAATACTCAATACCTCTGGCCCTTTTGCTTCATAAATTGCTCAAAATTGTACTCTTGTGCTCAAATTGTACTCAGTTGTATCAAACTGTACTCAATTGTATTGTACTCAGTTGTATCATATTGTACTCAAATTGTATCAAATTGTACTCATATCATTCAGGAAAAAGAAGATGGAAGACGAAGGACAGTGGGAAGCAGAACAGAGGAAAAAGTCTCATTGTATCTGGCTGACTGGGCAGAAGGGGTTAACAGAACATGAGGCTGCTGTTCTCATCATTAAGGAGGCTAGGGAACTTGTCAAGAAAGAGCTTGGTTTGGCAGATATCCAGTGGCAAGGGCAAGGCAGACCCGGTGATGGGAAAAAATCACCTAATTTGGAGCCGGAATCCTTGGTCAGGACTCCTATTGGACCGAAGGATTCTTCTATCCAGTCACAGGCTGGGCTGGTCCTGAAAGATGCTCTGACTGGGACTCCCCTTGGTCTGACGAAAGAGTATAGGACCGACAAGGATATTCTTGGTAAAAAGGCTGGGGTGTCGAGAAAGAGGGTCAGGAAGGGGAGCACAGGTTCAATGAGTAAGAGAAATGTGCAAAGTCCAGTTGAATCTACTGCAGGGACATCTAAAATGAAAGAAAATGCACCACCAAGTGAGAATTCACATCCTGACACTAGACTCGGTGGTGTTCCTGGAAGTAGCAGGACTGTAGAAGAGAGAGGTACTGGTGGTCATATGCAGGATGAGCGTAGACTTGAAATCGCGAAGTCTAATTGTCTAGAAACATCTCGGGCTGTGGAAACGACCACTGACTGTGTTACCAAGAGGAATGGCCCTGATGGTGTCAGAAGAACTGTACTTGGTGGAGTTGCGTCGACGAAGGGTGTTTTAGGAATGGAAACCGAATCGCCAAAGTCAAAGATGGGGATGACTGAACAGAATAGGGTCAACTTAGAGAGAAAGGAGACTTTTTGTGGGCCAATGAAGAAAATTTCTGAAGTTCCTGTAAGTTGTAATGGTGTACAAGACGTAAATGTATCACCAGAATTAAGTGATACTGCTCCCAAAGTGAGATTGTGTGGAGGCGAAGATGCCAATTCGAAGAGGGTGACCCAGTCGCCAGATTTGTATGATGGCACTGAGGAGGCTGATGATAGTTCCATTCTGAACACCCAAACGGTGCGACTTCTGGACTCTAGTCCGTTCATTACACCGAGATCTAAGGGTAGGAATCGCCTCCTGAATGGACAGGGTGTGAATCGTGGGAGTGAAACTCGGGAGGGGAATGTGCAGGAGTCCAGCAAAAGAAGGCCCAACTTGGGGAGACATGGTGAGAAAGGAAGGCCAAGAGTGAAGCAAAGTGGTGAGCAAAATGGGAAGGAGTCTATTGAAAACCCCACTAGTGAAGTGCATGACATAGCCCAAGATGATGCTATGGAGCCCAAATCTAATTCAGAAGGAAAAGTCACTTCACTGATTGATTCAGGTTCAGTGAGTAATGGTGTTGGAAAGGCAATGATGCATTCTGGGCCTTGTGGTGTAAATACTAAAACAAAACCAGAGACCAATTCATCTGTTTTAAATTCTAAGTCAATGCAGCTCAAAGATGGTGATTTTGGCCATGGCCATTCGAACCAGAAAAGCATGAATGCAAAATCTATGAATGGTAGTGAATCGTTACCCAAAGGAACCAAAACTGAGTCTGCTTCATCAGGGTTTCCTTCAACAAGAGTTGCTGGCGATCAAAATGTGCGAGAAGCTGCTGGGGTCAGTTTGCATCTTTTTCCGAAGGGAGCTGATAACAATGATGATCAAGAGCTTGACGACTTTCTGAATATCGATTCTCAGGTCCAGTCTTTCATGTTGAATTACTGCACCCAACCTCATGAGAAAATAGACGGGAAGTCTGGTGATAAACGTTCCTCAGATTCGCAGAAAGTAACCCCTGTCAATCAGATTGCCGAAAACGTGGAGCTGAATTACTTGGAAAGTGAGGACATGTTTGCCGAATCACCAGGGGTGGAGTTGAAAAATCTCGTCCAAAACGCTGCTGTGGGGAATTCAGAGAGAAAGCTCTCCCCAGATAAGCTTGAACTATTTGATTCTCAGAGCCAAGCCCCTCTGAATCTGCAGGTGAGTTTTTCTGAATCTCCTGACCTGCTGCCAGCAAGCGTTTATGACCGAGACGCTGGTGATGATTTGATAGGAAGTATCAGAGCTGGGCAGAAAAATGCCTTTGGTGATGGCAAACCAAAACATAGACAACAAACACCAGTTGCTGGTTCAAATGATGATGACAAAGGTGTTGAGAACCAAAATGACCTCAAGGATCTTTTAGGGGGGATAGATTTCAGTGATTCCCTTTCCAGTGTACACATGTTCAAGAGCCCTGGCATGTTGCCACAGTCAAGATACAGCTCACCCAAGTTCAACTTTCCTGTGGATTGTGTACAAAAACCTCCTGTGGCTGAGTTTCGTTCCCGACATCAAAACTTGGGTTTGGCTGTGCAGTCCCATGAAACGGCACGTCCAGTTGTTGAGGATAAAGTCTGTGATAAAAATACAAATGCATGCAACAATGAATTGAAACTTGGTGCTAAACTTCAAACAGATGATGATGTCTGTGATAATAATTTGAGTGCTGGGACGCTCGCTATTCTTGATGGATTTGCTGGGGCACGAACAGAGAAGGTTCGTCGCAAGCCACCCCCGAAGAGTCAGAAACTTTCCCGGCCTAAAAAAAGGAGGAGCTCTGAAGCATCAGATGCTGCCGGGGGGTCTGACCAGATGTCGGCGAAATGTCGGAAAACTGATGCAAGTTTGAATTCCAGTGTGAGCATACATGATGATAGTAGTGATTTCATTCCACCCACGCCTCCTAAAGATACACCGAAAGGACCGAACACTCCTAGAGGTAGAGGTAGGAATACCCCAGGACGCAAGGACTCCCCAAAGTTTGTTCCTAAAACGCCTTGTTTGAAACATAAGCCAATGAATACGAAAGGCAGCAAGTCTGGTGTGGACTCTCCCAAGTCTATTCCTAAAACGCCATGTTTGAAGGGGAAGCAGTTGAATAAGAAAGTCAGCCAGTCTGGTGTGAACAATTCAAAGTGTGCTGGAAGCAATGGAAATGGTGAGAGATCTGGAAATTTGAGAGGAGAAAAATCTGAAAGGAATTCAACTTTGGTTAACCGTGGAAAACACAGGGAGGCATGTGGGCCTAAGTTAGATGTCCACGACACAATGGATGAGATTTTGGTTTCCCCTGGGCTAAATCGAGTGATGGATGAAGATGTTATCATGGATTTTTCAGATGAGTTGATTGGTGGTGCAGATTCTCCAGAACCTGCGCAGAATCAACATGAGATGTCACTTTCCGATGTCTTTCATTCTCCTGCTGAAAATCAAAAAGCTGTGCCGTGTTCGGAAGCAGATGTATTACCGTGTACCAATTCGTCATTCACGATTATCGATGTTGCCTCGGATAAGAAGCTTTTCAAGACATTCCTAGCCGAGTTGAAGACAAAGAAATGGTTTGCTGTATCATTAGCCTGTGATATCGTACAAACGGAGCCTGCTGTCAAACCGGGTTTTGGAATTGGTGCGAAATTTACAAAAAGTAAGTGGTTCGATGGTAGCATGAATTGCAATCTAGTAAAAGCTTTTACTTCAGTTTTGTACAGGACTCCACGATGCATTTGCACAGCAGGAATTTCTGTACCTTTTGTGTGTGTGTACAGCGTAATCTATGGAGCAATATTTTGTAATTTTGCAGCCAAGACGACCACAAAGCCGCCGAGCAAGAAACCTGTGGATGGGATTGCGATGGGCGACTCTAACCAAGTTATAGTTGGGATGTCATTTTGTTGGGAAAATCGAGATGCTTATTATCTGGCCTTTACAGAGAATGTGCAAACATGTAAGTGGGTCTTTGAGATGAAGGGACTCGTCTCTTATCTCTCGCATGATTCAAGGTGCCTCCTCAAGTTGACTCAACTCAACCATAGAACTGGGCAGTCGTTTGTTTCATTTGTCGTGGTGTAAGTCATAAAGAAAACAGCAGCCGTGAAACTCTCATGGAGCAGTGCCTTAAGTTCATCCATAAACTGGGGGTGAGACGCAGTTGAAGATCTCAACATTATTCTTTATCATTCTTATTGAACTGTACACAAAAGTAAAATGTACATGTCAGTGTTTCTGCCAGGGATTTTTTTGAGGGGNATTGTTGGTCAGAAAGACAAATTTTGACTTTTTAAGGGGGGGATAACCCCCTATCCCCCCTGGCAGAAATACTGCATGTAGTTGTAAAAGATGGAATAATAAACAACTTATAAATTTATCTTTTCAGGTGAGTTAGATGAAAGTCTTACACCCCCTCCGATCACTGCTGATCTGTCAGTAGCCTACAGAATGCAGGCAATACGTTCCCTCTTTGAAAACCTTCCCAAGAGAACTACTATTGCTGCCTTTGACATCAAGGAACAGTACAGACTACTGAGTCAATACTGTGGTGTCATTCTCCCTGGATCTTATGAGGATCCTAAAGTGGCTTCTTGGTTGATGGACCCGGGGGCCAAGGAGAAGACTCTACATGGGATGGTCACAAATTATTTGCCATTGGAATCAGGGTTGCTTGAAGGTAATCTACTTTGTAGTATCTGCTTTCTGAAATTCCTCGCCTGCTGACAACTTAAAACGACCATATTAGATTAGCAAGTAGGCCTATCTCAAAAATGGTCCTTGTTTGTTATTCGTGAGTGTACAGTTGTTGAGTGTTGAATTGGAGGCCAAGAGGTCCCGGGTTGGATTCCCGGCCGAGTTGCCACTTTGTACTCCCAACTAGTCTGAAAGGATCAAGTGTTGCTGAATGAGCTGCTCCTGGAGTCCCCCAGAAAGGTTTCGGGAGAGACGGGGATAATAATGTGAATGTGTTGAAGTGTATGTAAAAACAGCTTCATATTATTCAGATATTGGTGGAGGATTTGGGACAGGGAGCATTGGCATCACCACTCAAAATCCAGGGTCGGGCAGAGTGAGGTCAGCGTTGGAGGTGGTCCTGGTCCAGAAACTGATGGAATACTTTCGTACGAAGCTCAAGGATGATGACTTGTATCGGGCTTACAAGGATGTCGAGATGCCTTCCATGGTTTGCCTGTCAAGGATGGAATTGAATGGAATTGGTATTTGGTGTTCGAGTGCTGTGGAGTTCTTGCAAACATGTTTTGGTTGTGTCCTCTAGTAGATCTGCATTGCATAGCAAATCAAATTCTGCTGTGGTGATTTGTGATGAATGTAGAGAAAACTTGAACTCCCAGAGAAAATCAAATGGTCTAATGGTCTATTCTTTGTAGGACATGAGTTGTGTTATGCAGACCATGTTGGTAAGAACTGACGTGCAACTTTGCCTTGATTAGTCAGAGTGATATTATTGATCGGAACACCAAGTGAGAAAGTTTTGCTTTTTTCTGCAGGCTTTAGTCAGGAAGAGTGCAACTCCCAGAGCAACATCATGCAGGCCAAGCTAACAGCACTTGAAGACCAAGCTTACACTCTTGCTGGACATCAGTTCTCTCTCAGCGCAACTGATGATGTTGCACAGGTAGGCACACTTTTCCATTACACTTGTTTAAACTGCAGTTTTGGCATTGATTCATCATCTCCCTTCAAAATTGTTCCACGTGGG
>NMRB01000041.1:235876-247296 GCA_002633025.1 Notospermus geniculatus
CACACACACACACACACACACACACACACACACACAGACAGACAGACAGACAGACACCATGACCAAACACTATATGGTTTCCGATCTTGAGATCGGAAACCATAATGACAGAAAAAGATGTTAAGTCAGACAAGAGTGGGGCTTACTTCTTCAGCTTCCTTGTCCCAATCTATTATGCATCCAGTATAGATGAGAATGATAGTGCTGCCAGTAAAGAGACCAGCATTGATCCCGATCCAGAACCCTAAAAAGTCAAGAAAGTTGTTGTAATGATTGCACTGGCATGGTTCTGTTTTCTTTCAAGATTTAATTCGGCCATTGTTGTTTTTGCCATCTGTCGATTCAATATTTCAATATTTTTCCAATAGGCCCATGCGGGGTTTCTTTTTCTATCCATTTTCCTCAAAGCCAATGTTGTTGTTGATTGTTTGTGAAATGCTCTAGTGTTATCTCGTACTCACCTTTTATTCCCAAATCTGTTAAAAACATCAGTGATACGCCAATTGGACAGCCAATCAGATATTGCGATACAATGTAGATTACTGCCCCCGCCTTCTGGTGGCCTACACCACGGAGCACTCCGCCTCCTATTGTCTGGAAGAGAGGTCATTTATGAGACAACCGCCAGTCCATCTGTTAAAAACATCAGTGACATGCCAATTGGACAGCCAATCATATTGCGATACAGCTGTAGATTACTGGCCCCGTCTTCTGGTGGCCTGCATCACGGAACACCCCACCCTTATAAAAATATTCTCCATTTTACCATGGTGAATCATTCACCATTTACTGAATGGTAATTTTGCACGGCAAAAGAAGGTTTACCATGGTGAAAGCCACTTATACCATGGTAAACTGTCCTTTACCATGCGAAATTACCAGGGTAAAATAAAGATTTTCATCCTAGTCTGGTGTGGGTCTTCGGGGTGGGTCTTACTTACCAGAATTGAGTCCGTTGCCTGATAGACAGCCACATAGGGTGTTATCTCGACTGTTAGTCGCAAAACATCCCTGAAAGGCGAGCAGAAACTGAAATGATTGCGCGACTATGCACGGAGGCCCTACCTGAGGTGACAGTCTTGCCATGCGCGGAGGTCGTCTTGGCCGGTGCATGGATACTGAATTTGCACATTGCATTCGTTTTGACCATCTTGGCAGGATACAGCACTTTAGGCCCCTACCGAGCATTGCAAGGACACAACGTGGTGACCTCTGAACAATTCGATTATTTCCTTCCTTCTTTTTCTCACTGAGCACACTCATCGTGGCCCCTTGGTTTTCGTCGTTGCTGTCAACTGATAACCTGCATGGAGCGTGCTGCGAGCACATGGTCAGACCACGGCCAATGTTGTCATTGCTGTTGCGTGATTGTTATGAATAAGAGGATGGATGTCTTACGGATCATTCGTCATTATCTCCCCCATGTGTTGCCGAAAAACAATCCAGATAATTGTCATACTGAAGGCAATGGATACTGAAAAAGAAAACGTCATACGTAGCTGTATCATGCAACAAGGAAATGATTGTTTTGTCCTCTGTGTCGGTGGACTGACGCAAGACTGTATGGACAGTAATCTAATATTGAACAAAAATATAGGTGCATATACGTGTATTTCCCTTTCACTTTTGCTTCTTGTGAAAACAATGTTCTTGTTCACAGTGATAGTTTCATCATCGGCCATCTTTCTGTGCCACACATCTTGCATTTGAACTTCGCCAATTGGTAGGAATGGTAGGAAAGGCCTAAATGCGGCAATTTCATTTACAGCCAGGCCGTGTTGGCACACACGAATTCCTTGATTTGCGAACGCACCTAAACAAGACATCTATAGACGTCGGCAAACGAAGTAACAGTCAAATGATGAATCATTGAGCGGGTTATTTTATTGGCCATATTTAGCCTAGAGTTAGATCCAACGTAGGCCAACATTTTGAGGGAAAAAGGCGTAGGTTCATTGCGTGGTCTCCAAATCCAGAATTTAGACTTCTAAATCTGAACTTTCCTTACATCCAATTCCATAGCCGATTTTGGCTGCATACTTGGCATCAATTGGTTTATTTGCTCCGAGATTTTGCCCGACCCGGATTCCGATACCATAACTCAGCCCAAGTTGTATCTGATGAAAAAAAGACAGTCATGATAAATAGGTGTGCAGGTGTTAACAAAGATACATGTATGAACCCTTTCGCCGCCAAGGCCAATTTTGTCCAAAACGGAAGTAAATTTTAAAAGCCTTAAAATGCTCCTCAATCCTGTGTCAAAGGTATTCATCGGAAAGTTCTGAGAGAGTATACTCATGTGTCAAATGAATACTTGTGACCGGGAGGGTTTTAACTTCAGTCGGGTGGTTCCGACATGATAAGCCTAAGGCTCGGGCCTGTCCCTCTCCACCTCAAAAAGGTATCGTTGTCAGTTTGACCGAAGAACGGCTACCTGGAACAACATGCATTCGATCTTTTGGATTGCACTCTGTGCTCCAAGTTCTTTGGCCCCAAGTAGACCTGAAAAAGAGAATTGGTATTGCTGTCATGGACGGGGGAAGGCCGATACTCTACTTAACCGATGCTAACATTCATTAAAGTTTATTTATCGACGACATCATGCAAGTAGGCGTCCTGTGTCGGCTATCATTCCGCCGTCGTCGATGCCGAGGTGACACGTTTTGTAGCCTACCCGAATGACCGATAGAACCTTTAAATTTGTTAATCCAAGATACAGAAAAGCACAAAATTGACACACAAAATGATAATAAACAAGAAGTCAATCTCCAGAATTCACTAATTTTCGACCCCAACCGGGGTCTTTTTCAAGTGGAACTTTACAAACTGAAACTCTAGAAAAGACTAAAGTTCCACTTTTGTAAAAGACCCCGGTTGGGGTCGAAAATTCGTGAATTCTTTAAATTTGTTAACGTGCACAAATTGTCCCTGCTTATCACAAGGCTTCACTTACCGCCCAATATGATGCCGATCTCAAAGCAAAGGTTGTCAAGGACGGACATTATCATGCTTGGGAGGGCTAAACGCATGAACGGCCACCAATCAAGGAAGGCATCCCGTGAAAAACCTGACACAAGAAGGGGAAATTTTAAGTGGGAGAAAGTAACCCCAAGCTTGGAAGAATTTCCTCCAAGCCCCAAGCAAAGACTGTAGAATTTAATTATTATCTTGGATCACTGGTTTGTACAGCCAACCACCTTTATTGAAGAACACGGCAGTAGACTTTTCTGATAGACGGTCTTCCCACACCGACACCGACAGATTCCCTTGTTCAACCTTTGCTTTGGCTGACGTACCCGGCCAGGTCTGTTTGTAAACCTTGCTTACGAAGATGTAGGCTACGATTGCGAGTAGAAAGGTCCATTCCGTTGATATCATGGCAATGACCGAACCACTGAAAGTGAAATGTGAATTTTAAAGCTTCACCCACATAGGCCTAAAGGCTCCAGTTCCATAGAGTTCACGTTTACACTTTTCACGCGCCACGCTTCACGTTTTCCTTTCGTTCCTCGATTCAGCGCACAACGAGACACACATTACCTGTCCTGTGGCATGCTTTCTCCGAGGAACGAACGGAAAAGGTGAAGTGTAACGCGAGAAAAGTGTAAACGTCAACTCTATTGAACTGGAGCCTAACGCGCCTCGTGCCTGATAGTGACCACCAGAAATTAAGTTTTATTAGATATCCCGCTTTTTTCCGGTGGGTCGAATTGATAGGCCTATAGTATTTTGATTTAATACAGTATAAGACCAACGAAAAAATTCCCACTTTCTGTCTGACATCTGGCGGCGACCACTCCTAGTGATCGTCGTGCGCATTGTGAATCCTGGTCACGCCACCATATATGTTGCGGAAGCTACGGACGAGTCCCTCGGCCGTGTACTCAAGTTTTCGTACGAGGCAAGGTGCGATTGGCATCTAGGCTTCCAGACTGACAATGTTTCCACTTACTACATGCCGAGACCTGTTTTTTGGACGAGAGTCCAGTGTAAGACACAATTGACGATGTTTCCCAGTATCAAGGCTCCAATTACTGGGCAAGTAATGCTCTGAAAAAGTTATTTTAACCTTACACGAAAATTTCTATTATATACACTACTTATTATGATAGTGGCCGCTCTATTCTTTTTGACCGAAATGCAAGTGTGCCTACTGCTGCACCGTTTCCGTAGTCTCTGATGCAAAGTAGAAGTCGGACCAGGGATTCCTGCATGGATTGGCCGTACCCGGAATCTGTTACCGGTACGGATGCTGTTTGACTACCGTGTGACACTCGGCTTGATGTATGAGTTTGCAGAAGAGTAGATGATGGGAGTACCACGCAGTCATCAAAAATATTTTAAAGAGGTCCTACCTGTGTCTGAAGGTATTTTGCGAATACCAAGAAAAGAAAATAAGCCTGAAATGAGTATTTGGGAAAACATTCTTAGCAAAACATGGGTTCACAATCCCTACTTTATGGCTTGTGTGCATTTATTTTATTTAAGCTGTGGGCGTTTTCGTCGAAAATCACGCCCAGAATCACTTCACTGCATGTGACTTTTTGATTGATTTCATGCTAATGAGGTTTCAGCCAGTGCCCGAGGACTAGATCACTCAATCAAGTGGCAAGCAGTCCGGGGTCCGGCAGCTCATGATTGGCGTGATCGTCAACTTACCAAAAGTCCAGGCAGGAAAAGCAACGTGTACTGACCAGTAAGCCTGGATAGGAGTAAAAAATCTTAGTCATTATAAATCAAATTCACTTCATTTCTCTCAGATACTTATAACGAGAATTTGATGGCGCAAACCTAGTCCATGAAATGGAAACGTTCGCCGAGTTCCATTTAGGACGACCGTCGTGTAAACCAGAACCTGATTGGTCAATGTGTCATCACGTGACCATAAGCTCGGGCAATAAAAACAGCGTCCAGTCGATCAGGCATTCACTGCATATCGCCATGAGTGGTTTGATGCAAGCGGGTGTTCCACTGTCGCGATTTTGGCTTGAGACGCGGTTGCGTTCCCTTGCGGTTACCATATAAGGACTTCCGATTGCCATATAAGGCGGTCGCAAGGGACCGCAACCCCGTCTCAAGCCCAAATCGCGACAGTGGATCACCCGCTGCAGGGATGTGGCAGCTCCTCTTGTAATTGACTGCACTGCACAGGTGGCCGGCCGGGCAAACCTTTCTTCAGTCCATATTTGCTTGCTAACTTCGGCAAAAGAAAAATAATGCCAGAATCACTGACCTGGCAATCTCTGGTGGTTGGCCTATGGCATCGAGGAATGGACCAGTGTTGATGTGAATAGCAGCGCAAACAACACAGCTAAGGCCAAGCAGGAGAAGTGCTGAAAGTAAAAAGAGGCTGACAGAGTTTTAAACTCCATATGCGGTCTTTTCAATACATGTATTCTCATCAATTAGTCCATTTCAAGTGTTGTGGAGCGGAATGAGCGGTGGAACACAGCAGCTGCGTAGGGAGACGAGTGAACTGGGTGTCCTTACCTCTTTGAAGATGGACTCCCATCATCTTGGTATTCCCACTGCCGTATGTCTGGGACAGGATACTGTCGCATGCCCCAACGAGGCCCGCGGCTACGATCAGTCCAGATGTGCTGATCAGCTGGAAGATTGAATGAAACTGCTTTTAATCGGTTCTAATGATTGAGATCATCGTGAGACTGCAGCGCCGCTAAACGTCTTTCCCAGCCGTCTTGGGTGGCGTCCACTGGAGCGCCGACAGCATAAGGAAGGGTTCGGGAAGCAAATGTGTCATTTCGGCATTGCTTCCGCATCAAGTCCTATTGGTCGTTTTACCCTTTCCCGAACGTGCAGAAATGCCGCGAACTGTTCAGGAATGACAAAGACAGTGAACGGAACCTTTCAAGAATATGCGGAGAGGTTGCCGAATGAATGCGGATTCACTAAATTTGCATTCGGCGTCTTGTCCGCGCCCTAGTGGACGCTAGGTCTTAAACGTAGCGTCCACTAGGGCGCGGACAAGACGCGGAACGCAAATTTAGCAATTCCGCAACCTCTCCGCATATTCTTGAAAGATTCTGTTCACTGTCTTTATCATTCCTAAGCAGTTCCCGGCATTTCCGCACGTTCGGGAGAGGGCGAAATTTCCGCATCCAAATTTTGATCGAGACCAAAATTTCGACGCGGAAATGAACTTCGGCAACTTGTCTGCATTGTCGTGCGGACATCGTCAGGACATCCCGCCTTTTTGTAACACTTCTGCAAACGTTCCTGAAAGCTTCCGCGGTGCGAGCAGCTTCGCGAAGGCAAGCAGAAGCCACGCGGACTGTTTCAGGAAAGCGCGGAGCCGATGCAGATCAAAATAAGCGAGTGCGCGAAGTCGCCAAGACATTTGCGGACAAGACACGGAAAGGTCAACAGTGCGGCGTGGAGGAGTTTATGGCCGGTGTAACGTTTTTCAGTGTGGCCGTTTTTCCTAACTCCATGACGGCTAGCAGACATATGAGAAAAATCCAAAGTCGGCGCAGAATTTATAACCTTGAATTATTTCCTCATATTGTCCGCATATCTACCCGATTGTCCTAGTCCATGATTTTACTTCTCCTGGTGTGATCCTAGATGTGTCCGCGCTGTCCTGCTACGATCAGCAGCATTTCGCGCCCTTCACGATTGCTTCCTGGGACACTCCCAGGTAGGTATGTCTGCAGAGATTCGTAGTAATGTCCCAGGAAACGATAATTCGCACACTTTTTTTCGCGACTGACGCGGAAAGGATGCCGAAATGGCATAATTTGCTTCCGCAACCCTTCCTAATCTTGTCGGCGCTCTAGTGGACGCCACCCATTAGCCGACCTTCGCGAAGCCAACGCTCGGCGTGTTGCTTGCTATACCCGCGTGTGATTGGATCCCATGACATCTGGTACATGGGAAGTTGTTGTTCTTTTTATAAGAATCGGTTGTGCTTAAAATTATCGTGCAAGGCGGCGGTCTTTCAGAATCGATTATTCAAAGAGAATTTCTCCTTGGCATGATCCTCACTTACCGACGCGGCCAGTGAAACTGCCCCTGACTTACCGACGCGGCCAGTGAAACTGCCCCGAACTGATTAACATCAAGATGACCGATGAAGATGAGGGTCTCTGGGATGACAGCATATTGGCAAATACTGAACATGGCCTGGAGAAGAACAGTGCCTGCGTTATTCTACATACTTCCGAATCAATGCGGGGGGGGGGGGGTTAGGCGATATTATGCCGAATTTGAATGAATGACGAACACTAGGCCTATAAGATTTTCCATCAGGGCTGAAGCCAAGCATGGCTCTGGTGAGTATGGAATATTGGCCATCTTAAAGATAATGCATCACGGGTATTTTCGCGGGCCACGAAAATCATTGTTTATTACATTTTGTTTGTTCTTTCTTTGTCTTATGAGTAATTTGTAGGTGGCATGCCCCTCCAGAAATTCTTTTGATATCGAAAGATTCAATTTGGTGGGTTGGCATGTCCCAAAAATCCAAAATAACATAATGTAAATGTAAATATCCATGTTTACAAACATTGAATGTAAACAATGAAGCCATGATACATTTTTAATTGCTCATGTTCCGTACTTGGATGGGGTTGCCCTGGCACAAGGTACATGTACAAGGCATGGCAAAGTGTCCCATGCGACGGACTGAAAAGCCAAGGACGACTAATCCCATCCTGAGAACATCAGGCGTTCTTTGTGCTCGCTACCTTCGTCTGCGGTGACGAAGGGAGCGAGTAGTATTAAGAACGCCTGATATTCTCAGGATGACTAATCCCGTGGACCGGGATTCGAACCCGGGATCTGCCGCTATGAGTGAATCGAAGCCTTGTCCATGCCAGAGTTTTATGGGACAGAATACGCTTTGATGTAATGGCAGGAATAAAAGGGTGTAGGCTGATACATGTAACTTCATCAAAACAGCCGCCACCTGAGAATTGCCGGTATAGGCTAGGCCTATCTCTTTGCGTTGGAAGTCATCGATTATCACTCGGAGCTCACGAACTCTAGCGTTTTCAACTTAATGAAGTGGCTTATAAACCGAGGCCACGTGTTTTTTGTTTATTGGTTTACGGGACCGCCGACTTGCTTTTTCCTGAAATCTGAAAAAAAATAAAATCAGAAAATGGCCCAATTTTGTTTTATTTTTGCCGACCAAACCCACTTTTTTTAATAAAAAATGGCAAAGAAAATAAAATCTTCTCATTGTTTGCTTTTTAAAACCTGCTGATGATGGCAGATGTTCGCGATTCAACTTTAAAAACGAAAATAAAATGAAAAATATCGTATAATAGAGAATCGAATGGTGCATTCAACAAACTGTGAACTGACGGCCTTGGATGGATTTCGAATGACAGCTTTATTCTGCAAGAATGTTAATTCTTCCGGTCATACATGGAATATGGAGTCTAAATTTTATTTTTATTTTATTTCGACCACCCGACCATAACTTTTGGATGCCATCTCCCGTAAACCAATAAATATAAAACACGTGGCCCGATGTATAAACGAATGCTTCTGCATCATAGGCGTAGAGAGTCGTATAATCATGCTTTGTCTCCATTTACATTGATTTCGTTTCGTTTTCAAGGCCAGATTAATGTATCTAGTGTTGGGAATGGTCAGACTTAGTAATTTACACATTCCCTACATGGATGTGACCTTGGATCACATCGAGATCAGGTATCAAGGTCACAAACGTTGTGACCTTGGGTTTTGGTGTTCGGATCAGGTGTTGGTGTGATCCGTCAAGGCGCGTTCACACCAAAACCGGATTTCGGTGCGTTTCGGCGCGGTTCCCTCAAGGCAATGGGTTAAACGCAATTTTAATGAAGCGCCCACACGGATATTGTGGGGGAGAGCCCGATTTCTGTGGGGACGTGTAATTGAAATAGCATTGAAACCATCGATTTGCGGAACAGCATCGCAAAACGCACCGGAATCGGATTTTGGGTGTGAACTCGACTTTAGTGGAGATGTCTGTCTGCGGCGACAAAAATCACACAGTCACAGCGTGTGCTATAGACTTTTCTCACCATCGGGAATGCAAGTTTCGTCGATTCCTTGGCCTCCCTCCAAACCAACGGCGAAATAAAAGACCCACAACACTGTCGCTTGTCTCCGGCATCGTCTGAAATGGGACGAAGTCAACTGAAAATGGTAGGCCTAAACGGCTGAACTGGCCTGTTGGAAACGTGTAGGCCTACACGACATTTGAACTATGAATCAATACAAAAGATAGAAGACGGACCAGGGGCGTAGCTAGCTTTTATGGCCTCGGGGGCAAAATTGATTGAGTCTGAAGAGCGAAGTCAGAGGGGGTCTGGGGGTCCTCGCCCAGAAAAAATTGAAAACCTACATCCTCTGAGATGCATTTTCCACACATCTATAACTCGACTTGAAGAGGGAAAATGACCTTTTAGAGGAAAAAAATGTTTTTTCCCTTTTTGCTCTGGGGGAGTCATTGTCCCCCCTGCCCCCCAGCTAGCTATGCCTCTGCAAACGGAACGGAGAATTTCCCAAAGCTCACCCGCATCCTTCTGGATGGTTCCGTATTCCATTTTCCTGTTTTGCTGGTCATCACATTTCCTGGTGGGGTGGTCATCCATGTCGAAAAGCGAAGTCTATACAGGACTTGAGATTCGAGGTCCCGACGAAATTGTCGCGTAGTAAAAATCAAGGGAAAATCGCACATCGGCCGCGAAAAATCCCAATACGTCTTCGTGTTACACGGTTGCAGATGTAGTAGGCCTACACCGTAGGGAGGTTTCGCAAGCGCCCGGTTAGGCCCTACGACGACGTGTGGGTATACCCAAACAATAGATAAACGTCGTCGTAGGCCTAACCGGGTGCTTGCGAAACCTCCCTAATATTCGGTAGGCCTAAACGCTGACTTGTATCCAGATAACCGCCGTTCTGCGGCGCGGTATTGAAAGTGAATTACAAGTTTAAGTTGCACTTCGTTGTTCAAGCATGATGGAACATCTGCGTATGGAAGTGGTCGCAATTCATACTTTTTCTAATAGAAAACATCACCTGCTCCTTGCCGTACTAAAATAGGACTTCAGGCTCTGTTCTATGTTCTTGACTCACACGTTCATATCTTAAGATATTTGATTTTATAGTTTAATGAAATTATTAAGGGAGTGAGCAAATACACTTTTTTTTGAAAAACAATCACAATTGTTGACAAAATTATTCGAAGTTATTTGTTTATTTGTGTGGGGTTTGTGGGTCGATAGTTGTTAGTTTTAGACGAGAATGGTTCAAACCGGTCTCTCCTTGAGCCATGCAGTTGAAACCAGCCCTGTAAGTGGCTTGTGCTGTCGACACGGAGAGGGATCGAANTTAATTCTTCCGGTCATACATGGAATATGGAGTCTAAATTTTATTTTTATTTTATTTCGACCACCCGACCATAACTTTTGGATGCCATCTCCCGTAAACCAATAAATATAAAACACGTGGCCCGATGTATAAACGAATGCTTCTGCATCATAGGCGTAGAGAGTCGTATAATCATGCTTTGTCTCCATTTACATTGATTTCGTTTCGTTTTCAAGGCCAGATTAATGTATCTAGTGTTGGGAATGGTCAGACTTAGTAATTTACACATTCCCTACATGGATGTGACCTTGGATCACATCGAGATCAGGTATCAAGGTCACAAACGTTGTGACCTTGGGTTTTGGTGTTCGGATCAGGTGTTGGTGTGATCCGTCAAGGCGCGTTCACACCAAAACCGGATTTCGGTGCGTTTCGGCGCGGTTCCCTCAAGGCAATGGGTTAAACGCAATTTTAATGAAGCGCCCACACGGATATTGTGGGGGAGAGCCCGATTTCTGTGGGGACGTGTAATTGAAATAGCATTGAAACCATCGATTTGCGGAACAGCATCGCAAAACGCACCGGAATCGGATTTTGGGTGTGAACTCGACTTTAGTGGAGATGTCTGTCTGCGGCGACAAAAATCACACAGTCACAGCGTGTGCTATAGACTTTTCTCACCATCGGGAATGCAAGTTTCGTCGATTCCTTGGCCTCCCTCCAAACCAACGGCGAAATAAAAGACCCACAACACTGTCGCTTGTCTCCGGCATCGTCTGAAATGGGACGAAGTCAACTGAAAATGGTAGGCCTAAACGGCTGAACTGGCCTGTTGGAAACGTGTAGGCCTACACGACATTTGAACTATGAATCAATACAAAAGATAGAAGACGGACCAGGGGCGTAGCTAGCTTTTATGGCCTCGGGGGCAAAATTGATTGAGTCTGAAGAGCGAAGTCAGAGGGGGTCTGGGGGTCCTCGCCCAGAAAAAATTGAAAACCTACATCCTCTGAGATGCATTTTCCACACATCTATAACTCGACTTGAAGAGGGAAAATGACCTTTTAGAGGAAAAAAATGTTTTTTCCCTTTTTGCT
>NMRB01000041.1:286416-308420 GCA_002633025.1 Notospermus geniculatus
GGCGCATTGTAAATAATATTTTTCATTGTGAACACCGATGAACATGCATGTGCAAAGTTAGGCCTAGCTGCTGAAGTCGTCAAACAGAAAAGGCTGCATTTTGGTAGCCTGTTGGCAGTTATTAGGCTACTATTGGAAGACAAGCGGCCTCGGCCTGAGACTACTTCGGAAGTAAAAAAGGAGACAATAAAAATTACTGCTAATTTTGAAACGGATTCTTCGTCCTTTATTGAATAATCTATTGGTTAGAACCCCTCCACGTGGTTGCATTACACCGTAGCCTACCACACCCTCACTGATCGCAACCATCGGAACAAGCAGCAAAATGGGACGAGAAGGAGAGAGTCCTCGGTAAACCAAGGATAGCAGGCCATCTTCCGACTGGAATTTATTTGTCAACTGCCCACAGCGCCCACACGGCATTTTAGAGACTCCGAATGCAGTAGGCCTATTTTAATAGAGAGTTTTCGCAAAGCCACCGCCAAAACGCCGTCGCGACGAATGTCTATTCTTTGTTCGCTGCTCTCTTCGTGGGATCGAACAATGGGATTGGCGCCTCGCGGGGGCTTTGCGAAAACTCTACAAATCCGCCCCACTTTCACGCCATCGAAAAATAGCCAAATTTAGTCCGACGGCCAAGAGCACCCCAAGCCAGAAAATGATCTCGGCCCGACAACGGCCCCTAAAAACGCGTGTGCAGGATTTCGAGCAGCAGGGAGTCCGGGCCGGGAGGGGAAAGTCCGACGGGCGGACGCGAGGGGTGTCCTCCCTCGTGCATTTTGTAAAATCTTAATCCGCGCAAGATGCGGGGTTCCCAGCATTTGAGCCTTTCAAGAACATGTCTTGAAAATTCAGGGACAATAAGGCCGAGGCCTAGGTCTAAATCTTAGAGTGTTCACACTACTATATTTTTTTCGAAAAAAAACGTGCGTGCCGGCTTTTTGCGGATAAATCGTTCAACGCGCACTCTCCGCTAGGCAGTTTTATATATTGAGCAAAACTTAGGCTGCTTTTCCACGAAACGTTTGCGGGCGCGGAATAGGAGGCGGACGCGGATGCGGGTGAAACAGCTAAAGGGAAATAGGCCTACGTTGGGTCGATCTTTTCTACCCGCGTCCGCCTCCTATTCCGCGCCCGCAAACGTCTCGTGGAAAAGCAGCTACAGTCGCTCCTCTCCCATTTTGTTGAGCGCAAACTGCTGTTTGTACGTGACGACGAACAGGAAAATGATCGTTCGGCTTCAGAGAGCTGGTGACTGGAAACAGCCAATTTTGAGTAAGATACCCCGGAGGAGGGGTCAGGTCCGAAGTTTCCAGAACCCTCTATCCTCACCACTTGCCCCTCTCCCCGACATGGCCTGCGCGAGCGGGCCGGGGGGGGGGGGGNATTAGCAACATATTCTTGTTCTGGCACATCCAGAAAAACTGGCCTGAAAAATGATGCGTTAGTTCCGTTATTAATCTCACTGGTGACTAAAGGAATAATATTACAGGTAAATCATGAATAGGTCCATATGAAATGCACTCAAAATGGTGTTTTCAACGCCGTAGATACACAGAAATAATGTTGTCAAAGGGAGGGACACATGATAAAAAAATCTACGTGCATGGGACTGTGCATCTGTGTGTCATGATGCGTGTAGGCCTAGTGCACTGCGTACAGTGCATACACGTACACATTATCATGATTAGGCCTATCACGGGACGGGTGCATGGTAGACCGAAAACTCCTGTCTCCGAACATAACAGAGTTATGATTCTACGACCGGATACATCAATACAAACTCCTATGGGGACTAGCATGACTAGTGTAAACGAAAATTTATTTGCATATCAATAGGGCGAACACGCTGCACTTTTATTGCGAATATCTCGAAAACCTACAGCGAAAATTGCTTTTAATACCAAATATTTGTAATGTTCATATAAAACAGTAGGTGACTGGACCATTTTGATTGTAATCTGACCAGAACACATTGGTTTAATTGCTTTTCTTCGGTGCGATCTTGCATCGCGCCGAACTTGGCTGCCATAATGTTTTGATGACGTCACTTTCGGCGTTTGCCTCTGCTGTCATCGGAAATCGCCGAGTGTTTCCGATTGCTCAAACTGCGCCTTCTGCGCATGCGCAATGGTGAAAGTTTATTCCTCCAAGGGCGAAGAAACATCCGATAATTACGACCTTTCGAACCTTCAACTCCCAAGTGACCTTTCGCTCCGGAAGTCAACAAACCAATGTACAGGGATATGGCGGCGTGTTTTCACTGTCCTTCAAACTTCGGATTTTAAACGCCTTACAAGTGGTCAGATTTTTTGGGCAACGGTAGGAGTGTCATCTAGAACATTGAAACTTCATGATAGGATACTTTTTAAATGATGTCCTGCTTCCAGAGCTTCACCAGCAGTGAAAACATTTACCCCTTCTCAGACGGGAGAATTTCCTCCACACAACATGGAGTGCTGAATCACGACGTAGAATATCCCAAATATTCGAAGTCGTGAATTTCATGACTAGGTGCATGGCTGCCATGCATGTAGGCCTACTACAGTACTAGCCTAACATGACATGCCGGCCATGCATTACATGGCACATGCATTACACACTGTAGACAGTGTGGTTGTTTTTAGATGTAGGCCTATTGTAAATCAAACTTTGGGAACGAATTTAGAATCCCCGATCAGTGTCCAAAAAATGCAGCCGTTTGATGGATGGAATAACAAGTCACATCGAACAACCCAATATTTCCATTTTGTGCCATGATGGCGTAACATCACTTCCGATCTGGGATTCTAAAGTTGAGCCAAACTTTGCATCTTGCAGGTGCTTCGATCAACATGAAAGTTTGGCTGATAAAATAAAATTTATCCTGTACCTGCCATGATGGAACCTACACCACCGAGAAAATCGAAACCTGAGCGGCCGTTTTATGAGGCACCAGAGAACCTGGCGACTAGTTCAAAAATCATCAGTGAAGCAAGGTCATCTCTCCGATCACTCAGAACCAACCGGCCGTTTACCCCACGGGATGAAAATCGGTCACTGTTTGGGACGTCTAGTACGAGGAATCCTGAGACTAGACCACCGAGTTCTTTCAGGTATGCGTGCTTGGAATCCAGAATATAATGACAGACTTATGTATAGCGCTTTCCTGACCAGATATTGAAACCGTGGCCTCTCCGTCAGGAGTATGATGTGGTGCACTCACAAACTGCAACACCATTCCACTGTGGTATTCTGTAACATTAGGCAAGTTCTATTTGCAAACATCTGAGTGTGAGCTTGGAAAATATGATACTGACAGAATGGCCGTAAAGTCCGAATACTGGTACAATCCATTTGTTGGAAAGATGCATTTCTTATGGACATGATGGATGACCAAATACGAAAAAACCAACTTTCCAAAGCCAAAGGGCTGAGTGATTGTGGACCATGCTGAAAAATGCCCTATGATACATTTGTTAGTACCTCTTGTGATTAGAAAGCACGGGTCTGTTCTAGAGTTTCGGATTGTAGAGTTTCGGATTGTAAAGTTCCAGCCTGAAGAAGACCCCGGTTGGGGTCGAAAATTCGCAAACACTCTGGAAACTGCCTTTTTATTTTATCATGTAGAAAGCACAAGATTGTTAACTCTCACACAAATATCTGTTACTTTTCAGTCTTGGCTCTCATCACTTTGATGGATCTGATTCCAGACCTGTCTCTGGAACAAGGCTGACACCTATTGATCATGTGAGTATGGATCATTTGGCTGAGTGTAAAAAATATAAAAAAATGCTTCAGTTCAGTTTCGCCATGTAAAATAACAGTAGTGTTTCACTTAAACTTACAGTACATTGTAATCTGTAGGATTGTTCAAACTTCAACAGCCACTTTGTCGCTCTCTGTTTTGTTGGTGTGTGGTCAAATTGAAGTTGTATTACGTGACCTCTGAATGGGCATTTCAGCGATTTCATGAACTACATGTAGGTCTACCTGGATGTCACTGCTGGTGCAATGCCAGAGACATTTTCTTTTTCCACGGCAATAACATCATGACTCACATAGTAGGGTTCATAAACCAGGAGTTCACTTTTGGCAGGTGATTCAGTAGGATTTCATGCCCTCCTACTGCCTTACACGAAATGCCAAAATTTCTCTTCACATTCGAACGACACGTGTACAATCCGTTTTGACGATGACACTGTTTTGGCCTAAGGCCATATACCAATCGTAGGCCTAACTGAACCATACTAATCGTTGGTGTTTCCTGCTATCAATAGGTACATATACATGTAGTCTGCGCATTACTTGATCCCCAGTTTACATGCATAATACAGCAGTCCTGATAAACATTGATCAGCTGATGTTATTGAAATTGGACAAAACAAGGTGATGATTTTTATGAGGCAATGAATTGAATGAGGTGAAATTACAATGTATGTCACAACTTCAATAACTAGATTCCAAATTTTTCATTAGTCAGCACAGTGTACGTGGACAACATGTAAAACAAAGGTGCATTGTTCTCCAAGAATCAATACTGGCTCTAAAAATCCAGAGTGTATTTGTCTGCCAGTTTTACGTATTCCCAGAAATCCCACACACATGTAAATACGAGTAGCCAGGTCTCTGAGCTACCATAACTACAGTGAACTACTGGTAAAGCTTCTGCTAACAGTAAAACAATGCTGAAAGCTCTGCTTGGACTTGGACTTGGAGCGGTCGCACTAATTTGCGTCCAACTGCGACCAATTGCGTCCAGTTGAGTCCAACGCTATAAAACGCTAATTTTTAGCTCACCTGTGGTGAGCTTATACAATGGTTGTGTGTCCGTCGTCGTCTGTCGTCGTCCGTCGTCGTTGTCCGTTAGCAGGGCACGTTTCGTAACCGCTGGAGCTATTGATCTAAAACTTGGTACATATACACCTCTAGGTCAGATGACCTACCACACTAAGTTTCGGTCCGATTCGATTCTTGGCTTGGCCACCAGGTGGCTAAAACCGAAAACACAAAAAGAAAAAAGTGCAATAACTCCTGAACTAATGACAGGATCATCTCCAAATTTTTATCATAGGTGTATCTAATGAGGATACATAACATATATAACGGGTTTTTGATTTGACCTACTTTTCAAGGTCACAGAGGTCAAAGTTCGAAATTTTTCCTTTTGGTGGCACGTTTCGTAACCGCGGGTGCTATTGACCTGAAACTTGGTACATATATACCCCTATGTCAGATGACCTACTACACCAAGTTTCGGTCCGATTCCACTCTCAGCTTGGCCACCAGGTGGCAGAAACTCAAAACATGAAAAGTGCAATAACTCCTGAACTAATGACTGGATCACCTCCAAATTTTTATCATAGGTGAATCTGCTGAGGGGACATTACATATATAAAGGATTTTTGGTTTGACCTACTTTTCAAGGTCACAGAGGTCAAAGGTCAAAATTTTGCCTTTTGGTGGCACGTTTCGTAACCGTGGGTGCTATTGGCCTGAAACTTGGTACATATANNNAATGGGGAGCGCCAATTGGTCACGTGATGACTACTGATAGAGCAGACGAGACACCTAGCGTTGACCTAGGCCCATTGTTCGAGAGATGCGGTTCACCAAGCACGGCCAATCACACCTTGAATCGTCATGAATAATAGGTGGCATTGGTGTACTATCAGTTCAAAACCACGCGTATATTCTCGCGTGGTCTGCGTGATCGGTGCTCCCTATTGGTCGCAGTTGGACGCAAATTAGTGCGACCCGACTTGGAGTCATCGATTCTAAATTATGTTGCTTGATGTCTTGTCACAGATTCACAAGTGCTTTCTGTGTAATACTTGTACATTTTTTTGCACTTTCATTGGTATTACATGTGGCACTTGCATTCCAGTCGCTTGCCAATGCCACTGGCTCTGGTAGTGGCACAAGGCTCAGTGCTGTGGATGAAGTGAGTACAATCGATCATTCTGTCATTCATTTTAAAACAAACTCCTGAGTTAATAGGTGCCAATAGACTAGGCCAAGCAATAAATAAAGATATTCTTGTCCTTCAGCAATTTTAGCTGTACTGGCTGTCACTACTCACCACCAACATTCCTGCCCCCCCCCCCCTGAAAATTGCATCATGTACCGGTATACGGCTTGCTGGGACTGGGAGTGTGGAACTGGGATCCATTTGATATACAGTACTGGATGCTATGAGATCAAGAATGCGATCAAATATGATGTCAAAGTATTCACTGGCGAGGAAGACATTTTGTGAAATTTGTTCTAATTCTCAGGAGATTGGCTTGTAGGATGTGGCTTCACTTCCTAGCCCAGGATTTTGTCTTTGTAGGCTTAGGGCCGTATGCACGGGTGGGACTTTAGCCTAAAGTACATAGCTTAAGTTAGACTTTCTCTATGCTCGAAACATTGAGAACAGCAGACTTTAGTGAAAGTCCGGCTGAAGTCCGACCCCAGCATACGGCCCTAAGTTTGGCTCCAACAGAGTGCCGCTCAGTGGGGAAAGTGTTGTATGCTTACCGCTTGTAGGCAAAACGTAGATCTCCATTTTCATGTACTTGTACAAAAATGTACAATTTTCACATCTTTTTCTAATATTTTTTGTTGCTATTTTTGATTTAATTTTGATACTAAATACTAACACAAGAGTAACAGAAAACTAGACTGAGTAGAGAAATTCTGTGTTGTCTTTGATGAGTCCCAGGGCTCGAAAAGTAGCTGTTTTCATCACCATTGGCTACAGGATTTTCCCATTTGGCTATGAAGGATTTTGTCAACTTCGCCATTTGGCTACAAAAATTCCTTGATTTTCACCATTTTAATCGCCGTAAGTCCTTTCTATTTCCATTGGCAGTATCTCAATCATAGATATTTGGCTATGAAAATTTGTAGACATTTAGCCAAATGGCTACCTTTGAACAACTGATCTTTTCGAGCCCTGAGTCCTAATGTAGCCAGTGCAGCAAGGCCTCATGTTTGCATCATGGGATTTTAAGTTACATTTTTAGAAAATCTCCCAATGCATCACGGTCTATGTGCTGTATTTGCATCAGCAGACTTCTTTCAAAAGAAACTCTGATAATGATGATACTACGTCTGTCCAGTCCTCAGTGTGCAGGGCTCGAAAAATCACATGCCCGAATGCCCACAGGCAACCTGTTCAACCACTTGGGCAACAAAAACCAATTTTCAGCCAAATACAACATGCCCGACCGGGCAATCTTAAATTGGATCCCACTCAAAAAATAAACATAATTAAAGTAAATTTCCAACCAAACCAAGGGATTCAGGCATCCATCAAGATGAGCTGGGCATCTAAAAACCCGACAACTGAAAAGATAGGTTGCCCGACTGGGCATGTAGGCTCCAGAGAATTTTTCAAGCCCTGGTGTGTGTGCGCATCTTGCCACCATTTCTATTATCGAGTGACTATCTTTTTAACGGATGTATGTCTAAGTGTTGGTGTACATGAATGTTCCTGGTATACGTTTAAAGCATTCTATACCCCGTCTTGCTTGTTGCACATTATTTATGCTTTCAATAATATGTCTTATGGATTTATGGTCACTCATGTATGCAATTTGACAACAATACATACTTCATCATAGCATAGTGTCGTCACATTACCGGTATGTACTGTGATACATATCACTGGTCTGGTCAGTGCATACAGGGCTCAATATTTGTGGTTGTTCCAGGCCACTAATTACTTTTTTTGCACGGAGTTTTATATTAAGTTTAAAGAATAGTTCAATTTCATACATGATTATTCTGATAAAGTGTGCCCTACATTTAAGAAAATGAATGAAAAACATGTAGACTGAAAATTGTCTATCTTTCAGAAACCAAAGACTGTTGCTGATATCGATGCCGTCCTTGCACCCAAACCACCCGTTGATCCAAACCGTCCATTGTCAAGGAAGACACCGCGTACCCGAGGTGTGCAGCCAGGTGTTGGCTGTGAAGGTAATGCATATACGAACACCAAAAATGTATGACTAGAAAAACCCCGTCTTTTGCCTCTTTTTCACTGTGTTTTGAGAACCTCTTTTCATGACTTCTAGCATTTCATAAAGATAAGGTCTTTTCCAACAAAATGATATCTAGCTCGTCGACGTCTTAAGATACCCATTCAGAGAATGAGGGAGATAGACTGTCCTTAACATGGCATGTTATCACCCAAATATTTTTTGGTATTATGTGGGTAGTAGGACTGTGGAACCTCGTCTGTGCATGTGACCTTTGGGGCTGACAGCTGCTGTCCTTGGTTATTGTCATAGACTGCTTGTACATGTAGCACTATCAGATTACAATGCGAAAGTCAGTGAAATATTCTGGAATATTTGCATCAGTTGTTGTTTTTTCTAGGCACTGAAGCGACTGTGAATAACAACAGTGAGAGGCGAGTTCACAGCGGGCCTAAAGAGAGGACGTCTTCACAGTTCATAGAGGAGAGAGGAGAAGGAGATGGGAGTGAGGCCGAACCAAGAGCCTCTAGTGCCTCTGAGGGCAGGAAGAGTGGCGCGTATGTTCTTTATGAACTCCTCAGTGGCTGGTGTGATATCTTTTAGCTCCCCAGTTCAGTTAATTCCTGCAGTTTTTCAGCATTTGCCTTCCATGTGTTTTGACTGATGTTGACTGAGCCTGGTGATTGTGACATTGGCCAATGAATCAGGGTTTCCGCCAGAGGGTAAAATGGGTAAAATTCCGTACCCTTAAATTTTTCCAGGGCACGGATTCGTACCCTCAAAAACATTGGGTAACCATTTTTCCATGACATGCCGGACGAAACCAAACAACCGGCATGACCGGCGCGGGGATTTTATGCTTCAAAATACGCCTAAAATGGCACCAAACATCGTTTAAAACCTTTAAAAAAATTTTTTTCAAAATTTTTTTCAAAAATTTTTTTTTGGTCCGTACCCTCATATTTTTTTTCTGGCGGAAACCCTGTGAATGGGTGCAAAAAAACCTGATATTCTGGCATTAGGTCATATTAAATGATGGACTCTTTTGGTGGGAAAGAACTGATGTTACTTCTCAGTACTAATTCTGTATCAAACCTCTGTTTTTGCTAGGGAGAGAAAGCATCGGGATAGTGGTAAGGAGAGCGGTTATGGGAGTGACCGGGTTGGAAGTGGTGGATCCAGTCGAGGATCAAGTGCGGGGAAATCAGGTGAGTGACTTGGAGATGGTCTGAGCAATTTGTTCAAGAGTAGATTTGTTTGCAGTTTTTGCCTTCGGTGAAATTCCACTTCACAGGGGGTAGTTTATCGACTACAGTCTGAGTCCTGTCCGTGACAGGAAGCAGTGCAGAAAGACTAGAACTCAAAATATACCGCACATTAGAACTAGAACTTTCTATCTAATTTAGGAGAAATTCATATTCCTCTTTTAGGAACTAACCAGTCCAGCTTGAGCCGGCGGGATGAGGAAACACCCGAGGAGGCCCTCTACTATACACAGCACATAGGCCCGCTTGTTGAGGAGATGGTGAATCAGAAAGGTAAGCTTGGACCATTCAGGGAAATAACTCATTACTGATATGCTATCATCTTTCAAGTATGTTAGGAGCATATCGCACCTGCACCCATAATGTGTTTCGTTTTGGCAGGTAATGTACTCTTAAGGCCCGTTTCCACTATAGCGGATTCCGCGGCGGTTTGCGCCGAGCGGTGCGGTTTTCACAGGGTTTTGGATAATCCTTCGATGGTGTAACAATACAATGGCCTATTGATTATCCCAATGCCTGTGAAAACCACTCCGCTCGCCGCAAGGCGCGGCGGAATCCGCTATAGTGGAAACGGGCCTTTACACCTCTGTTTTAAAATTTGGTAAACAGTGCAATCTGCAAACTGATGTCTAAATTACATCAACCTTTCCTTTTGTTCTAGGAAACACGGAAAAGCTGCTTCACCTTGGCAACATGTTATACAAAGCATTATCAGATGGTAATCTTTTGGGGAGGAACTGTAAAAGGCGGTCAGCAATTCTCAAATCAATATTCAAACTGCTGGATGTTGAAGAACCCAAACTGCTTCTTGTTCTGGCTAGGATCATTCTTGCTGTGAGTAACAAGAACAGTCTTAACCCTTTCAACGCCTGTACCCGGTGGTACCGGGTATAATAAAATGGCGGTGAAACGTCTGTATCCAGTAGTACTGGGTACGCAGAGTTTTTCAAGGCAAGACCACGTCTGTAATGGTGCTGCCATCTGAAGGATTTTCTGTGAACTAAAGTCTAACACTTCTTGTACAGCTTATGGGGGGCGCTTGAGTGCATTCTGTGAACCGTTTCGGAATGGGAGGGGTGCAAAGTCGTGAAGTGGGGCATTGTGGGTGCATTTTCAGGGAGCTGTGAAAGGGTTGACCTTCTGAATTACTTCTGGAACTGTGGAATTCTTGCCGTTGACAAACTCCAACCAGTGTTCAAATCTGAGGGGAACCCATATTTGTTTCTCGGTGTGTCTGACGCGAGTTATTCCAAGGACATGAAGGATGTGATATTGCTGGCTCCTCGCAGTCCTTCGAATGAGACTGAAAACCTAGCACCTGGTACCTGTAACTTTCTATTACAGGGCAGGCTGAAGATACCACGCTGGGGTAAATGTTAAAATCATTTGAATCATTTAAAATCTACTTGCAGCTGAAAGTCAGTGGTAACAATATGGTGAACGTGTGTAAGTTAGTCTTCAAAGTCAGTCGAGAGGAGAAGAATGATAGCCTGTTTGTCGAGGACGAAGTTATCCTTGGTAAGTAGGACACAATGACAGTGTGGAACTCTGAAAGTGAGGGTCCGTAGGTTTGAATCTGGTAGGAAGCTATGTCTTTCACCTTAGAAACCCGTTTCTATTTTCATGTTCTACAATCCTGAAGGTTGAAATGTAGTGAATGCTGACAGATTTAAAACTGTCTACATGTATATTCTTAAACTTACTTTCATCTGTTTCAAATTTCCAGGCCTCCTGGTGAAGACGTTGCAGGGAATGGACCTAGTTGCTTCATCCGATGCCCTGGTTTACCTGATAGGAGCTATCAAACTACTCTCCGGCAGTACTGTGACTATGAAACCTATTGCCAAGGAGGGATGTATAGCGGCGCTGGCGAAGATGCTTACGCAGATCAATCAACTGGTTAGTACTTGTACTGAAGGGATGGATCATCTTCCTCCCACAGCAGGGGTTTTTACCTGCTCCTCTCTGTGCGTATGTACTGTGTGAAGAGGACCGAGACCAGAGTCCTGATATACGAGGATGTGACGGATATCTACGTGCTCTCGACAACTTACGATTGATTTCCTGTCGGGATTGACCAGAAATTACATGTACATCTCAGAGCTTTGAAGTTTTATAAATTTTTTTGGGAGAACCTCCACTTCTCCCCTCAGACCTTCAGATTTTGTTCATAGAAAACTCAGTCAGCCACAAGTCTTGGGTGTGGGCTTGCCTCCGACCAAATGCTGATATGTCTCATCCCCATAGTTGTTGCCCACTGAATTACTGAATGCCTCACAAAAACTGAAAAAGCCTAAATTTTTGCCCCAAGCTGAGTGTACCTTTTCAAACCTTTCAGAATTCGGATGCTGGGAAATCAGTAGAACAGCTCGGACACATTCTTGTACAGCTGACCGCAGCATTACGGAACCTTGCTGATACCAGTTCTAGTCGAGAGAAATTCATCTCCCATAAAGTCGTTGATGAAGTTTGCCGCGTGTTGGAACTTTGTCCTGGTGATCATGATTCGGTGCTCAATGTATCAAGGATACTCAGGTTGGTGAAACGTCTGCCTTTTGAGGGTCTCCATTGTTGTGGAGGGGAAGGGGATCAGGGCAGATGGGCAGGAATTCGAGAGCCATGGAAACTCATAGCGTTGACCTCAACAATATTTTTGTGCCTACTTGGTGTTCAGCAAACATAACATCACATTTGCATCATATCTTCTCTAGAATGGGAAATTTTAGCTTTGTTGATTACGGTATACAATAGACCTACTTGTGGTAGTTGTGTTACCTGTAAATGCTGACTCAGTGGCCGTGACTTTGGAAAATCCCACTCTAAATCTCTATCTCTTTCCAGCAAATTAACTTTACACACAGACTGTTGTAATATTGTCTCACAACGAACGTCCTCCTTCAAGTCTTTCCTCAATATATTAACAAAATATCAGAAGGAGGTGAGTATTCCTTGCCAATGTGGTGGTAGAAATAGATGCTTTTAAAATGTCTCCCCATTGTCCCAATGGTTGAGGTGATACCCAATGACAACTTTATTCCTTTGTTTCCGTTCTGCATTTGCACTTTTTAGCCTTTTCAGTGTGTGCCTGGCAGTGCCGGGTAAAAATTGATGTTAACATGTCCGCACGGTCCAGTATTCCCACTTTCCAAAACTACCAATCGTGTCGCCATCTATACTAATAGCGCAGAACTACACAAAACTCGCCAGCACTATGACTGCTTGGGTAGTGTGCAGCACTAAGACTCAGAAAGGGTCAGTTATAGTTGTTTTGGCCAGGTGCACAGTTGATCCTCTAAATGCTATAAAATCTGCCCTGGAACAGATCAGTCTGTTGTCGAACCATGCATTGGCATTGCCTCCTTTTCACATGCCGCATCTTATTTTGACACCCATGTGGTCAATAATCGCATTTTCTTTGATACTCATTCTGGACATATTTTTGTGCAGAAACGAAGCGGCAAACTATCTCTTCTCTTTTCAGGATATCGTAGTGAGGATTGGTTTCATTCTTGGCAATCTCACGGCTAAAAGTGACGAGTCACGATTAGCTTTGTCCCAACAGCCTAAGTCAATAGATACAATTATAGGAGTCTTTAAACATTTCGTTGATACTGATTTGAAGGTAAGCCCACAACAAATTCATCGGCACTTATCCAATCCATCATAATTTGTCTGTATTTGGATTGAAGCACTTCTCTTGATACATGTAGGGTTGTCAATCAATAAATCAATCAATGAATCAACGAATCAATCAAACCATTTGAAGATAAAGCTACTGTACAATAATGCACTGATAATGATACACACAGCCTTGTCCCTGAATTTGTACACGTAACAGTATTTGTTAACTGTCTGGTGAGGCAGCATGATTTGCAGATATTTTAATTTACCGCCGACTGCCAACCTCTTCCTCTCATTCTTCATCAATAATTATTTTCGTTGACAACATCTTCTATCCAGGGACTGATAGTAGTTCTACTGCCCCATTATTCCACCACGTAATGTTCAGCCTAATACCTAATCCAATATTTCAGATATCGGAGGCGATAAGACGGGACCCAGCCACAAGTAGCCAGCAGAAGAAGGAGGCTGGCAAGGTGGAGGATGTTTTAATGAAACTTGTTCGAGTCATAGCTAATCTATCTATAAATGAGAGAATCGGGCCGACTTTAGCTGGAAATAGGCAATGCCATAAGTTGCTGCTGCATATATTGGGTGAGTTGATTGAAATTTTGGAGAGAAATAGATTCTACACAGAATATTTTATATGCGTGAAGGTGTCATATGTGACCCGCTCCAACCAAAGTAGGTGCTTGTCATAATAAAGGAAAGGGTTAACGGCTTTTGAGACACAATAGCTGAAATGTACGTCTCTGACACCCAGCAGGGTTGCAATGGTAGTGGGCAGCAGTGATAATAGTGGAGTAAACTGATGACCACCAATGATGATCACTTGCAACAAGCGCCTACTTTTGCCTATCACGTATTCTGACCGACACTTTATGCTCCTTCAGTGTCAACATAACTGAAATTTTAGAATATCAATGGAGGTGTGTTCTTTTACAATGTGTATTTGCGGTTGTATTGTCAACTGAGGTTATGGAGAGGCCTTTTTCTGTGTATGAAGGAGTCGTACATGTCGTACTTATGGAAGAATCTTGGCCAATTTTCAGCCGTGAAGGATGTAACGATCAGTGAAGAGCTGGTGTTGAATACGATAGCGACTATCAACAATCTGACCTACTACATGTATATGGACAAAGGAACAGAGGATTGCATGGACCTGCAACTTAACATTGCAGAGTGTGAGTAAAAATATAAGTTATTTGTGGTGAAGTTAACTCATCTGCCCCCAAGATTTGAGCAGAAAAACCTTCCTTCTGTTGAAAGTTTCTAAAAGCTTTGGAAACGAGGTGGAAAAATTTTAAGAAACATTCCTCAAAATGTTCACAGGAACAACATTTCTTCAAATAATTTTCAATCAGTGCCATCAGATGTGAGAAAACTTTGACAGGAGTTGTCTACTGGAGCCTACTCTGGGGACAGATGAGTTGATGAAGATATTTGAAGAAATTCTTCTAGAATATAAACCACTACTTGATTGGTTGGCACTGAAACAATCAATTCCCCGCTCTGCCTCACCCAGGTCTGTTGCCTCTTGTTTTCAGCTCTGTTGAAATTGGTGCTGACGAATCACATGGAGGGAATGATCGAGGCAGCCCGAGTCTATGGAAACCTTTCAAGACAGAAACCAGTGCGTGACTTCTTGGTTGAGAACAAAGGTACAGTTGGCTTTTGACATCTCATTGAAATCAAAGCACTGAGAAAAGGCCTGACCCCCACTTAGTTTTCATGCCCTGAACCCATGTTTTATCACCTTGCCCATTGTTTTTGGGAGCGAGTTGGAAAGTAAAAAAGGTTTTATCGCCAACGCATTGAGTCCAGGGCATGAAAATGCGTCAGTGGGTACAGATTTTGAAGCAATCTTTTGACCCAGCCTTTGTAACTGGCACACTCCTTGAGGAAGACAAATGCCTGACATCCCAATGTCTTGTCAATTTCAGTTGATAAAATCCTCGTCACCTTACTCGACTCCGGCAATCGCGACCTCGTTTATGCAGCATGTGGCGTCCTTATCAATCTGATGGCTGATGGAGATAAAAGAGGCACACTGAAGACGGAGGGCGGCATCACTAAGTAAGTACCAGTAGTTTCTGTAGCTATAGCAGTGCTCTTCAGTCCTTGGGGCCATGTCCGTTTACCTTGCTGTTTCATGAACGTTTTCGCAAGTTGTCATAGCATTTTGCCCCTCTGTAAAGGTTCTCTCCAAATTTCAGGCTTGTGGATGTACTCTCCGATTTCGGCCGCAATGACTGGCAGTTAGCAAGTATGGTATGTCAGATCTTGTGGAATTATAGCACCAAAATCACCAGTTCTAATGACTGTTTTGGAGAAGAAGAAACTCAAACACTCTCTGACCTGCTCATTGAGTATTTAGGTAGGTACTGCTGCATTCCCCTGATGTTGTTCCTCGTTAGCTGTGGCACTGAAGCCCTTTGGAGGATGTCCCAAACCATGTTTGCTCCGTAGAACTTGAAAAGGAATTTTGATATTACGATTACTATTCTTTGCAGATGAAGAAGCAGCTCTTGATAATTCAGTCATGTCAAGTCTTGATGCAGAAATGAAGGAGTTTATGAGTGACAAGTGGGAGACCGACTTCTGTCCTGTCGCCTCGCAGCTTCTGGACAGAATCGAACAGCACCAATCAGAATTCGAACCATTGGAGGCATCTCCAAGTTGACCTAATCAAAGTGATTGACAGGGTGTCAGGTGCGGTAGATAATTGAGGGAGCTGGTCCTTGGCAGTTGAGCATTTTTCATGAGTACCGGTAGTGTAACAGTGCCATGGGTTCTTATGATCTGATGCTCCCTATGCAACTCCTGTTGTACGGTAACGGGCATCATGTTGAGAAAATAAAGGGGTATTTCTTGGGGTTGGTCTGTCTTGTGCATTTCAGTGTCCCCAAGATGCATGTATCAGCATGCACTCAATGTATATTACAACTGTACTTGGCTGATGATGCGTCATAATGGAAGTCCCTGGTCCATTGAGTTGTGTTGTTGTAGTGGCTAGTACAGCAATTTTTAAGGTTACGGTACTTGGTGGCCAGTCAAACAGTTGCACTTTAAATCCTTGGTCGTGAAAAAAATCGCAAATCAGAGATAGTGCGTATTGTCGTAGAACTTTTAATACAGGTGTCAAACACTGCTGTAGCTGTAGGTGTGCTAAAACAGGGTTCATTGGCACACGGATTTTGTCTGATTCAGGTCCGTAAAAATAGATCAAATGGAATTTTGCACTGTCGTATCCAGAAAACTGGCGGCAAATGGACTTGAAACGGACTGGATCTGTAAGCCCACACATTATCTTTGTGTCAATGATCCCCACTTTACAGATATACAGAATATCGTATGATGAAGGCCAGCTCATGTTTCTTTTACTGATACTATGGTAGATTCTGCTGAATGCCTTGGGACAGCTCTAATAAGGCTGAAAAAAGGGATTGATATATCACAAGTTGATGACACTGTAGGTATTGCACCCAGTAGTATGCTTTCCCTACGATTTGTCCCCACCTCAATTAAGATAAATTTTCGAGGTTGACTTATGTAACATTTGTCTAACGAGGCTGGCTGCATTGTAATGTCTAAAGGCCTCAAAAGGAAGTATATTTTAGGTAGAATGTGCTTCTAAACATGCTTAATTCCATCATATTTCTAGGTATTGTGATCATGCTTACCGTGGTTTACAAAATGGGAAAACATCATTGCGATGCTATTTACAAATTTTTTTTTCACTTCCGTCCATCTGAAATTTGACATTTATGTGAAGAGATTATTTATTTGCTTCCCCTTTTTGCTGACCTCCAGTCATTTACCTGTGTACTCAGACATGACATATTTTGGACTTCTGTCAATGACAAAATGCCTTGAAGTACCGGTATGTGGGTTCTTGGGTAAGATGTTCTTAAAGCAGAAAACTCTTTTTCAAACAGATAGCTCCAATTTAAATGTGGATCTTGGTACGTTGCTAGATTTCTTTGATCCACTGCAAGATTTCTTTGGTCCATTGCTAGATTTCTTTGGTCCATTGCTAGATTTCTTTGATCCGTTGCAAGATTTCTTTGATCCATTGCTATATTTCTTTGATCCATTGCTAGATTTCTTTGATCCATTGCTATATTTCTTTGATCCATAAATTACACTTATAATTATAAGTCCACATACCACATAATTATAAGTCCAGTATCGTTTACAATACCCTATGAATACAAACTGCTGCTTCCATGTAAATGTAAATGTGAGTAATCAGCACTTTAGCCAGTGACGTTTTTTTTTTACATTATCAGAGTGTCGTCCAGTAATTGACAATGACCTCCGTCCATCATAGTGATTTTAGTTCGCGTTGTTTATAAATGTATTATACACAGATGTTGATAATTTATTGTGTGAATTCAAGAGAAATACTGGGTACATGATGTATGTTGACACCGTGGCAGTAAAAGGCCTGTTTTTTCCCCTGTTTACGAAATACTGCAAGATACATAACATAATTAGTTTTGCTAATTAGTTTTGCTTTGTTTGGTGTAGAGCAGCCAACAAAGGAGAATGAGATGAGATCGCTGATTGAATTTGGTGGGTTTCATAACCCTTTGTTGCATTACGTTCGTCGTGGTGGAGTTCTTACTAACTAAGGGGGCAGATCAGGGTCCATCTTGGTGGGGTTTTTCCGTAAGAAGTGGATCCTTTCCCTTGAAGAAGGATGGGTCTAACTATAGGCTTTATTTCCGCGTGAACGGGATCAAATCCTTCGGGAAGAATGGAATGTGATTAAGGGAAGGGTAGGATGTGATCACTGGTGTGATTGAGTTGGCTTCATTACCCTTATTGCAGATTACCTCATCCTTGAAGGAAAGAATATCAAATTCCTTTAGGAAGAAGGGGTGGTGTGATCACGGGGCAGGTCTAGTTGGCTTCATTACCTCTATGCAGAGTGTCTTTTCCCTTAAAGGAAGACTATCAAATTCCTTAGGGAAGAATGGGATGTGATCACGTGTTTGATATTGTAGGCTACGTTACCCTATGCAGAGTACGTTTTCCTTAAAAGAAGAGTCCAGAATTCATGGGGGAAGAATGGGTGTGATTGCATTTGCAGGCTTCATTTCTATATGCAGAGTGTGTTTCCTTTAAGAGTATCGAATTCATAAGGGAAGAATGGGGTGTGATCATGGGTCTAACCCTCTGATATTGTAGATTTACTTACCTTAAAAGAAGAGTAAGGAAGAATGGGATTTTATCAAGGGGGGATTTGTCATGTAGAGTGCTCGTTCATGCTGAATGTGGTTCAAGTCAACAGGTAAGGTGAGGTGTAGTTGCTAGTTTTAGGCTTCACATACAATGACAAGACTGTACATTATCTGTTTGTAAATAGGAGTTCTGTGCATTTCTGTTTTTAGTTCGAGAATGATCTGTGTAAAGTGTATTTTGTCTAGAAAAACTTCGCTGAGTTCGTTGTGTTTTGCTTACAAATAGGATGGGGTGGGGCCGAGGAGGTCGGTTTCTTCACAATTAGTCTAACTTCTGAAACAAGAATCGGTCGGCACCACCAACTATTGTACATGTACGTTTATGTGATATTGAGATTTATCATGTGTTATGAGTTGAACATGTTGTAGCACGGCACGACGCTTGGACCAGCAAGTCGTTGCATAAAAGTTCAAAATTGATTCACACATCTTGTGTTTGTCCTTTATTACGTTGAACTCGCCCGCCGCCCAGACCCAAGTATGAGCGGATAGGGCCACGTCTTCCGTACAGGGCAATTTCTTCTTTGAAATACCATCCCGTTCACACTTGGGTCTGGGGGAGTCTTGAAGCTGACTTGAGACAGATTATCTCCGTCCTTGTGAGAGGCTTAAAACCTAATCTCTGCTTTCATGTTCATTATCGATTCCTTTAAACAATCCAGACCACTCCAAGCATGCTGTGTGCAGGTGTGAAAGGAGAGAATGTCCCCATGAAAAACTGACCTGGCTACAAAACATCCTACCGGTAAATTCCAATCTCTGGCGATTGGATTGGTTTCTCTCGCCATGCACCTTAATCTGCCTTGCAACAATGAAGGTGGACACTTTTTACAGGGGACTCTCTTTACTTTTACACCTGTCATTGGGCTAAATAAAGGAAGAGCTCGCGATTTATTTCGATATGTAACAGTTCTTGTTTTATTCATTCAATCACAAATCATGTTTTATGAACTTCTGCTCTATTTTACCAGTCAATGCCAATAGACCTTCCTCGGCTTATACTCTCGAAGATACCGACATTTTCGCAGCTCCCTCATCAACTGAACGGGATCTTTTTCCGTATCAATCCTACTCGGCGGGGTGAAGATTCCCCTCGGCTGAATTACTCGTGTGAACAGCGGTGTCGCTGGAGTTTTCTTCCGGACCACCGCAGTTGGTGCGCAACCAGCAGGCCGCGTGGGAGGTTTCTCATCGGCGGGTTTGATTTTCTCCAGAAATTGGTTGATTTTGATCTGACTGCTCTTCGATTCCAATTCCTAAGGAGAGAGGAGACAAAATTATGTTAAAGTAAATTAATGAAGAATACTTCCAAAGCTGGGAGCACTCATACGGATCCTGAATCCTGTCCGTGAGGTAGGCTTCCTCTGCTGTGGCAGTGCCACCTCTCGCAACATCCACTGTCATGACTGTCGCGCAGGACGGGGAAGTGGCGCCCCTGTCTCGAGAGGAGCTTGCATAGAACCCCGGCGTAGACCGTAGACTCGATCCTCGTGCCGAGGTGTTCACGTCCGCAATGGACGGCATCGGGCTAGGTTGTTGGAAACCGCGGTATCTTCTGGGCCAACGCCAAAGACACTTCTTTTGTGGGCCTATCATGTAGCGCGACCATTATACTTTCCAACCTCCGAGCCAGATTACCGGTATCATACGTACTGCTCTCTTCAACAGCAAGTTCCTGGCCGATAAACTCCTTTTTCTCTTGAGATCGTCGTCCTCTAAAAACCGACTGAAGGCAGTCTTGGACCTCCTGAAATCCTCCACTGGCAGGGTTAGTGGATTCTGTTGATTTGAATGTGTTAACGATGGCGATGTCTGGTCGGTCTTTTTGGGGATGTTGAGTGATTGTCGTCGCGTAATGCCATTGCCAGCATCATTCGGAAGGTCCCTGACTTCAGAAATGGCGACGATGTCAGACGCTCGTCGAATATCTTTTCCGCGTTTGTAGCTTTGTGGACCCTTTGGTGGAGTCAGTTCTTTCGAACTTGAAACGTTTTCTCGTTCGGCTCCTCGTTTGGAACTGGCAGAAGTTCCAGACAATTTGTCACCGTCCTTCGACTCTGGTGGTGACTGCTGTTGTCGACCTCTTGAGCTTGAAGGAGAAGGTTGGCCACTGCTGAAGTGGCCAGCGGTCATCTGATGATGTTCCAACTCCCTATCCTTCAGAATGCCGCTCGATAGCCGAAACAGTGTAGATTGGGAGTTTACATTTCCCACCAGAAATTTGTGATGGTGGATTCCGTCATCCAAAGTGGGGGCCTTCCTTTTGTCCTGTTTCACATTCTGTTTGCCTTTGACACGAAACTCACACGCCGCGCATTGCGGTTTTGTATGGTATGTAGCCTTATGAAGATGTCCACGCCTGTCAAACGCAAGATACCCGGGGTCGTGCTGCCGGAATCCACTGCCGGCGTTCTCCATGATGAGACCCGGTTGTTTCTGATCCTTCAGGAACCTGACGCTGCCTGAAGGAAGGTGCCAGACGTAGTCATTCTGATGGGCCCGGAGATAAGGATATTTCCGCGCTTTGCCGCTCGCTTCAATCATCTTGTACTTCACGTTCCTCGCCTCCTCGGAAAGTTGCTTGACCGACTTCTCAATCGCTTTCATTTCACGCTCATACTCATTCCTCGTTTCATCGTCAGTAATCATGTCACTGATTTCACTCGGATTCGCTTTCAAAACGTGGTCCGACGAATGCTTGTGATCGGCAGAATGGTGAATACTCTCAATGTCCTTCTTGAGTTGGTGAATAGAATTATGAATGTTCATGTCAGTGCTCGACTTTCTCGTCCCGTCGCGATGAAACGCGAATCCAGGTTGAGGCCATTCATTCTCACCCTTGTCACCGGGAAGACAGTCGCTGCTCCGCCGAAATTTCCTGAAGTTCAGTTTCATTATATGCTGACTACTATTGATTCGCGATACAAGAACCTTCTTCTGTTTTTCAAGGAGTTCAACTTCTTTCGACAGCTTCCTTTCCACCACAACATTCTTCGGACAGTCAATCACGCGCACACCAAAAAAATTCTCATCCGGCCCCGCGGCACCGCGTTTCAAAAATTCCCGGTTTTTCTCTGAATTTGTCATGTATCGCTTGACGGCGAGTACCTTTGTCGGGTCCTTTATAATTTCGGCCATTTGTGACACGTATTTTTTGCTACACCATTCGAAGAAAATCGACTGAAAACACCCCAAACGACCCGATTCTGGGGAGCACAGATTCCCTGCATGTAGGCCTACTGTCAATGACTGTGCTCCGCCATCTTGCAATTTGACGTCTGACGTCGCGGGCAACACTCAAGACGTGACGCAATCCTGCGAGTTGAGAACCACGTCATGACGTCACATCTTTCACTGACGTCACGTGACAGTAACTCAATAACGTCACGTGACAGTTCTCAAATTATCAGTTTCAGTCAATGTAACAAGTCAGATACTAGGCCTATCACCAAACTCTGGTTTCTAATAAAACACCAATAAAATTGTTTCAAAGTTTCAGCAAATTCCATCCGTTTCCTTCTTCGAACCCTCCTGGAGCCAGTGTCAAAACTTTGGGGGAAACCGAATTTTCCCTTTTCTTGACACGGAGCTCTAGGGTGTGGTTCGAAAGTTCAAGTCGGTGATTGGTTGAAAAACCATTGAGTGCTCTTTTGTCGAATGAGAGCGACCAATGAACGCGTCTATGGCGTCTTCATCGGTTGTTCGCGGCCGATCACGTGATGGACGACACAGGCGCCACCAGTTTCAATATTTAGTCCTACACTCTAAAAACTAAAGAGTTAAAGGAACTCCTAAAGAGTTAAAGTAACACCTAAAGAGCCTGTACAGTGAGTGCTCTTTAAAGAGCACTCACTGTACAGGCTCTTTAGGTGTTACTTTAACTCTTTAGGAGTTCCTTTAACTCTTTAGTTTTTAGAGTG
>NMRB01000041.1:316679-342052 GCA_002633025.1 Notospermus geniculatus
GCGGCCTCGGTCAACAATGTTTTCTCGGGGTGACATTTCGGTCTGTCCCCCTCCATGGCGGGCGCCATTTTCTTAATGCCAGTGTCCGCATATCAAGAGAACATTTTTACAAAGAAACTGTATGTCAATCTTAAGAGATTCATTTCGATTGAAATTACAGCTTTTCCTTTCAATAACATTAAGTAAGAAAATCAAGAATATCTTAAGCCTTTTCCACAATGATAACGTTTCCATGCAACATGACTCATTCCTACATCTAAGCACGTATTACGTCACCGTTGACATTTGTCATTACCATACAGATGAGGTTTCTTTCGCCTTGTGGGAGTAATTACGAAAATGTACTGTGTTCCTTTTTTACCCTGAGACCATGCTTCGTGTTCCAGGTCTGGAAAAGCATAGAGAAAATGCGATTGCCATTGCCCTGGCCTGTTTTTTTAGGACTAGCGACGGAACAGAGGAAATGCTCATTTGGAGGGGTGTCAGAAGGACACGATGATCCTTGCTTTAGTGAGCGTTACTGTCCCTTCCGTTTGTCATTGTTGGGGTTCCGCCGAGAAAAAAAATGGAGTCGTGACTCTCTTTGTTGTGTTTGTTGAAGTAAGGTGATTCGCTCTGCCGAAGGTTCCGATTCCAACGGAGATGTACTTGTAGAAGAGTTGGGTTGTTTGATGTTGTCACAAGAGGGTTGTCCTGGAGATTAGTCGTTGGGGAATTCGTCACTGCTGGGTGTGACCAATGGGATCATCAGGAGAGGTTTTATTTACCTTGAAAAAATAAGGTTTTGGTTCATACTCCATTCAATGTGGAGCCTGCACGATTTGTCCGCTATGCGGCGCTGGTGTCGATCGGAGGAGGATGGGTGGGGTGAAGTGACGGTGTGGTTCCCAGCACCTCCATTCGCCAAGGATGGTTTTTACCGGAGGGCGGGGAGATAGTGCCCTCTCCCGAACCAAGAGACCTGCCTTCTCTGGACTTGGCAGAGGTATTAGAGGAAGGGCAAAGTGGCGGAGATGGATACGGATCCGGTGCTCCCGCCTGCACAACCCCCCAAACAACCGAGGTGTTAATTTTTCGGGGTTTTTCAGTTAATTAATTCCTGGCCTGAAATAACTCAATTATCCTTGGCGGGGGGGGGGGGAGGTGTCAAAACTGCAACCGTCGTGCATGGAATGCAGTTGTCGCAATGAAAATTCCACAGCAGCGTGCATAGACAATGTTTTCGGAACAAAATCCTGCAGAAAAATGTACACGTCATATTTTTTTCCTGTGATGCGATGTCAGCTGAGACAAAAGTGACGTTATGACGTCCTTCGGCCGGATCGGTGGTAGCGCCACCTTGCGTCATGCAGGTTCATCATTCTCGCCATGGTAACCACCGATGACAGTTTATAGGCGAGCGAACTACACAATAGCAATAAATTACGGTTTGTTGAGCTCATAGAGGAATGATCCGAGACTTAAGATGAATTTAAACTTGACCTACGACTTAAAACGTGTTTTCGTGGGCCTAATCAAAGTTCCTTCATCCAGTTTTTGTTTCAGGTGTTTGTGTGATCGCAGTATGGCAGCAGACAAAGTTAAAAACAAAACTTGCCTGGAGAGCATTCTTCATTTCTCTAACAAACCTTGCCTGGAGAGCATTCTTCATTTCTCTAACAAAACTTGCCTGGAGAGCATTCTTCATTTCTCTAACAAAACTTGCCTGGAGAGCATTCTTCATTTCTCTAACAAAACTTGCCTGGAGAGCATTCTTCATTTCTCTAACAAAACTTGCCTGGAGAGCATTCTTCATTTCTCTAACAAAACTTGCCTGGAGAGCATTCTTCATTTCTCTAACAAACCTTGCCTGGAGAGCATCCTTTATTTTCTAACTGCTTCCAGGAAAATCCCGCTTGACATTATTACATTGTACCGGTACCTTTCACTCCTGGCTCAGTACATGTTCACAAGTGCTGCGAAAGCAACGCTGAACTTTTTTTTGCAACTGTGAATATCAGCGATCTTGCTCTGAAAACTGTAACGTTAGGATGTCTTATCTAACAGCTTGAGCATTGTGCCTTGTATTAGCTTCAGAGGAGCGGATAGGATTTCACGCGGAAGGAATGAGGCCCCAGGGACTCCCACAGATTGGTAAAGAACAAATGAGTATTAGAGACGCTATGTTGTTTTTAATCGCTCGTTCTTGTCGTTTGGTTTTTCGTGGGGCAGACAAGCTTCACTGGGATGTTCCTTTATTGATTTCCGAGTGGGAGTTGCGCTGCCACTTATAACATGGGAAGTTAGGAACCGGGGATTAACTTAACAGCAAAGTGGAAGAAGAAGCTTTCTTGACAAGTTCACCGTCGAGTACGATGTTCCTTGATCTAAAGGGGAAAAACACCAAAATTTAAAGTGTGCCTCTCCGGGTTAGAAAACTGCCTTCACCTGGCATGGACCACTCCCTTGGCAATTGACAACCCCACTCGTTTCCATGACATTACAAAGAATGTGGATGACAATCTTGGTTTCGCCATATATGGTTCTGGGTCAGGCTTATTGTGACTTCATGTGAAGGTCAAGACTGACCTATTATGCGCCTACAAGCGTGGGACGAGTCAGGGGCATAGTCATTGGCTGACGAGGATTTCTCAAAGGTTGTTTGACTTTCGGTCAAGGGAAAATTGCAGGGATCCGATTTGCTCGATTGTGTCTATGATTAAAGAACAAAAAACTGTGCATCCCATTCTACAGGCAACTCGGTCAAGTGGTCAGCCAGTTCGACGATCTTCATAATTGATCAAGTGGTCAGCCATTTCAACAATCTTGATAATTGAGCGAAAGGTCAGTCAGTTCAGCGATCTTGATAATTGATCAAGTGGCCAGTCAGTTCAACGATCTTGATAATTGATCAAGTGGCCAGCCACTAGAACGATCTTGATAATTGATCAAGTGGCCAGCCACTTTAACGATCTTGATAATTGATCAAGTGGTTTATAGCTAGTTCAACGATAAAAATTGATCAAGTGGTGAACCAGTCAACGATCTTAGTAATTGGCCAGCCAGTTCAACGATCTTAATACACGTAATTGATCAAGTGGTCAGCCACATTAACGATCTTGATAATTGATCAAGAGGTCAATCAGTTAAGCGATCTTGGCAACTCCGTCAGTTCAACGTTTTTGAATGATATTGATCAACTGGTCAGCGGGGCCAGTTCCCCGATATAATTGATCAAGTGGTCAATCACGTCAACGATCTTCATATTTAAATCAAGTGGCCAGTCAGTGTTCAATGATCTTGATACTGATCAAGTGGTCAGCGCGGCCAGTTCAACGATCTTGATAATTGATCAAGTGGTCAATCAATCTGTTGACCAATCAGCAAACGATAAATTTGAATTGGTTCAAAATAGTTCCTAAGTTTCGAGTTAACACTTTACCTTCTAGGGAAGAAAATTGGCTACTAACTAGTAATCATCCGTGTTCTTTCCCCGAGGAATCTCTTGAATGTCATTGTACAAGAACAATTTACTACATGTAACTGATACACCTGCAAATTGAAATCTACCACCCGTTCGTTGTACCTATTGCATTAACAAACACCTGCATGAAGAAGGGAAACAATTTTTTTACGAAATGCTGTTACTTTTCATCACGAAGAAAAAAAATGCAATTTTCAGCATTCCACCTGGCCGTGTAACCGTAATAGTATCCGGATCTCATCACTTTCTTTTACAAAGTACATTACAGGCAGCCTTAAGCAAGGTTCATTGGCACACGGAATTGGCCCGATTCAGGTCCGTAAAAAATCTATCAAATGGACTTCGGCGTTGTCGTATCCGGAAAACTAGGGTAGGGGCAAACAGACTGGAAACGGATCGGATCCGTGTGCCAATGAACCTTGCTTGAGGATATACTTATGGACTTTCTTGCAAAATTCTTTTAATGGGTTTTCCACTGCTTTTATATCTTATCCCTGTTGTCCAGAAAACAATGAGGAACTCAGAACGTGCCCTCTTCACGAGAGTCGCAGTAGGAAAGAGAGTTGCCAGTGAAAAAAGTAGTTTTAAATGTGATGGGAATAGATTAAAAAGAAAAAGCGGAATATCTCTTTGTTTACCGGAGGAGCGAGCCTGACTGCGGGTGAAGAGTATCGGCGGCGAACACCCCCATCCCCCACCCACCAACAAATCTATTTCAGAAATGTCGCCATTTCTGATTGTTTGACAGATTTGGCATTCATGACACAATGGTTAGACGTCGAACTTCAAATTCATGCAGAANAATGGGCGCCTCTTGTCGCTGACGATGTCCTTGATCCTCTCAAGCTGGTTCCTCTCGTCTCTTGTCAGGGAGTCTCTGGTCGCCCTGTACAGCCTCTCCTGGGTCTCAAACCTCTTGACCTCGGTCTCCCAGTAGGAAGTCTGAAGGTCGTCCCCCAAATCCTGTGCCTTTTTCAGCTCTGCCTCGGCCTTCTCGCGCTCCTTCGCAGCCCATTCAAAGTTGACGTTTGCCGACTTGATCTTGCTCGATGTACTGGCGAGCGTGGTTGCCGCGCCCCGCAACTCCCTCCTGTCGTCCGCGGTTAGGGGTGCGTCGGGATTGTCTATCACTGTCTCCATTTCCTGTTGTAGCTCAAGGTCGTCAAGCTCGCCACTGAGAACCTTCATCTCTATCTGCTCCACGTCCTGTCTCAGGACGACCCTAGGTTCCAGGGGAATGGGTGGCCTCTCCCTGGACGGTTCGGCATTCAGAGCTTTAAAGAAGTCCCTGCCACCCTTTGCCCTCTCAATCGTCGACCTCTTTAAGATCTCGCCACCGCGTTTCGTTAGCCTAACCTCGACCTCCTCGCCTGCCAGCTCAGTCTTGTAATACCACGCCCCGTCCTTGTGCTCAAGCTGTAGTGCTAGAAAATCTGCAGGCTCGCCCTCGGGAAACTTCTGATGCAGCTCCTGAATGAACGATAACTTAAGAGCTTGCCAGCGGTCGGCCGGCCGGCCCGACGGCTCTTGCATTTCAGTCTGAAGGTCAGTTCCACCCATTGGCCGCATCGGTATTTCTTCCTGTGGCTCGTCGTCATCATAAATCTCACCCCTGGCCCAGTCTTCTCCGCCAGTCTCATCAGTCATCTTCAAGCTATATTCTTTGTCCGAATATCTTCCAAGTACATCTGCCAAAGACGGGCGTTGTTGCGTCTGACACTTGGGGTTGTGGGCTCTCTTATAGCAAGCCTGCTTATCAGGGCATGCCTCTGGTGAAGCTCCAGGATTCTGTTGACGAAGAAGCCATAGGAGAGGAAATTCTGCCGCCAGTTGAACTTGGCGTCGAACAGCTCGAAGAGGGTGCCAAAGCAGCACTTGATGGTCTGGTCCAGATACCAGCCCTCTGGGGTCTCCTTCCTGACCATTTTCAGAAAGACCTCAAGTCTTTCCTGACGCTGGTACGCCGTCCTAAAGACAGTGGCTGCCGGTGTGCCATCCACCGGTGTGTCATCAACGTCAACCGGAGTCAGTTGATCGGGTACGATGCCCAGCAGCTCCCTGGCCGCATCCTCACCGAGGACCTCGAGTGTCTCCCGGCGTTCGTAAAGCGTTGTTGGGCTTATCACCCTCATCATCCACTCAACGTCCTCCTGCCTTGGCAGGCTATATCCGTACACGTCCTCCATTGCCATTCAACAGCCCTCAATCTGTAAATGGCGGCCGATATCTCTATGGGCAGAAAAAAAAGGAGACTTTTTTAGGTTAGAGGAATTTGTAAGCCATCAGACCCGAGACGGCAACCGTACCTGCAATGAAGGCGTATTCGTAGTTCTTCTGCGATTCGCTGGGCTGGTAGAAATCGGCCAGGGTTGGCCGGGGTTTCATGATCATTCATATTTTATAGTTTGGAACCATAGCAACGTCGGATTACAATCTTCAAACGCCTATGCACATTCCTTCTTGAATCGAGATGTGCCTGATCTGATCCCTTCTTCGTCATTGAACCTACAGTCTTAGGGGCATTGCACGATGTTACACGAAGTCGTTGACGAAGTAATTGCAATTTATGTACATGTACATGTACATGTACGTGTACGTGTACACTGAAGGTGAGGCTCCACTTTGAGACGTTTCTCATGTGAGTTGGCTCTCAATGGGCAATTCACCATTTCTACAACTCACGCCGAGACCACCAATGACACAAACAACTGCTTGATTGATTTATTACTTTATTTCCACCTTTAAGGATGAGTACAATCAAAAGATTGCTGAACAGATAATCGTACTCCACCAAATGCGGGTAATAGGGAGTTTTCGCAAATCTAACGAAAAACGAAGTACGAAATACGAAATTGGACGTCATATCTATGACGTAATGTATTTCAGGAAATGGCTGGTACCACAAATATTGCCTGCTGCAAGAGCGTCTTTTAGTGTATGACGTTAGACCGATAGAGGTACGGTGTATATTAAACTTTGAAATTTATCTTTCGTTTCCACTTCGTTCATACGAATTGGAAATTTAAAACTTCAATATGCGCCATAACTCTTTCGATCTTACATGACATGCTAAAAGACGCACTGGCAGAAGGGACATTTGTGGTACCAACCATTTTCTGAAATACATTACGTCATGGATATGACGTCCAATTTCGTATTTCGTACTTCGTTTTTCGTCAGAGTTGCGAAAACTCCCTATTATTGAAGTATCACGAAACGACGGCGCTGATGCCGCCTGACCAATCAAAAGTCACGACAGTTGAAGCCGGCGCCCCATAAGATACGCGTTGATTGGCTGAAACACGTCAAGCAGTCGAGAGGCACAGGTCGCAATGACAATCCGTCGTATGGCCCCAAAGTGGCTATGAAAGCGGATCACTGATTGGCCATCTGGTTCGGCACAAATTCCAACATATGCATTAGTGACGCNTTAGTAGAGTCAATAATATGTTGGGGAAGGGTGTTCCATTGTGCCACAACGCGATTGCCAAAAAAATGCCTTCTACTCTCAAGTCTTGACCTATGTACTACTAATTTTTTTAGTGTGTCCACGAGTAGGCAAGTTTGAAAATTCGAAATCCACGTTTTGCGTCAAGTAGGCCGTTAACTATCTTATACGTTGTAATTAAATCCCCACGCAAGCGCCTTGCTGCAAGAGATGTCAGGCCCAAACTTTTTAGCCGATCCTTGTAAGATAGGTTCCGCATACCAGGTACTAGTTTAGTCGCATTTCTTTGAACCCTCTCGATCGCCTCGATATCTCGCCTCAGCCTGGGACTCCATACTTCCTGGACATACTCTAAATGTGGTCTTACCAACGCTTTGTACAGGAGCAGAAATGTTGAACGGTCAATGCTTGAGAAGGTCCTTCGTATTGACGCTAAGATTCCGTTAGCCTTCTTTATCACTTCTGTCATATGAGAGGAAAAGATTAATTTGTTATCCACAATTACACCTAAGTCTTTCTCTCTATCGACTGTTTCAATTGCACTTAATTGGTTGGTTTGCTTATCCCATAGCCTGTACTCCGGTATATCCTCCAACTGCCTAGTACCCAATGGTAGATGTTGACACTTTGGCGGTTGAAACCTCATTTGCCATCGCTTAGCCCATTGATCGCACCTATCTAAGTCCTCTTGCAGTAGTTGCTCATCGTTTCTATCCTTTATTGTGTTAAAGACCTTAGCATCGTCAGCAAATAGATTTATCGAACATAAGGAAATATCAGGCAGGTCATTGATGTATATCAAAAACAACACTGGTCCAAGCACACTGCCTTGTGGCACTCCGCTCACCACATCAACTCGCTCGGATCTCACTCCATTTACTTCTACGTATTGCGTTCTCCTGTACAGAAAGTCGCCTATCCATCCCAGGAAATATCCCGTTATTCCGAAGCTCTCGACCTTCTTCAATAATCTACGGTGCGGCACTGAGTCGAAAGCCTTCGCAAAATCGAGATATATTGCATCCACATCGTCTCCATTATCCAACGCCTTAGACCACCTCTCAACTGTTTCCAACAGGTTAGACACACAATTTCTTTTGCTCACAAAGCCGTGTTGTTGTCTACTTATAAGCTTATTACATTCCAAGTGGCTTATAAGACAGTCTCGAAGAATCTGCTCCATCACTTTTCCACATATTGGAGTCAGGCCAACGGGCCTATAGTTATTGGGTAATTTCCTATCACCCTTTTTAAATAGAGCTGTTACCCTGGCCAATTTCCAATCTATGGGAACAACTTTTTGTGCCAAACTCATATTGAATAAATATGACAATGCTGGTGCTATGTGCTCTCTCAGTTCGTATAGCACCATTGGATGAATGGTATCTGGCCCGGGGCTCTTGTTCCTATTTAAATTTTTCAACTTATTCAATACTTGTTCCACACTTATTGTCAGTCTTTCCAATGGTCTCTCGTATACTTGTCTCTTAGGCTCGGGGCAAATTGAAGTGTCTTCCAACGTAAATACAGACGCAAAGAAGTCATTTAACGAATCTGCTTTGGATTTATCGGTCACACATTCCACTCCATTCTGGTTTATCAGCTTCGGTACATCACTCTTCCTCGATTTCGATTTATAGTATCCCCAAAATGCTTTCGGGTTAACCTTGGCCTCCCTCGCCACTGTCAGATTCAAATTTTCGAACTGCGCGCCGCACCGCTTTTGTAGCCTCGTTCCTTGCCTAACGTATTCCAAGTAATCATGACCATCTCTTGTTTCTAAGTAACGTCTATACGCGTTGTGTTTCCTCCGGACCTTCCTTAATGCCGTTTCGTTCATCCATAAGGGTTTTTTCCTCCTTATTCCTCCTATAACTAGTTTCCTTTTTGGAACATATTCTTCCGTTAGAGATAAAATGGTGGTCTTGATGTAATTCCAACAGTCCTCTACACCCTTCCCTTCCATAGATTCTAGCATGCTTAAACTACTGGCCTTGGCACACATTCCCTCGTAGTCTCCAGCTTGAAATTTATACTTGTAAACTACTCTATCGATCTGTTCATAAGTTAATAGGGAGTTTTCGCAAATCTGACGAAAAACGAAGTACGAAATACGAAATTGGACGTCATATCCATGACGTAATGTATTTCAGAAAATGACTGGTACCATAAATATCGCCTGCTGCAAGAGCGTCTTTTAGCGTATGACGTTAGAACGACAGAGGTCCGGTGTATATTAAACTTTGAAATTTATCTTTCGTTTCCACTTCGTTGATACGAATTGGAAATTTAAAAATTCAAGATGCGCCATAACTTTTTCGATCCTACATGACATGCTAAAAGACGCACTGGCAGGAGGGACGTTTGTGGTACGAACCATTTCCTGAAATACATTACGTCATGTATATGACGTCCAAGTTCGTATTTCGTACTTCGTTTTTCGTCAGATTTGCGAAAACTCCCTATTGATAAATTTATCACCAATGTATCATGGTCACTTAGTCCCAGTGGTGGCTTGTGTTGAATACAATCCACTATTTTATCATTTGTAGTTAACACCAGATCCAATAAGTTTGATGTCTGACCCTCACGATGCCTAGTTGGGTTAACAACCTTTTGCACGAGGTAGTTCTCCTGACAGATTTCTAGAAACGCGGTGGATGGGTGGGGATATAATCTCCTAGATTCTAATTTACTCCAATCAATGTTCGGGTAATTAAAATCGCCAACAATTACCACATTCCGTGATGTATTGTAAGTTCTTATCCTTATTTCCTCATTTAATAGCTTGTTATTGTCAGCGGAGCTTGATGGGCTTCTGTAAATAACTCCCAGCTTCAATAACACCTCACCATGTGCCATACACATTGGCCCATACCATTTCCGATGCTTCTGACTGAAAAATCACTTCTTCGACACTCACTCCTTCTATTATGTACAAACATATACCACGACCTGTCGCATCCAGGTTGTGGTAGGGACCCTGGAAACCGGGGATTACTGTGTCTTTAGCCTTAAACTCCACTGTTGTATGTTTGGGTTTAACCTCTGTCAAAGCTATTATCTCAGGTTTCTCTACACTCTTAGCCGAAAAGGTTCTTTGAGGGTTCTTCGAAGAACCCCTGGGTTCTATATAGAACCCTAAGGTTCTTTGCCGCATTGGTAGAACCCGTAGGGTTCTTTGACGAGCAAAAAGGTTCTTAGAGGGTTCTTTGAGGAACCCCTGGGTTCTTTACAGAACGCTAAGGTTCTTTGCTGCATTGGTAGAACCCATAGGGTTCTCTGACGAGCGAAAAGGTTCTTAGAGGATTCTTTGAAGAACCCCTGGGTTCTACATAGAACCCTAAGGTTCTTTGCTGCATTGGTAGAACCCATAGGGTTCTATGTCGAGCGGAAATGTTCTTCAAGGGTTCTTTGAAGAACCCATGGGTTCTATAGAGAACCCTAAGGTTCTTTACTGCATTGGTAGAACCCATAGGGTTCTTTGACGAGCGAAAAGGTTCTTAGAGGGTTCTTTGAAGAACCCCTGGGTTCTATATAGAACCCTAAGTTTCTTTGCTGCATTGGGTAGAACCCATAGGGTTCTTTGACGAGCGTAAACCCAGATAGCAAAAATTATGTTCTAATTCGCAATAATTTAATACAGAACCGATGACTCACGAAAACAAACAAATAAGAATGTTGATAAACTATGGTTTGAAATATGAGACACAAATTTTAGGTTGTGGTTGTTTCTCTTTCAAAGTTATAAAGACTATAATTGTATAACATAAACCATAGACAAGAATATATGCTGTGCATTGGTATACCCCATCCAACTGAACTCTGTGTAGCTTCTCGGCCTATTGGGTAAGATTAAAGTTATATCACATTCAAGAGGTGCAGACTTTGCTTCATGGTGAATCTGCCCTTTCCCTTGTGCCAACCTGGCTCAAGCATGGAGGTATTCTTAATAATACCTCCATGGCTCAGGCAAGGCGGGGGAAGTTTGTACAGGTGGACATTGCAAATTCAACGATCAGGACCGATATGGCTGTACCGACACTTGCCGAATTGCCACCAATGGCCCACTAATTTGCCCGGAATGTGCCCCCCGAAATCACATCAATTTCCCTTTAGTGTTTTGAGGGTTCTTTACCAAAGGGTTCTTTAACAGAACCCTTTAGTGTTTTGAGGGTTCTTTACAAAAGGGTTCTTTAACAGAACCCTTTCAGAGGGTTCTATACAGAACCTTTTGGGGTTCTCCAGGTGACGCATGTCAAAGAACCCTAAAGCGGGTGATCCACTGTTGCGATTTTGGTCGGCGGCGGGCTTGCGTTGAGGTTGCGGCAATCACCTCCGGCTGACCGCCGGCAAAGGAGCAGTGACTCCGCCGCAGTCGATCAGGTCTTGCGGCATTATCGCCGGCAGGATTGCGCCAAAATTCACTTGCGGCTGTGGAAATCCTTGCCGGCGGTGGCCATCCAACTGAACTCTGTGTGGCTTCTCGGCCTATTGGCTAAGATGAAAGTTATACATGTATCACATTCAAGAGGTGCAGACTTTGCTTCATGGCGAATCTGCCCTTTCCCTTGTGCCAACCTCGCTCAAGCATGGAGGTATTCTTAAAGCTGAACTCCATGAACAAAAACCACAGCGCCGCAGTATGGTGGTCTGCTGAAGTGCAAACGCCCTTCGAAACACTTCCAGAACATGATAGACCACCAGCGTATTTGGTGGCGCCACTGTATTCAATCTCAGGCTTTCTATCGAGACACATCAAGAGATAGTGTCCAAGTGACAGAGCCTGGGTAGACTTAGTACAATCCGTAGGAACTTGAGCATGAGGTCGGTCAGGGTTCTTTAGTGCTTGCGCGCAGTTAAAATATGTGGTACAATGGCAATAACTTCGGCATCCACAAATAATACACCACTCGTCTGAGTTTCAGAAACTCAATTTGGTATCATTGCAAACATGTTGCACATCTCTAAATCTTATTTTATTTCTTTTGCCATAGTTTTGTTATTTGAATATATTTTCACAGAAACGCAATGTACTTGATATGAGCAATAATGCATACATGACTCGCGCGATGTGTGTGTATTTGGAGAAAGAATATTTAATTGATTGCGGTAATCATGACCAAAGGGATCAAATAAGAATTATCCTCAACCGATACATAATCTGATGACGTTGATATACGTCAAATGAGTGTTGTATAGTTTTTGAATGCATAAATGTTTTCATCTGGTGCTTTGGTAACACCATAAATGTCAACAAGACGTGAATACTATAGAATAGTGACCGACTTTACTCTCTGGTTCGGTAAGAACCTAATGCCTTCGACCTGCAGAAGTCACTGGATGCCATGTCTTATGTTGCTCTATTGACTGACTCAGGGTGAATACAGTGGCGCCACCAAATAGCCTGGTAGTCTATCATATTTTGGAGGTGTTTTGAAAGTGCCTTATGGTCGTTTGCATTTCTCTTGACCACCACCGTGGCGTGGTGGTCTTTTTTAAGTGCTCGGATCTCCAGTTTTTGTTCATGCAGTTCAGCTTTAATAATACCTCCACGGCTCAGGCAAGGCGGGGGAAGTTTGTACAGGTGGACATTGGAAATTTAACGATCAGGACCATATGGCTATACCTAAACTTATCGAATTGCCACCAATGGCCCACTAATTTGCCCGGAAGGTGCCCCCGAAATCACATCAATATCCCTTTAGTGTTTTGAGGGTTCTTTACCAAAGGGTTCTTCAACAGAACCCTTTAGTTTTGTGAGGGTTCTTCACCAAAGGGTTCTTTACCAAAGGGTTCTTCAACAGAACCCTTTAGTGTTTGGAGGGTTCTTTACCAAAGAGTTCTTTAACAGAACCCTTTAGTGCTTTGAGGGTTCTTCACCAACGGGTTCTTTACCAAAGGGTTCTTTGACAGAACCCTTTAATGTTTTGAGGGTTCTTTGCCAAAGGGTTCTTCAACAAGAACCCTTTAGTGTTGTGAGGGTTCTTTACCAAAGGGTTCCTTAACAGAACCCTTTCAGAGGGTTCTATATAGAACCTTTTGGGGTTCTCCAGGTGTAGCACGTCAAAGAACCCTAAAAGGTTCTATCTGGAACCTTTTCGGCTAAGAGTGTATATTCACCAGAGTGCTACCAATTCGTGATATTTGTTCGGTAAGGAATCACAGTTAGTATATAACAGTTTCCAGCTAGACTTCAATTTGCCTATTTTCCCGCCTGGTGCGGGAGTCTTCACGAAAGGGCCGCCCGTCTGTATCAGTAAGTGTTTTATCCTGCCTCGGCTGCCTCACCTTGACTATTTCCATATTTCGAATCATGTATTCCCCTTCTCCTGCAGTCTTCCTTCTCTCAACCTCTTCTTTGAGTTTCCTATATTCATCACGCTCCCGGATCGTTCTGTCTCTCGCCATTTGCAGGTTAGGGAGAACTTGTCCCCTATTGCGATAGGATTCCAACACTCGGTTGCGTTCATCTTGAGATCCGAAAGTTACTTTAAGCGGTCGAGCTTTGTCACTTTTCGTGTCCGGTTTCCCTAGTCTTACCACCTTTTTCACTATTACATCCGCTTTACTTTGCTGGTTCCCTCTTGTGTCCGCAAATAATCCCGTCAGCCCCAGAGAGGCCAGTATATCATGCACCACTCCCATATCGGCGTCTATGCGTCTCTTTGTGTCGTTGTCTGGGCATTCCTCGATACCGTATATTATTAGGTTAGCTACCCTGCGCTGTTTCTCTTCCCAATCCTTCTGTACCACACGAAACTTCTCATCTACTTCCTCTCCCAATTCCTTTACCGCTCGCTCCACCTTCTCATTCACCTTCTGCGTCACATGTTTCTGGATGCTCCCATCAAACTCTCTTGCCTTCGCCTGAAAGGCCTTATCCACGGCCACCTCGACTTCCATCCTTATCGTGTTGCTTATATCCCCTAACCTACTCTCAATGTCTGAGAAGCGTCTCTTGTTATCAACCGCCATTTCTTTTAACAATCTTTCAATAGTGTCTAATTTAGTTTCTTCTACTCTACCCCTCTTGGACTCGCGATGTTTCTGCTTCGTACTCTGATTCGATAAATGTCGTTTCCTCCTCAAGTTTTCATCAGTATCATAGTCAGCCTGATCAGAGTGTTCCGACAATGATCCATAAAGCCAAGTACTATCATGTACCATCGGTAGCCCACCAGTGAGTTGTTTCGGTCTAGGAGTCGACGTCAACCTACTACTTCCCCTACTGTCCTGACTAGCTCTCGAATATAAAACCCCTCTACCATCAGTACTACCATGACCACCGATCGCTTGGTTACTACTTCTATTTAGCAGACTATCATGTAGTAGATGCTCGACTGCTGTCTCCGTCTCTGTTCGGGGACCTAAGTCATCACCTCTAATTTTGGACTCTTCTAACTGACATACCGGTCTAGCCTCATCTCTCCTGTCTGGGTTCGAGCCTACCTCCAATACTGTATCATCAAGCCTCTGCCTAGGCCTACCTTCCATCACGTCTTCGTGATCCATGATCCAATGTTCCACTACCCCAGCTTCGAACACGATTCTTAATTTGTTTAGTCTCTGTTCCAACTTCCAATCTTCCGTAGAACTAAGCCGACAATCCCAAAACAACGCCAGAAGACAAACGATAGCAAAAGCATTAAACCTACCCACCATTGTTTATACCACCTTGATCGCCGCCGCCATATTGGATTTTGGGTTACCAACAAGCCAGGTCCACCAGGGTCATCATCGTTTTTCATAAAAATATACTATTTCCACTATCCTTTCGCTCACAATAATGGTCTCTCAAGAATCTACAAACTGTAATCACTCCGAATAGTAATGTTACTGCGAGATATACTTGAATTTTCCAACGAAAAACTCGTAATTTCAAGAAGCTCAAAATTTCCGCGTTAGCCCCTCGCGCATGCGCAATCCAATTCCAACATGTTCAAGGGAAAAGCCTAATGTTTTCGGCCGGGAACGCAACCATCGAGAAGCGCGGAGAAGTTTATTTGATTCAGAGGCTGGTAAAAACGACAAACTTGCTGAATTGTTGGTGAAATTCGGCGGTGACCTGTGCATGCATGCTGTGTTGTATAGGCACCGCGTACATATCATCATGTGCAGAAAAGGTCGGGGAAAGCGTTATGCTCTCGAAAAGGCATTCAAGGCAAATTGTGTTGCTTCTGCAGCAAGACTCAAACGGTGTGCCAGGTCACCAACAACCAAACCCCTAAAGAAAATTCAGTTGGAGATTCTCTCGTTGACGTCGCATAATGTATTCCACCATTTTGTGTACTAACTGATCACCTGATAACGGCGTGAGTTGGAGAGTGTCTATTTTTCATGCAGGTATTTCTGAAATTTTCCAATATGTCTGCCAAAAGAAGAACATCTGTTTCGAGATAAAGTTTATGATAATCTCTGAATGTATTACACTCGAATTTTTCCCACACTTTTTTAGCATGTAAATATTCTTCTTTTTTAATATGAATATTATCGAATTCAGAATAGAAATCTTTTCTACTTGGAAGTTTTATATTTGAAAATTTATCAAAGTCAGTCATCCACTCATATGGGTAAAATCCTTTTTGATTAACTAAGTCAAAATTATCTTTAAAATAATTTCTAAGATTTTTCTTTTCAGTATATGGTAAATTTTTTCCTAATTTGTCGACAGAAGTTTGCATCAGTCTGATGGAATCTTGAAATCTAATTTCGATTGATTTCTCTTCTTCTGTGATAGGATCATATTGTATTGTCAATTTTTTTGAAAATGAAATGTAATTTTCAGAATTGTTTGCAATTACACTTAATTTTCCTTTTAAGTTTTTTACAAATAAATGTGCATCATAGCCAGATAAATTGTGGAAATATACAGGAATAAATTTTGGTGATTTAAATTTCAAATTACAGTTATTACATGCAGGTCCTCTATATGATCCTGTAAAATGATTATGGTCGTGAACTTTATGATTTTCCTCTGTAAAATAATTTTTACACAAATAACAATGTTTTGCAAGATTATAATTTAGTTTTTCTTCCCAAGTTAAAGGGTCCATTGGCTTTGGATTCAATAAATATTCTGCCGTGAGTTCTTTTGATAATTCATCTATTTTGTTCACAAAATGTTCTTCAATATTTTCACTTTTATTTTCTTGAATATGAGTAAATAATATATTCTTTTTATTAATTTGTTTTTTATCAAACTGAACAAATAGTGAATAACTATTTGGAATATGTTTACATATTTGTTCAGTTTTTGTTCCAAGTTTTTGATTTGTAGGTTTTAAATATGATTCGAAATCTGCTAATATAATGATAGGATGTTTTTCCAATGCATTATATTTTTCAAATTTTAATATTTTTGTTTTTCCATTTGGCATACATATTTTCGAAATTTCGTGTTTATTACAATTTTCTAAATGATTTTTAAATCGTTCATCACGAATTTTACTATTTGAGGCAGAAATAACTTTCATGCATCTAAAGCATACTTTGATTGAATCTTTATGATTAGAATGAGATAATGAAACAGGTCTTGAATAATTTTTTATCCATGCATAATGGTAATTTACATCATCTTTTACATCTCGAATTTTTTCGTTTTCGTTAATTTCAGTTTCTTCTGCTTTGTAATATAACAAATTAATATAATTTTCTTGAGGTAGAATTCTTTCTGATATTTTTCTTGGTACAATTTCATGATATGTTCTCTTATTCTTTTAATGAATGAAAATATGTTAATTCCTATATCAGGATTTTTCTTTTCGAAAATTTTGTAGATATCATCAATATTAACTGGATATGTTAATCCTTCAAACATATGATCATATTCAAATCTATTATAATTTGATACTCTCTCCGTACGTTTTGGAATATTTAGTAAAGCTGCTTCAATCGAATATCTGAAACATTTTTGATCATCATTTTCCACATTGATAACTGTGCTTTTACTTTGAATTTTTTTCGGTAGAGGGATATAACTGCTGCCTGAAAAAGGATGATATTCAACTGTATGTAAATCAATTTTTGTAATTTCTACTAATTTCCAATTTGATCCTTGCTGTACAAGATTGTCAAGCTTTAACAATATATTCTTAATCAGATCATTATAATTAAGTTCTTCATTTATGCCAAGAACATGATATGATATAAGATGAAATTCTTTATATTCTTTTATTCTTTTCATTAACACATTTACAACAATATCAAACTTTATTCCAGATTTATTCTCCACATTGATCTTCTTATTTAAAATTGGTTTAATTTTTTCAAGATAATTTTTAATTCCAATTTTTGGTAATCCATCTAGGCCTAATCTAAAATGATTTACATAGCCTTTAAATGCAGATTTAAGTTTTTTGAATTTTTTAAATTCAGAATGTTTTTCAATCAAATTTTCTAAAATTGATTTAGTCATGGATTTTTTAACGTTGATTCCCAAATTTTTAGCTTTTTCTAATAAATCAGATTTAAATATGCGTTTAACTTCTGGTTTATTCAAAAGCTTATTCAATTGTTCAATAGTTTTATTTTGATAATTTTTCAAGCCTTGATTTTTAGCTTCATGTAATAGTTCTTTTCTAATTGATTTTATTGGTTGAACAATTCTCTGCTTAACAGCTTTTTGCTGAATATCTGATATAGGAGTTTCTTTTAGTAAATCACTGATTTTATTTTCAAGTTCATTTGAAGGGTACGATCTTACATTTTTAATTCCTAATCGTTGTCCCAGAACACGTTTTTCTAACTGAGAGAGATCAGTTAAATTTTTATCCTTAAAAATATCAGTTAATTTTTCATGTAAATTATCATTTACATTTTTTAATTCATTGATTAATAAATTTCTTGATAAAGAAGCATAATTTTTAACTTTAAATTCCTTAGCAAGGAGTTTAACCTCATCAGTTGAATATTCATTTTGAGCTTCCATTTATTTATATAAAAAGTTTAATTAGATCATGATTTTTAATACAATTTTAATAGGAACAAAAATCCCTATTAAAAATGTGATGCTCAATGATTAAACTCAATAGAAAATATAAAAGATCAAAATGAATATTCAACTGATGAGCTAAAGATGAAATTTGATTTTCTCTGAAATCTCAATTGAGCAGATCTTCGAAAATCGGGAATCATCCATGTCCCCCAAGGGAAATTCTATAATTTACATNTTTATACAAAATAATAATTTTGTATTAGATTCTGTTTTTTAATTACAATTTTAATAGGAACAAAAATCCCTATTAAAAATGTGATGCTCAACATTTATTTTCAACTGATGAGTTGTGTGATGGAATTTGATTTTCTCTGAAATCTCGCTTTGAGCAAATCTTCGAAAATAGGGGTCATCGCCCCCATGAGATAAATTTCATAATTTATATCATGGAGGTTGATGTTTATTTATATAAATAATTTTTTATTAAATATCAAATTCTGCTGCTAATGAACAATTTTGGTAATAAAGCTGATAGTCAACTTTATTTCCTTTTAACATATTTTCCTCTTTTGATATTGGTCGTAAATTTCTATAATTCCAACAGAGCATAACTTCTTCTTCATTTAAATGATTAAAATGAGATTTTGGTAAGATGTGGTCAATATCCCAATAACTTCCATAATTCCCCCAATTCATATGTTCTTCAAATTGATATGTGATCCATTTGTATAGAACATCTAATGAGCAGTCGAGATATTTTTCTAATTTCGATTTTTGTGATTTCCGCTTTAAACATTTGTATAATTGAGTAGATAAATTCTCTGATTTTTTTATATGAAAGATCTTTTTCTTTTCTTTCTTTTTTATATTTATTCAGATATTTATTTTTACATATTTTACATTCTATTTGATGGAAATCTTTTGAAGAAGATTGTAAATAAAAATCTTCTATCAATTTCTCTTCAAAACAAGTGTTACAAGTTTTAACTAAATATTCCATTTATATATAACAAAATAAATTTTATTAAATCTATTTTTTACAATTCATGTACAGTAGTGTAAAAGTGGGGAATTTCAACTCACTCCCAAAATACACTGAAATTTCATTTCAGTTAAAATCCCAGTTCAAACAATTTCTATTTATTTATTTAGTAAAAACAAATTCTAATATTCTCTTATCAAACTAATTTTTTAAATTTATGAAATCAGAATATAAACACATCATCCTGCCTTTATACACTGATTCACACAAGTTCAAATCCGTAGTATTTTTTTCCTTCTGGCTTTCCTGTTGATCTGATATATTCATAGTTGGGATTTTTTTCCAATTCTTTTTTGATAATTGAAGTTGTAAACGTTGTGATGATATTTTCATCTCGATCGGATAATGTTAATATCATCGCTTCCCCTCTAGTTGTTGGAATTTTTTGGATATCAATAATCTTATGCCATATGTTGAGTGGAACATTTTTCCAAGCTTCGTAAGTAGTTTTAATTTTTGATTCTAATTCCTCACTTGATGGAAACATTTTATTGGAGATATGGAAATAATAAAATCATGGTAAGGTTTAGAAATTTGGTCATAATCACAAATTTTGTGTGAATTTGAAAATGAAATTATTTTTTTTTAAAAAGAAAATAATTTTAGATAAATTATTTTATTATGAAAAAAAATCACAAATTTACAAAATTACACAAATTGGAATTTGTGTGATTTTGTTGATTTTGTGTGAATTTTATTTTATTGGAATTGTTAACATTATATCATGAAATTATTTTTTTAAAAAGAAAATAATTTTAGATAAATTATTTTATTATGAAAAAAAATCACAAATTTACAAAATTACACAAATTTTTGATTTGTGTGATTTTGTTGATTTTGTGTAAATTTTATTTTTTGTAAATTTTATTTTTTGTAAATTTTATTTGTAAATTTGTAAATTTTGTTATTTTGTAATTTTGTAAATTTTATTTTTGTAAATTTGTAAATTTTGTAATTTTGTAAATTTTGTAATTTGTAAATTTGTAATTTTTTGTAAATTTTGTAATTTTGTAAATTTTATAATTTGTAAATTTTGTAAATTTGTAATTTTGTAAATTTTATAATGTGTAAATTTTATAATTTGTAGATTTTGTAATTTGTGTTAAAATGTTTAAACTGAGTGATTACTGGAATTTGTTTTAACTGAATGATTACTGGAAATTGTTTGAACTGAGATTTTAACTGAAATGAAATTTCAGTGATTTTGGGAGTGAGTTGAATTCCCCACTTTTACACTACTTCAGATACTTTATGCATTGTTATCAAGTGAGAAGATTTCACATTTTCTCTTTCTTCCAGGTTGTAAGCATTGTACTTGACGGGGCAAGTACGAATCTTGCCATGGTGAAGCTGCTGACGGGACATGGCAAAGGTGCTTATGGTCTCAATGGACCAGAAGAAGATGCTCGTCAGGTTACTCCTTGGTTTCCGAACCCGGATTTTGAGGATCTCAAAATTTACTTTGTGATTTGTCCAACTCACCAGGTAAGTTACCATGTTAGTGGAAGTCAACCTTACTTCAACATGGGCAAAATAACAAGCTTGAAAACCTACACAGGTCAGTAGTAAATAATCCATGTCGCAGTTACCTAAGGATGTTATGGTAAATACTGTGGTTTGTGGTTTAATCATTGTGTTCACTTGTGGTGTCTGTTGCACAGCCCTGACACTTTGCCTTGTTGAAGTAAGGTTGACTTCGACTATACGACTGCAAGTATTTGTGCCACTTCATTTTACATCTTGATGCTTTAGCTGTTTTTTGCAATGTAATGTGAAATAATGATGATATGATGAGGGTGCCACCTTTGATAGCATTTACCTATCTTCTTCCAGTTAAAGAATATGATAAATCAGCTGTTTGCAAGCCAGGACAGCCATGCCAAGGCATTCCAGTATGGCAGTGATGGGAAGACCTTTGGCTGGAAACAGATTGTCGATATGTGGGAGAGAGAGAAGGCGCGCCGTGACAGTTTTCAGATAAGGATGGTGAAAAACCTCATCAAAGCCTACATTGACAGGGACTCTTGGACAAAGCTAAATGTGAAACCAGTCAAAATTATGCAAGTGAGTTATGAAGCACTGTCATTGTGACATAAAGGATACAATGGGTCATATATGAATAAAAACTAGTAAATGCTTTTACTTGAATTTTGCCGTACATGGCATAACTACAAAACTGCATTACAAAACGAAGTAAATTAGATCAGTTTGCTGACGACGAAGTAATTGTTAGTCCCTGGGTTGGAGAGTTGCAGGGTGGCGTCGGCTGTCAAAAAGTGGCAACACTATGGCCCTTTAATAGAGCCTTTTCTGCTTTTCTGTAAATGTTCATTCACTAACAACTGTTATTCTGCGTTGATAGCAAGAAGCGGTGTTGGCTGAAATCAAGAGTTATGCGACCCCTGATAACGGACCACCACCAGATGACGAAGAAGAGGCTCTTGCCACACACGCTTACCTGTCAGCTTGCAGTCAACTTTTCGAGTTTGGCTTTTTGAAATCTGGACTTGATGCTAGGATAACAGATGTCAACCAGAGTGACATTCTCAACAGCATCAGCAGTGGATTCAAATTCTTCAGATCATGGTTGGACCGCCAAATCGATGAAAGTAAGTACCAAATGACATATATATGTAGTGGATGGTTTCAAACTACATGTCGATACTTGGGTATGTATCAAAGTGTTGTTATCCAAATCAGAGCAGCTAGGCTACTTCAGTGCATTTGTATTGTGATGTTTCCTTACAATTTGGTCTTTTATTTGGCTTTTCTTGTTTCAGTTGATGATTTCTCACCAACAGCACCAAGGGAGAAACGATTCATTTCGTGGCAGGCAAGTAGTGACAGTTTCTATGTGGACAGCCTTTTAAATACATGTAAAACGGTGACTGTCATGTTTCATCTGCCTACATTTATATGTGGCTATGCAGTATTCCTGCTTATCAATACAGTAGGGCAGATTTTAACTTGTTCATTTAATTCCAAGTCAGGATTTAAGTTTTGTACAGTATATCCATCTATTTTCTTCTCATTTTAGTCGAATGAAAATGCATAAGTTCAAGTCAGTATTCCATTTTCAGACCTATGACCTACTACGAGTGTGTGTCTACTCCTTCCAGGCATTCTGCCAAGACTACCTGCAACGTCACCCTGGATATTACATCACGCCTCTGAAATTGAATGGTAGCGCTGTAGAGACATTATTTAGCCAGTTTAAATTTGCAGCAGGGGGCAAACTGACTTCTGTCAACTACGCATATGCTAAGAGATCGAAAGCACTTCAGAAGGAGGTAAGAGGAACAGACGTCACAGGATATCGAAATGTTCCACTGCATACGCAGGAGGTACCATTACGAAAGAAACCAAGAAAACCATGACTCCATCAAGTTATTGAACATCAGGAATGAAATAACAACTGAGTTCAGAATTGTAACCAACAGGGATTTATTGTGTTTGGACGATTGACATTGTACAATGTAACTTCATTGCTGACCTACTTTCCAAGGTTGCAGGGTTCCAAAGTTGAATAAAACCACGAATGTGTTCCATTTCAGCTTTCTTTCTAGAATGTTTTACCCTTATGTGTTCTGGTATTCAAGTACCGACCACATGCATGACATGCTGCCCCAAATTCTGGCCTGATGACGTGATGGCAACATGACAGTCATACTTGCAGTTTTTTTAGCAGAGGTTTCATGAAGCCTGTTTATGGCGTTATCCAACTACTGCAATGGGACAAATACAAATATATCTGAGATCTCAAAAACGCAGGTAAATTCAATGATACACTGATAGAAAAAGTGTGGAAGTCCCATCTATATACCCAGTGCAGTGGAGCAGGACATAAGGTAAGACGAGTATTTTCTTAAAATACTCCTTGAAATCTCAAAGTCTCCTCCATTCCAGAACTGAAAGGGTTAAATAATCCTTGAGATTTATCAGTTTGAAATACTTTACTTATGGAATACTCCTTTGTTAAGCAAAAATACTCTTTCAAATTCTGATAGAAGAGTATGATACTCGTTGCCCTCAAAATTACCGAAAGCCCTGGTGGAGTCAGTCGCCATTTATGCCAGTAGATCCCAGCTGACGCAGGTATCAAGATAGTAGAAGCCGCATGCCAAATTTTCTTCAATTGCTATCTTACTACAGGACCCCGCCATGCCAGCGCCATGTGTGAACCCTTGCAAGACCAGCCTCGGGATTCCCATCGCCCATGACAAACCACGGACTTTATGGCTGTGGAGCTCACTACGTCATTGATTCGGAGTGGGAGTAGTAGGCCTAAAGGTGGCACTGACACACTGCCGCAATAAAATATAACAAGAAGGCATGACTCCAAAAAAGAATTGCTGATAATTCTAAAGACCCCTGCACCTTCCCAAATTGACTTCCATAAAAAAAAAGTGGAAGTCATGACCCAGGTAGGGAAAAAGTAAATGAAAGCCCTGTTGTAGAATGAAATTGTATGTATCATTGCTTGCTTGGCAGCAAGGTTCAATGTTGTTACCTATTAAGGAGCATATTCATAGTCAGTAAATTAACATGGCATTGGTATGTTTGGGCTTTGGGGTTATGTTTCCATTGGAAAATTACTTGGCTCTTCCCCGACCCTGTCCACGAGCACGTCCACGTCCTCCACGGGTGCTAGTGCCAGCAGCACCAGGTTTGCTAAGAGTAAACAAAGAGTCCCTAAGACTGGCTCCGCCTTTGGACCGTTTACCCTTTTTCTCTGAGGATTTATCGAATTCCCCTTTAATGAAGCCCCCGATTCTGGCATGAACATACTTCCTGATGAAAATCCTTGTGAAGTCAGTGATACTGTTGTCATTGGAGATGCATCCAATCCTAGTCCTAGTTGTCTGGTCGCACATTTCATACAGTGACTGTTTTGCTTTTACTTTTGATACCACAACCTGTTAAGATATAAAACATGTACTCTGATAAGAAATAAATTCAAGTGCAGTGGCGTGTCAAGCTTTTAGTGACTGAATATATATCCACTGGCTACATTTTTCATGGCAAAAGTAATGGTAACAACATACATATACTTTCCTGTTTGTAGCCAATTATTAAATGTACAAATTTTTTTATTCTTTCTAAATAAGCCCAAAACACACATCATAACTGATTTCTGCCTTTTTTGCTGTGTTAGTGGCTGTTGTGTCGGAATATATACTTATTTAAAGACTCGTGAAATACTTACTTTTACCAAATCATGTCCATGCTGGCCACCTGGGAACTCGCTACGCACCGTTTCATCAAGGATCCGTAGCAAGGGAAGATAACTGGAGTGTATGAGATAAAATCCTCCCCTATCCCTGGCTCGGTGCTGGACTGGAATATGGGCCGTGGCCTTCTCCGAGGCAGGAACAATGACTGCTGCTAAAATCTTCCGCCTCTGCTGGTAGGTAGGTTCCTTTCGCCGCCTCTTGCAAAGTCTGAACATATCGCCGAGGCAACCACTTGCTAGAACCTGTAAGCCCCAGTCTGGCTGAGGAGGGATATCACATGTCTGACTTCGAGTCTTCTCAGGGTTGGCATCCTTCCTCCCCCTGCCCCTGCCTCTGCCTCTCGATGACTTCCTGCCAGTGGACAATGAGCAACTTGTCGTTGGCCTCTCATCCAGTCCCTCGCTCTGAGCTGGCTCAATACCACCAGACCCATAGGCAAAAACGTTATGCTTTATAGAACTGTATATACATCTTAGGTCTTCATCACTCCTGTCTATTGGTCGGGGCAACACATCAGTGGCTACATCCAACTCTTGAATCAGGTTGAAGAACTTCAGTTCAATGCCTTAAAACAAGATAAGATAGGCTAAGGTAAATTTATTGGCTCGGCTGAAAAAAAAGAAGGTGGCCTAAAGTAGGAAATAATGTGTTTTGTTAGCTAGGCCCTATTTTTGGTAGGCCCTACCCGTGTTATAAACTAGAGGACCCTCGTAGACCTTAATTCCTCCAAGTGTAGTTAACGATATGAACAAGCCAATACAGGGATGCAACCGAGGCTTAGCCATAATTGTGTAGTGCATTCGCGTCATGAATGAATAGTTACGCAATGGAGGTGTGCACATTTATTGCACACGTGCACGTAGGCCTAGGTACATTTCTCCACTGGCACTGCGCCTATTTTTGTTGCATGCCTGAGACAGTTTGTTCGGTTGTCAATTATTTCAAGCCTAGCTTATGCAGGTCTAATCTGCTAGGCAGTCTTCACAACAGAAGCCAACCAACCTTCATCGCTGAGATCCTTCGTCCAACCAGCACGCATCAAGATTGCCAAATCTGATTTTTCTGCTTTCATTGCCGAAAATCGCTGCCGTGTTGCCCGAAAGATAGCCAAAACATCCTCTAGTAAGTCCACAAGCCAGGGAGCATCCCATAGAACACTCCCCCGTTTGTAAAACACGCAATGCCGCTCTTTCAAAACATTTTTTACCAAGAAAGTCTTGAGATTGTCACTTTGACTTGATACCGCCATT
>NMRB01000041.1:349640-361068 GCA_002633025.1 Notospermus geniculatus
TAAGGCGGTCACTTCCCTGGAACCGGTGCTGCCACCCGAAGGCCCGGTGTTACATTGCCCAGATGAGTCACTGGAGGAGGAGTCCCCACGGCAACACTACCCGGAGGAACTTATGAACCGGTTTCTCAATCAACCGGTCGCCGTGGCTGAAGACAGAGGTACCGGGTCAGAACAACCGGAGGACACCAAGGATGTGCGGTCCTTGGTCGTGGTGCCGACGGAACATCACTCGGGGAAGGACTGTCGCCACCGGTCACCAGCACGGGACGGTGGCAGAAATAACACCGGGGCCCCGAGACACCGGCCAGACAGACGAAGGAAGAGCCGGTCACCTCGCCACCAGGAGACATCACGGGGGCGAGGTCACGGACAATCATCCAACAGGGACCGAAAGAGGGACTGGTGGGCCAAGCACCTAGGATACCGACGATGAATTTATGATTATTATGTAAAGTAGGTATGTCCAATGTGTCTCACCAGGACTTTGATATATTTTTATATAGTAAACAATTTATGATCCCTGCCAGTATAATTGGTTGCACGGATTTTTGTTTTTGTATTACGGGTTCAATATTACTGAGAGAGGGTAAGTAGCCATGTATGGACCATGTTGGACTTTAGCTGCATGTAGCCATGTAGCCTATTTTTATATAACTATTATATTCTCTTCTGTGTATGGTGAGACCTTGGACATGCCTGCTCCACTTTGAGCCAAGTTACCTCTTATAGGTGTTGCATTTAGGACAGGTGAACTGTCCCCTTTACCTCAGGCCTTTCTTAATGGTATCTTTAAGTATTATTTGCGTATCAGGGAAAACATGGTTGAGTACCTGTGTTACTATTAGCCGGGATGTTTGGCCTCCTGGCTGTTTTATATCGCCAAAGTATGTAGGGGAAATCATTGTTGAGTACCCTCATCAGTTTTATTCACCTAGGGATGATTGGCCTCCCTAGGATTTTCTACTTTGTATTCATTTTTTGACAAATGTTTGATGTCATTGATGTTGTTGTAATTGACCTCTTAGGTATAGGCCTGGTGTCGTACGTAGGCCTCAACGATTTAACCGTATATGTGTTGTATGTTAGTGAATATTCTGACGACGGCAATCAAGTTGCCCTTTTATTTCTTTCCTATTATGTGACGTAATTGTAAAGATGGAAGTGGGTCCATAATTATTTTCTATTTTTATGCGCCTTGTGGTGTGCCTTCTTGATGAATTTTGTTTCATTTCGCTAACGGATGACGAGGACGTCATCATTTCGTAAGGAGGGGGCAGTGTGAGGAANCCCCCCCCCCCATTTTTCGGCAACCTCCAAATTAATTTTCGTTTCGACAAACGCCGATACGCGCGCATCTGCATGGCGCGCGCATCGGCAATGTAATCGTGCCTCCATTTCGGACCACTCTGTATAAGTGCATGCTTACGCTGCCTGTACATGCTGAAATAGGTCATCAGGCCTAGTAGTATGCGGAGGTTGCATTTCCTACTTCCATCTATGATTCTGTAACAAGTAAACTATACCTGCATAAGACCTTTATGTGAATAGATCCTCTCGTGCGGCAGAATCCTTCCCTATAGTCAGAAGGATTTTATTCGCCTGTAGGACTTTGTAACTTGCGATCTTTTGTCGCCTTTCTACGCTACTTTCGCCATGACCAGCCATGATGGTCACGTGATGCAAACACCTCTTTTCTTGGCATGATAATTCATGAATATTAATGAGACAGTTAAGTCTATCTCATACATAGTTCTCGGCGGTTTACTTTAATATCTAACTGTATTTTGATTCTTAATTTAGTTTACTTCATGTACTTAGGCTTAATTTTATGGATTCTGGGCCGATTTGGCCAGGTTTTAGTAATGAGAATTCGGTTATTGGTGTCGCCTGACGTGACCTGGTTCAGGCCTAGTCGTAAAGGAGGCATTTTTGTATTTAACCTTTATATCGGAGTTCGGCTGATTTCATTGGAGTTCAACCAGTAGATTCCGGAGCCTTGACCGCTACATTTCTGGTGACAGCTGTGGGATTCACTCTTTTTAAAGTGGATCCAGCGATACGAACCTATCGTCGTAATTACCCAGCGAGGGTTACCGGTACGTTTTTTACTGGTCACCGTAAGTTACTTTGTTAGCGACGGTTATCATGCCTAGGCATACCAAAAATTCGAAGAAGACGGATCAGGCGTCCATGAGTGAACCAGATGAGTCAGGCGAAGAAATTTTCCAAGACCCGCATACCGGTGATGACCCCGGTTCCGAGATTTCTGACATGGAGAACCAGGAAGATGACCCCGGTTCCGAGATTTCTGACATGGAGAACCAGGAAGATGCGGAACTCACCGTGGTATTCGATGCGGATCGCCGACCATGGTCTAACGTTAACATTAGCACAGTCAGTGGTCCTGTGTTTCCGACAGCGGCCACTACGGTTACCACCGCAGTGAGTAGTGGTGGTTGTAGCACCCCAGGGTCCGCAGCACCCGGGGTCCCCAGTTCAGGGAATGTTACCCAGGTGGCAGCACCTGTTTCGACGGTGGCTACCACCGTTACCACCCCAGCCCGGAGTAATCCGCCGCAGGGGTCACAGAATTTTGTGACAAGTGACGGACCGGCATTTAATGTCACTGCCGGTGGCGGGCCGGTTGTCAGCAAGCCCACGCGAGGAAATCCCTCGACCGTGCCTGACACTCACGGTTTTTCATTTGGTGCCACCCGCACCGCCCCAGGGCTGCTCAGCCAGGACAGCAGTTTGTGGTCAGGGTCTGTTTCTCGCATGGAGACCAGTGCGACGTCAGTGAATACCGCAACCGCTTCAGGCGGTTTAATGTCTGTCCCTTTCGGCAGGAATGCCTTTTCCACCCCCTTTTCGTCCAGCGTGGGGATACCTGAACCCAAGGATACAGTGTCGGCAGTTGGTGGACGCAAGCAACAAGGCGGTGCCACCGCCCAAGTAATGGCACCCATACCAACATGGCCGTGGCGGAGGACACCGTGGGAAACAACACCGCCACCAACGGCTGGTAATGAAACCCATGGTCGTGAACCATATCGCTCGTTCAGTCGGGTTAAACCAGGTCACCCACCCGGTATTACCAAGGACCCCCGGATGCCACCCTTGATAGATAGGAAGGGGCAGATGATAATCCCAGCCACCGATTCCTATGACACTGGGGTGCCCAACCCACCCAGATGTGATGCAGGTAACCATAGCCCCCAGTTTACTGCGATACCGCCCCAGAACCTGCCTGCGACAGGTAACGCCGTTGGGCAGTACCACCCCATGCCACCTGAGGGTCTGACCGTGGGCAGGACTGACAAGATGGAGAAAGCTATATTAGAGTTACAGGCCACGATGGGGGAGTTAGCAAAGTCAGTAGGGAGAATTGCACGTGTCGAGACGGAGGCTGGACCCTCAGCGTTAGGAGCCAAGCAGAACGTCAGACCCGCCCCAAATGCCCAAAATCGAAGACCCGGTCAGGAACGATGTCTACCACCACCGGCGATACCAGTAGTGCAGACGATGAGGATGGAGAATGGGATTTCTTAGGGTGTGCGAGGAAATCTAAGTCCAACCAGGCCAGGCGGAGCGTTAAGCTGCCGGCATTTACCGGGAAGGAGACATGGACTGTGTGGTTCAACCGGTTCAAGAGCGTGGCAAAACGGCGTGGCTGGTCCGAAGACGACTGCCTTGATGAACTGCTGCCCAGACTAGAGGGGCCGGCCGGTGATTTCGTTTTTGAGCAGTTACCAGCGGCAGTGACAGAAGATTTCAAGAAATTGGTTAGAGAACTAGAAAGCCGTTTTAGAAAGGTGGAGTCGAGCCGGACCTACGGTGCCCGGTTTTCAAACCGGGCGCAGAAGAGTAGTGAGTCCCCAGAGGAATATGCAGCAGAGTTGAAGAGACTCTATGACAAGGCCCATCCTAGCAGGGACAGAGATACGAGGCAGTATGACCTACTTAGAAGATTCCTGGACGGACTTCTAGAGGAGAGTGCCCGTTTTGAAATTGAATATTTCAAGAATCCAAAGGACGTGGACGAGGCTGTAGCCATGACAGTGGAGTATCTTGAGACGAGGAAACGGGTGAACGGGAAGTCCGAGTCAGAGGAGAGTAGGAAACCAAGGAAAGCCAAAGTAACAGTGGTGGAAACCGCTCAAGAATCGGACCGAGATGAGGAAGAGGAAGAAGCAGTAAGGATGATGAAAAACCAGGGCCAAAAAGGGTGCCCCACCACCCAGAAGAATGAAGCCAGAGCCCCAGAAAAGGCAAAGTCTGGCACTGACATGTTGGATGTAAAGAAGATGTTGGAAGAATTAGGGTCCAGACTCGACCGCCTGGAAAAACCGCCAAGCAAGCCACCAAACCCCCCTCAGAATCAAAGCGGTAGAAATCAGCGGAAGGGGATGCCCAGACAAATGAACCAAGGTTACCAAGGACCGCAAACAAGGCCTCCTCCTACCCAGGGATTTAACACTCCTCAACCGCAGACACCCAGGGTCTGCTATAATTGCGGTGATCCCTCACATTTTAGGCGACAGTGTCCTCACCCCCCTAACCCCAACTCATGGGTACCGTACCAGCAACCGGCCCTGAACGGAACCAACGGCTACCCACCAGCTCCAGCCCCACAGCAGTTCTATGTCCCTACAAGCCAGTCCGGCCCACCTGTGACTCAGGGCCAGGGGACTACAGAAAGGCCATCTTTAAACTAGAAGCGACTGCCCCTGCAGGCCGAGGGACAGTCACAACGGATCGGGAGGAAGTAATTGAAGTTAAGTGTGAAAGGCCGTCAATTCCCGATGAAAGGGAAGATTATAACCAAGGTGTAGCACCGAAAGAGAACATGAGCCAGGAAAACGTGGTGTTGGATGACGAAGAAACAGTGAGGAGAGAGAGGCCAAAGTGTGCTGGTGTGTACATGAAAGGAAAAATCCAGGGAGTGGACATCACATGTACATTGGACACAGGGGCCAGCAAAACCATCATGTCAACAAAGACTTATGAGCGTATACCAGAAAATAGGCGTCCAAAACTCGATGAGCGTAGTGGAATAAATATGTTCGCTGCTGACGGGAGGAAGATCCCGTATCTGGGCGAAGCAGTGTTTCAACTTTCCTTGGGACCAGTAGATATAGAAAAGTTGGTAGGAGTTGTTGATATTAGTGACGAGTTGCTGATAGGTGCGGATTTGCTCCTCGGAGATGAAGAGGGCCCCGCGGACCTGATGTTGAGCAGGCGTCGCATGAAGTTCAGGGGAGAGGAGATTCCCTTGGAACAAGTTAGGAGGGTAAATAAGGTCAGGAAAGTGAAAGCTGCAGAGAGGACAGTCATACCAGCGATGTCAGAGATGCTGGTGGACGCCTATGTCGATGGTTATATAGGACCCCAGGGAGAACAGGAGGAATTCCTGTTGGAATGCAGCAAGGAAGTGGCTGAACATAACCGTCTGCTGCTGGCTCCAGCCCTGGTGAGATTGATGACCCCCACGACAGTAAAAGCTCGAGTGATGAACCCTTTCAGAAAGGACAAGGTGCTCTACCAAGGGGTAACATTGGGCTTTGCAAGCAATTTTGAAGAGGTTTGCGATGCCCTGGTTCTGGAGGAGGATGCCTCAGAAGGACTGAACATGAACTCGGCCCGAAGACTGGCCTTTAATAACGTGAATGAAGCGACGAAGCAGGTTGAAGTGAAGGCACCTCTGGAGCTCAAGGTACCAGACCATCTTCAAGACCTGTTTGCTGAGACCATCCGAGGCCGTTCAGGCAGAGAAGCCCAGGTAGTGGCAGAGATGTTACAGGAGTACCAAGATACCTTTTCCCAGGGGGACACTGACCTGGGGCGCACCACGTTAGTGGAGCACTGCATTGATACAGGTGATGCCAGGCCAATAAAGCAGGCACCACGGAGGGTTCCGATGGCATTCAAGGGAGAGGACGAGGCAGCCATCCAAAAACTGTTAGACCAAGGGTCGATACGTCCATCTACTTCCCCTTGGGCAAGTCCAATTGTCCTAGTAAGAAAGAAAGACGGTAGCGTGAGGCCTTGTGTAGACTACCGGAAGCTAAACGCTGTGACCAAGGTAGATGCAATCGGTCTTCCACGAGTCAGTGAGTGCCTCGACGCTATGGCTGGAGCAAGACTCTTTTCAACCCTCGACGTTACATCTGNAAAGGAGGCATTTTTGTATTTAACCTTTATATCGGAGTTCGGCTGATTTCATTGGAGTTCAACTAGTAGATTCCGGAGCCTTGACCGCTACATTTCTGGTGACAGCTGTGGGATTCACTCTTTTCAAAGTGGATCCAGCGATACGAACCTATAGTCGTAATTACCCAGCGAGGGTTACCGGTACGTTTTTACTGGTCACCGTAAGTTATTTTTTTAGCGACGGTTATCATGCCAAGGCAGACCAAAAATTCGAACAAGATGGATCGGGCGTCCATGAGTGAACCAGATGAGTCAGGTGAGGAAATTTTCCAGGATCCGCATACCGGTGATGACCTGGGTTCCGAGATTTCTGATATGGAGAGCCAGGAAGATGCGGAACTCACCATGGTATTCGATGCGGATCGCCGACCATGGTCTAACGTCAACATTAGCACAGCTAGTGGTCCTGTGTTTCCGGCAGCGGCCACTGCGGTTACCACTGCAGTGAGTAGTGGTGGTTTTAGTACCCCAGGGTCCACAGCACCCGGGGTCCCCAGTTCAGTGAATGTTACCCAGGTGGCAGCATCTGCCCCAACGGTGGCTACCACCGTTACCACCCCAGCCCGGAGTAATCCGCCGCAGGGGTCACAGAATTTTGTGACAAGTAGCGGACCGGCGTTTAATGTCGCTACCAGTGGCGCGCCGGTTGTCAGCAAGCCCACGCAAGGACATCCCTCGACCGTGCCTGACACTCACGGTTTTTCACTTGGTGCCACCCGCACCGCCCCAGGGCTGTTTACCCATGACAGCAATTTGTGGTCAGGGTCTGTTTCTCGCGTGGAGACCAGTGCGACGTCAGTGAATACCGCATCCGCTTCAGGCGGTTTTATGTCTGTCCCATTCGGCAGGAATGCCTTTTCCACCCCTTTTTCGTCCAGTGCGGGGATACCCGAACCCAAGGATACAGTGTCAGCAGTTGGTGGACGCAAGCAACGAGGCGGTGCCACCGCCCAAGTGACGGCGCCCATACCAACATGGCCGTGGCAGAGGACACCGTGGGAACCAACACCGCCACCAACGGCTGGTAATGAAACCCATGGTCGTGAACCATATCACTCGTTCAGTCGGGTTAAACCAGGTCACCCACCCGGTATGACCAAGGACCCCCGGATGCCACCCTTGATAGATAGGAAGGGGCAAATGATAATCCCAGCCACCGATTCCTACGACGCTGGGGTGCCCAACCCACCCAGACGTGATGCAGGTAACCATAGCCCCCAATTGACCGTGATACCACCCCAGAACCTGCCTGCGACAGGTAATGCCGTTGGGCAATACCACCCCGTGCCACCTGAAGGTCTGACCGTGGACAGGACTGACAAGATGGAGAAGGCTATATTAGAGTTACGGGCCACGATGGGGGAGTTAGCAAAGTCGGTAGGGAGAATTGCACGCGTCGAGACGGAGGCTGGACCCAACGTTGGAAGCCAAGCAGAACGTCAGACCCGCCCTAAATGCCCAAAATCGAAGACCCGGTCAGGAACGATGTCTACCACCACCGGCGATACCAGCAGTGCGGACGATGAGGATGGAGAATGGGATTTCTTAGGGTGTGCGAGGAAATCTAAGTCCAATCAGGCCAGGCGGAGCGTAAAGCTGCCGGCATTTACCGGGAAGGAGACATGGACTGTGTGGTTCAACCGGTTCAAGAGCGTGGCAAAACGGCGCGGCTGGTCCGAAGACGACTGCCTTGACGAACTGCTCCCCAGACTAGAGGGGCCGGCCGGTGATTTCGTTTTTGAGCAGTTACCAGCGGCAGTGACAGAAGATTTCAAGAAATTGGTTAAGGAACTAGAAAGCCGTTTTAGAAAGGTGGAGTCGAGCCGGACCTACGGTGCCCGGTTTTCAAACCGGTCGCAGAAGAGTAGTGAGTCCCCAGAGGAATATGCGGCGGAGTTGAAGAGACTCTATGACAAGGCCCATCCTAGCAGGGACAGAGATACGAGGCAGTATGATCTACTTAGAAGATTCCTGGATGGACTTCTGGAGGAGAGTGCCCGTTTTGAAATTGAATATTTCAAGAACCCAAAGGATGTGGACGAGGCTGTAGCCATGACAGTGGAGTATCTTGAGACGAGGAAACGGGTGAATGGGAAGTCCGAGTCAGAGGAGAGTAGGAAACCAAGGAAAGCCAAAGTAACAGTGGTGGAAACTGCTCAAGAATCGGACCGAGATGAGGAAGAGGAAGAAGCAGTAAGAATGATGAAGAACCAGGGCCAAAAAGGGTGCCCCACCAGCCAGAAGAATGAAGCCAGAGCCCCAGAAAAGGCTAAGTCTGGCACTGACATGTCGGATGTAAAGAAGATGTTGGAAGAATTAGGGTCCAGACTCGACCGGCTGGAAAAACCGCCAAGCAAGCCACCAAACCCTCCACAGAATCAAAGCGGTAGAAATCAGCGAAAGGGGATGCCCAGACAGATGAACCAAGGTTACCAAGGACCGCAGACAAGACCTCCTCCTACCCAGGGATTCAACACTCCTCAACCGCAGACGCCCAGGGTCTGCTATAATTGCGGTGATCCCTCACATTTTAGGCGACAGTGTCCTCACCCCCCTAATCCCAACTCATGGGTACCATACCAGCAACCGGCCCTGAACGGAACCAACGGCTACCCACCAGCTCTAGCCCCACAGCAGTTCTATGTCCCTACAAGTCAGTCCGGCCCACCTGTGGCTCAGGGCCAGGGGACTACAGAAAGGCCATCTTTAAACTAGAAGCGACTGCCCCTGCAGGCCGAGGGACAGTCACAACGGATCGGGAGGAAGTTAGTGAAGTTAAGTATGAAAGGCCGTCAATTCCCGATGAGAGGGAAGATTATAACCAAGGTATAGCACCGAAAGAGAGCATGAACCAGGAAAACGTGGCGTTGGATGACGAAGAGACAGTGAGGAGAGAGAGGCCAAAGTGTGCTGGTGTTTACATGAAAGGAAAAATCCAGGGAGTTGACATCACATGTACACTGGACACAGGGGCCAGCAAAACCATCATGTCGACAAAGACTTATGAGCGTATACCGGAAGATAGGCGTCCAAAACTCGATGAGCGTAGTGGAATAAATATGTTCGCTGCTGACGGGAGGAAGATCCCGTACCTGGGCGAAGCAGTGTTTCAACTTTCCTTGGGACCAGTAGATATAGAAAAGTTGGTAGGAGTTGTTGATATTAGCGATGAGTTGCTGATAGGTGCGGATTTGCTCCTCGGAGATGAAGAGGGCCCCGCGGACCTGATGTTGAGCAAGCATCGCATGAAGTTTAGGGGAGAGGAGATTCCCTTGGAACAAGTTAGGAGGGTAAATAAGGTCAGGAAAGTGAAAGCTGCTGGGAGGACAGTCATACCAGCGATGTCAGAGATGCTGGTGGACGCCTATATCGATGGTCATATAGGTCATCTCCAGGGAGAACAGGAGGAATTCCTGTTGGAGTGCAGCAAGGAAGTGGCTGAACATAACCGTCTGCTGTTGGCTCCATCCCTGGTGAGATTGATGATCCCAGCCACGGTAAAAGCCCGAGTGATGAACCCCTTCAGAAAGGACAAGGTACTCTACCAAGGGGTGACATTGGGTTTTGCAACCGACTTTGAAGAGGTCTGTGATGCCCTGGTTCTGGAAGAGGACGCCTCGGAAGGACTAAACATGAACTCAGCCCGAAGATTGACGTTCAATAGCAATGATGAAGTAACGAAGCAGGTTGGAGTAAAGGCACTTCTGGAGCTCAAGGTACCGGACCATCTCCAAGACCTGTTTGCGGAGACCACCCGAGGCCGTTCAGACAGGGAAGCCCAGGTTGTGGCAGAGATGCTGCGTGAGTACCAAGATACCTTTTCCAAGGGGGATACCGACCTGGGGCGCACCACGTTAGTGGAGCACTGTATCGATACAGGTGATGCCAGGCCGATAAAGCAGGCACCACGGAGGGTTCCGATGGCATTCAAGGGAGAGGACGAGGCAGCCATCCAAAAGCTGTTAGACCAAGGGTCGATACGCCCATCTACTTCCCCTTGGGCAAGTCCAATTGTCCTAGTAAGGAAGAAAGACGGTAGCGTGAGGCCTTGTGTAGACTACCGGAAGCTAAATGCGGTAACCAAAGTAGATGCAATTGGTCTTCCACGAGTCAGTGAGTGCCTCGACGCTATGGCTGGAGCAAGACTCTTTTCAACCCTCGACGTTACATCTGCATACAACCAGGTGCCTGTCCGACCATGCGACATACCAAAGACTGCCTTTGTGACCAAACAGGGTCTTTTTGAGTTTACCACCACTCCATTCGGAATGGTGAATTCGGGGGCTACCTGGACGAGGTGTATTGAATTAGCACTTAAAGGACTGGCTTGGACCACCTGTGTCATCTACCTGGACGACATCATTATATTTGGGAAAGATTTCGAAGAACACGTGCACAGGCTGAGGGAAGTTTTCGGAAGATTGCGGATGGCCAACCTCAAGCTGAAGCCGAGGAAATGTGCGCTGTTGAAAGAGTCAGTTGATTTTCTGGGCCATACGGTGACCGTGAATGGCGTCCTCCCAAATAAGGCTAATGTGGCCAAAATATTGTCCTGGGGAACTCCCCAATCGGTTACCGACGTTAGGGCAGTGCTTGGCCTCGGGTCCTATTACCGGCGGTTTATTAAGGACTATTCGAAGAAAATGGGACCTTTAATTGAGCTGACGAAGAAAAACACTGTCTTTGAGTGGACCCCAGACTGCCAGGAGTCTCTAGATATCTTAAAAGAGGAACTGACGGGACCCGAGATAATGGCGTACCCACAGGAGCATGGCCTGATGATCCTTGACACAGATGCCTCCGCCCACAGCATTGGCGCTGTGTTGTCACAGGTACAGGACGGCAGGGAACGTGTCATTGCTTATGGTAGCCGCACCCTCAACAAAGCAGAGAGAAACTACTGCGTCACCAACCGGGAACTCCTGGCGGTCAAATATTTTGTGGAATACTACCGCCACTATCTGTTGGGCCGTCGTTTTCTCGTTAGAACAGATCATCAAGCCCTTAAGTGGTTGTTCAGTTTGAAAGAACCCAAGAATAGGCTGGCCCGGTGGTTAGAAGTCCTTTCTGAATACGACTTTGCCATCGAATATCGTCCAGGCAAGAACCACCTCAACAGCGACGCCATGTCAAGAATAAAGTGCGACAACCCGAGGAATTGCGGATGTGAAGATGTTGGCCTAAAGTGTGGTCCATGCAATAAGTGTAGCAAATGGTC
>NMRB01000041.1:368829-388236 GCA_002633025.1 Notospermus geniculatus
ATTACCTTTAGTTTGATACCAAACACGACTACCTTGGTTCAACACTAGTCTTTAGGTAGGTCACTAGGTCATGTAAGTAGGTCAGTTCAAACCTACACCTCATTACCTTTAGTTGTACGTGTAGATATCTTTTGAGACCCATTGGGTGGGAAGAAGTTAATAGATGAGAACCAATACATGACGTCACTATGGTGGATGAAGTGAGAAAGGGCATAATTATCTGGCGATCTGGCGATGTTGTCTACCATTCAATAGTAGCTTGCCATTCAATAGAACATGTTGTTGTTGACTGTCTCTGACAGTTCAACATGAACTTCCTTGAGGAAGGATAAGCCGCGGTCGGGACGGAATTGGTCTATCCTTGGTTTATGTAAACAAAATAAGAGAAAATCCATGACTGTCGCCGTTGGCGTTGTGGAGAGCGATAGTGTATCCTGAACTTTCGCTGATTAAAGCAAGAATTCCCTATCCCTTCGTCGTTGATAGCCCCAATCAAACTAAAGACATATAAAGCTAGCTAAATATGTGAAATATAAGGAATTTTTATTGTCATGCGCTACAAAAACAGCCAGAGTCGGAGACTCGAAATGACAAATGAAGCCGATAAGAGATCTAGCCGTGAAAAGCGAGGTGCCATCGATATCGGCTGATTCCACTAAAATGCTCCTATCCCTTCATCGTTAATGGTCTCAATCAGACTAAGTATGTATCAAATAATCAAAATATGTTAAATGTTAGCAATTTTTAAGACAACACGCTATGAAAGCAGCCAGAGTCGAAGACTTGGAATGACGTGCATGAAGCCGAGATCGTCTGCTCGACGACGCCATGTTCCCGGAACGCCGCGACGCGGCCAATCTGCGAAGCAAACTGACGTCAAATGTGGAACACCGCTGTGATATGGTTATGTAAATAATTTTTCGAGAATGACAAAAAATGGCCTGTGCTCCACGACTAAGGCGCGTTTGAGGCTAAAACGCATGGGGAACGATGAGGACCGTAAAAACTGAAGTATAAGACGTGGAATTGAGTAAGCAGCGGGTGCAATTATTATTTGCGGGCCTAATTTAAGTTTGGTGTATACGTCACACTACGCCGCCGCCTGGTTGCCCAGGTGCTGACTCAAGCCGAGCGCGATGGAATCACGACGTCGCCACTGTTGCGCTTTCTGCACATGCGTATCTTCCCCAAATGTCGACCCGGGCAGGCTCGAACGAACCGCGACTCGGAGGGTATAGCCATGTATCAAACACACCCGAACCATGGAGAGGTACACCCCTCCATGGTTCGGGTGTCCACATCCCATAGGCCCCCTATGCCAAGCCACTGTTTGTTTTCGAGGTTACAATTAATCCACACATCTGCCCAGGCCTACTCATACATGTATCTCAAGCTGCCTGAACCAATAGTGACTGGTTCCGATTCCTCTGGGTTCGATTATTATGATTTTTTCCTAATATATATCGTCATATTTTGAACCCACTCCTGTAGTTTTGGTGCAAAATACTTTCAGCTATTGATTGATAATGCTCTAAAATACCACTCATGTATGATTTCATAAGGCGATTGTGTATGATCATCGGGATTTTATGCGATTATAATAGGTATATTTTTCATCTCGATTCACTTTCTGCAAGCATAAGCATCTTTCCCATGATTCCTCATTCCATGAACAAAAGAGCATCTCACGTGTCAAAGTAAAACTGGCGCGGGAAATTCAAATAGTGCTGTTTTCCATTTTATCAGCTAGCGCCCCCTGGAGAACAAATTTCGAATTAATTACCATCGCATTTGGTGTATCAAAAATCAAGCTCCGTACCCTATCAATTTCTATTTGATATATTGCTTCTGGGCTGAGTTATTGGGATTTTCCATTTTACGGAAAATGCCCCCTGGAGGGCCTAATGTAGGTCAAATCGCAATTTTTTAGTGCTGTTTCAAGCCCTGTCTATGGCCTACCACTCCACCAAGTTTCATGTCCCTGAGCCTAACGATAGCGAAATGTGCCAGTTTCACAGACACACACAGACAGACAGACAGACTTTTGAACCATTTAGTCATATGAATAGCTCCGCTGACCTTTGGTCAGCTGAGCTAAAAACAATACGGTTCCCGATCTTAGTGATCAGGAACCCTAATGAAAATACCCCTGACTGGATCCTGATCCGCTGGAGGAAGAAGTCTTGATTTTAGCTTGGGGGACCTCAGAGAACCTGATTTGACACCATCTTGATCACCAAACCACTTCTTGACCGTCGACTTAGGCGAAGCAGTGCCATACTTTCCAAATGGTACAGTCAGGAGAGAATCAATCTTCATCATCTGTACAACAAACTGGAAATAGTTCCAGTCAAAACTGTCGTCCGAGTCGTTGTTCACACTTCCATCATCATCATCTGAAATGACATTGCTGAATTTTAAATCATTTGGAAAAGGATGAAATTCCTCAAGCCCATTCCAATAAACTGTTGACCAAGCTCTCTATGCCAATTCAGCACACTACCTGTTTGGCGTTACTTGACGAAAAGAGACAATTTGGCCAAAATTTGACAATGTGGATCTGGCTTAAAGGCACAGGAGTTTTCTCGGGCGATTTGGCTCTCAATGAGCAATTCACCACTGTCAGTTTCCTCGTGACTCATTACGCTGACCATAGTAGCCAAACTCATGCCAGAAAACTATCACATGGAGAGGCGCCTTGGGGGACACATGCAGGTTTTTCAGGGGTCTCAGAGGCTCTTAACTGAACCCTTTAAATTATCTTGATATTTTTTCAGTCGCAGAGTTTAGAATGAGACTACTTTCAGTGGCCTTATTTGAAACTAAAATGGAGAGAAGGATCATGATTTTGTTGAAGATGGACCTGAACCTGTAAAAACTGCCGCAATCTCCGGTTTTTCACCTTGGGGTTTAGTTTTGACGTCAAGTGTGTCGATCTTCTTCTCTTTATCTTGCACTTCATAAGTTTGCCTCTTCTGCATGCTGTCAACAACAGTTTGCCTCTTCTGGATGCTGTCAACAACAGTTTGCCTCTTCCGTATGCTGTCAACAACAGTTTGCTTCTTCTGGATGCTGTCAACAACAGTTTGCCTCTTCTGCATGCTGTCAACAACACACAACTGAAAGAAGAGACCATAATGAAGTAAAATGAAACTCACAGGCTTATTGCCAAGGACTGAATACATTTTTAGAGAATCACTCATTGTCAACACCAATTCCAACAAAAACACAATGTTATGATGGACATAGAGATCCTTCAATTTTCTACTGCCTCACTTGTCTCAGAATCTAATAACCCAATCCCATCACCAACAAATCCAGCCTAAAGGGCCTGCTCCGCTTGAGAGTTTTCTCGTTCAAGTGGAACAACCCTGAAGAAATCCAAACACTGAGACTGGCAGAGATTCACTGCACTCAAACGAGACTTCCACTACAACTAATCTTAACTCTTTGATGCCCAGCCATTATTGGAAAAAAAATGTATTTTAGCGGGGGGGGGGGGGCGACATGGGTCTAGTAATTTTGCTGCTACTACTTAACCGTACATCACAGCGGAGCAATGTTTTAACCGTTCATAGACGAGACCACGCTCGTCATTTAGGTCCTCAATGAAGCCCCTGACGGTCACGTTCAACCGCGTTTTGAACAGGCGAGCACTGCCATTCGACAGGGCCAGTTTTAAGTACACTGACGTACAAACAGTTTTCTCAGATTTTTCTCGGTGGTGTGGTGCGCCAGCTGGACATACTGTATAATATGACTTATCCGGCCACCACGGCCAACCAGCGAACCACGCGAATTATTGACTATACACGATCCAGGCCAAGTTATGAAAGGCCTAGTCAGGGTTACACATCACTTGTGAGTTTCTTTTCAACGGCAGACCACAGTTTTATTCCAGAGTAGACCTAGGTTTAATTGACATCAATTACAAATCGTGCTGGTCAGTAGAAGTCAGGCATGACATTGGCAAAGCTAGACAGCACATTCTCTGTTGGCGCGTTGGTCAAGATGAAAAAAAATTTTCCTTGGCCATGATTGTTGAATTGGTCAATTCATTGTGACAAAAGTGAAACTGACCCTCACCGCGGATATCTATCACGATGCTCACCAGGCGTTCGACGATTTCCATTGAACATGTAACTCTGACTAAAGCCGGTGACAAACTGGCGCGTACGCGGCGCGTCCTGCAGGCGTTCCACCAATCAGAATCTTATGTAGGTGTTTTGATCAGTGTTACGGCCTCACTGATTGGTTGAACGCTCCCCGACGCGCTGCTTCCGCGCCAGTCTGTCACCGCCTTAAGCCGAATCGGTTAATGTCGTCCTGGGTATAACAGAAATATACCCAGGTTCAATGTCGTCCTACAAAACTATACCCTGGGTATAGTTCGATCTACAAAAGTATACCCAGTACCGTAGTTTTGAGCCTGGGTAGGAGTTAGGAATGGATGGCCGCCATTTTGTTTCTCGCTTCAACTGAGACAGTAGTTTTGCAATCAATATCGTCAAAATACCAGTCAATATTGTCAGCTTTTGTGCTCATCGATAGCAGGGGTCAACTGTTAACCTTTGTTTCAACACAATGGTCCAAACTTATCGCAAGTTAAGCTCACAATTTCAAAGAAATGAGCAAACGAACAGAGCCGATCTGCGTCATATGTTTGTTCGGTGTCGTGCGTCCATCTACGTCCCCATAGACATTACTTCAGCTGTGCTGCGAGTACTATTGCGGATTTGAGTGACGATAAACGCGGCACGAAAAATTATTTGATTACTGTCGGTATGATATAGGCCTATTAAAATGGTGCCCGTCGTGTCGGGCGCTAGATATTTTTCGACTTGTCATGCTTGTGCATGGTGATATGGCATTTGCAAGAATAATCTCGTCTTCAGGTGCTGTATCCAATCCTGGGTATACTTTTGTAGATCGAACTATACCAAGAGTAAAGTCCAAGTCAACCTTCATTCAACATGGGCAAAGTGCCAGACCTGTGAAACAGATACCATATGTAACCACAATGATTAGGCCACAAACCACAGTATTTACCAGATGACTGAGCACAACCTTGGGTTTACAAAAGGCTCATGGAAAGTGGTTCGCAGGTTGGCCGTGGTGGCCAGATAAGCCAAATTATACAGTATAGGCCTGCAGTATGGAAAAGCCCTTTTCAACAACGTCGATCCCAGTGACACAGCCAATTCGAAAATATTTTTCCTCGATTTTTGAAGAAAAAAAATGTCGCCAAATTTGCGATAACAGGGAGTTTTTGCAAAGCCCCCGAAACGCCAACAGGAATGTCTATCCTTTTGTTCGGTGGTCTCTTCGTAGCATCGAACAATGGGTTTGGCGTTCGCATTGGCGTTTCGGGGGCTTTGCGAAAACTCCCTATTTACGGCAAATGCACGCGAAAAGGCGCTCAACTTGTAGAAAATTTAATTCAGTTTTATTTGCAAGTAATTTCAGTTCAATCGGACCAACAATAACTGAGTTATGAGCAAAAGAATGTGGTAGTGTCGGGCACCTANCTCAAGCGCAGTCGGTCACAATCATAGCCTGTTTCAATATTTGGCAAGTGTAGTTCTTAGGCATGTTGGGCCCGGAATGGTATTGCGCAATACCTCTTTCGACGCCTTTCCATTAGGCCACGCCGTTCCCTAACAATAGCTCTATCGTCGATGATTTTTGAACAGACTTCATCCGAACGTGACCAACTCCACACGCGTTCTTCATTACCATAACAAAGGGCTCGCGGGGAAAGTTGCGGACTTTCTCACAAATTTTCACGAGCGATTTCTTTTTTGTGCGTGGATCGATGGTCAATCTGATTTCGAATATGATCTGGAAAAAACTTCTTCTAAGGCCGTTCCAGCCCCGATTTTTGAATTTCAGACGAAAACACCCAAAATTATTCAGTTTTCTGTTTTGACCCTTTTCAGACCACTAATTAAGCAATTGCTAATTAGTTATTTCAATTTTGAAAAATCGGGCCTCGAACGACCATAGAACTCGCCATGCTGCATCCATCACTACCTAAAATCCGGTCATTTGGAGCCGGCTGTACCCGTCATCGCCTCTGAAAACTTCATCTGGGACTTGCCATTGTTCATGAATAAAGTTACATAATGAGTTAATTATTGTGCAGTTTTTCAATTCGGAGATGTGAAACAATACATAAACTCACAAATTTCGTTGGCAAAATAAACTTCGGTCGTAACACATTCGTGCAATTCAATTTCAAAGGGACCTCAATTGGATGCGTTCACTAACTCCCCCGCCACCTTAAGCCTTTCATAACTTGGCCTGGATCGTGTATAGTCAATAATTCGCGTGGTTCGCAGGTTGGCCGTGGTAGCCGGATAAGTCATATTATACAGTATAGGCCTGCAGTATGGCAGAAGCCTTTTTCAACAACGTTGATCGCAGTGACACAGCCAATTCGAAAGTATTTTTCTTCGATTTTTGAAAAAATGTCGCCAATTCGCGATATTTACGGCAAATGCACGCGAAAAGGCGCTCAACTTGTAGTAGAAAATTTAATTCACTTTTATTTGCAAGTAATTTCAGTTCAATCGGACCAATAATAACTGAGTTATGAGCAAAAGAATGTTGTAGTGTCGCGCACCTAACTGATACCGAGTTATCTCGGCCTTGGGCGTCAAGGAGTTAATTCTGGTTCAAAAGAAACACACCACTGGGTTAATTTTCTAACTCAGGGAACATCTGAAAGGTCAATAACAGACAGATGAGTAAGACTAAAAGAATACAGAATAAGAAATATCTTCTTAGTCTACCTCGATTTCTCTGACTTTCTTGTCTATTTCCCCCTGACAAACACCAGTGGCTTTCATGGCGAGCTTGTAATTACGTCGCCAATATTTGTAGTCATCCGTATCAGCGATAATTCTCCCCTTCTTCACGTATTTGAAGCCTTCTTCATATTTTTCAACAGCTTCGTCCATTTTCCTGTAGCCCTCTGAAATAACACACTCATGTACAGAAAGTAATTCAAGCCAGTCTTCAAACAACAGCAGTGTCAATGACTTCTATGAACTAGTTACCACAAAGGAGATGACAAAGAAATATAATTACCATCACCACTTTCATCTGAGGTTTTGAACAGCGTTTCAGACAACGTCTGCTTTACTGCTGCAATCGTAAAGCAACACTGGGCCATCTGCGCCATGTCACTTTTGTCATATTCTTGTAGCAGCTTATAGGACTCTTCAGCCAACTTCTCCGCATCCTTTTTCTTCAACATATCATCTGAAACAGCAAGCAACATCGCCTTGTTCCCCAACAAGTGAATGTAAATCAAGCTCTTTTTCATCTTCAGTTTTTCACATAAGTCATCACTTTTTTCATAGTATTCTGCTGCTTCTGCGAAGTGGAATTTCATTTTATGGCGGTATTCGTCTGCTTCCTTCTTCTGTGTTTTCTTTTCAGCATACTTCATCTTTCCTCTCTCATTCTGACCACAGAAATAAGCACTGACACCAACATTCATGGCATAGACAATTTGGTCATAGTGTGCAGAAGATTCGCCAAATTCGCCAAAAGCCTTCTTGTTGTGTCTCAGGGCTTGATCGATTGCATGCGAGTCTTGCCACCCCTTTAAGGAATAAATGTAAGCAATGGTGGAATGAGCAAGAGCAGCCTGTCTCCTGAAACCAGTTTTGTATTCTTCACGTCCGAAGACACGGAGGGCTTTCTCACTTGCCTTGATACCCTCATCAAAGTTCCGGCACACCGCGTGATACTTCCCACAGGCGAGATCAATATTGGCCTCAGTCAGCTCAATCGCTTGCGGTTTTCCACTATCGTAATGCTTTTTGAAGTCATTCAGTTTTTCTTCAACTTCAAGCAACTCGGACTTGATATCTTCCAAAGAGGACAATGAACGACGGAGCAATACATGTACACGAACCAACTTGAGATAAATCCATTTTAAGGTCGAGCCATTCTTTTCTGCCAACTCCACTTCTTTCTCAATGAATTTCTGCAATTCTGTTGCATTCAGGAATTTTTGTATTGCTGCGAGAAACTTGCTGGCTTGCATATAGCTGTCTCTCTTCTTTGTGTCAATTTCAGGCATATTGCAATACTGGGTCAGTAGCGGCTGCACTTCAGCAATCACGCTTTGTGCACATTGGTCCAACAGTTTCCCAACGAAGCAGGCAGACAATTGTGACTTTGCAATCTCTATAATATGTTGAAAGCGTTTGTCATTCCTTACTCCTTCCAGGACATCCTGTAACATCGGGTGCAAAAAGAACCGTGTGTCGTCACTATGATATATGTTCTGCTCTGTGTTGGGGATGACATCCATCTGTAGCAAATGCAATTCGCTCAATTTCTTCATGTAGCACTTCGCAGTGGAAGGATCAAGTTCATTTTGTCCTAGAAGGTAGGAGGCAATGGATTTATCGAAGGGTAGCCCATTGCACATGGATAACTGCACAAGTGCTAATCTAATCCCCTCTTGCTGACCTTCAAATACTCTCACTAAGGTATCAGAAACCTGCAAGTACACCGGTAAGAACATTACCAATTAACAGAAAGAAAACAGAGAGCTGGATGTAAAAGCGCAGGTGTATTTTATAGAAAGTTCCTTATTTTTATACCACTAATACGAGGGTCCAAGAAAATCATGCTGTCTCTGAAGACAATCCAACAACTAGAGGCCTGACGGCCTGGATAGCTACGCTGGGCTGTCACAAAGTTTAAAACTCATTCGGGGGATCTGGTGTGTTTTTTGGTACTATGAACATTCCGACCCCAAAATTGCTTTGGACTGTAACAACTCTCGAAATGCCCTTGGTCAGACCCGTTGGCCGGCCTCCAGTCAAATTGCTTCCGCCATAATGATCGTCAATACCGTTCGGCCCAAGGGACCTAGATGAATCTAAGTAAACAATGTTTACAGGAAACCAGCAAATTTTATACGACGGAATAGAGTAGTTTACTCTGGATTACAGCCAGATAAACCATTAGGCACCTATTACATAGAAGTATACGGTATATGAAAAGACAAGTTATGGCTTCACGGTAAAACAATCCATTTGAAGCCTAAGGGGGGGGGGGTGCCGTCCATTTGAGCGTTTCCGTGTGCATTTTATCATGGAAGTAGGTTATAAGGTTATGAAAGTGAATCGGTTTGAACGTGCATCATTAGCTTCAGTTTTATACCAAACACGACGACTGTAGCTCTCTCTAATGGTCTTTACGTATGTCAGTAGGGCATGCATGTGGGTCAGATAGAATCTTGTCTTTATAAGCTTCAGTTTGGTACCAAACACGACTTACTTTGCTCTAGTGGTCTTTAAGTATGCCAGTAGGTTTGTAAGGTAGAACTTATTCTTCATAAGCTTCAGTTTGATATCAAACACGACTACCTTAGCTCTAGTGGTCTTCAAGTAGGTCAGTAGGTCAGTCAGATAGAACCTAATCTTCATAAGCTTTAGTTTGATAGCAAACACCACTACCTTAGCTCTAGTGGTCTTTAAGTAGGCCAGTAGTCATGAAAGTGGGTCATATAGAATCTAGTCTTCATAAGTTTCAGTTTGATACCAAACGCGACTACCTTAGCTCTAGTGGTCTTTAAGTAGGTGAGTAGTGGGTCAGATAGAATCTAGTCTTCATGAGCTTTAGTTTGGTACCAAACACAACAGTGAGTCATGAAAGTGGGTCAGATAGAGCCTAGTCTTCACAAGCTTCAGTTTGATATGACTACATAATCGAAATGGGCATCCACGACTACATATGCCTTAGATCATGGCGCATATGCACACTCACATAGCCTGGAGGCGAGAGTGCGGCATCGCTCTACATTTTCCCTCACCCCTCACAACAGGCGTTCACGCTTTGCGTGGCAAGCCTAAAAAGTGAGATCAACACATTTTCCGCACTCTTTCAGAATAAGGAATAAGTATATGGATGGCGAATGGTTACTCAGTGCATGAAATGAAAAATAAGTACGAGAGCTAAAAATAACTCTTGTGAAATGACTTAGGAAAGTGACAAATATCATGTCCTAGTCCTGGATTCACAGAATGCCAGGGAGCACTCAAATACTGATTTAGAAATAAATAAGTAGACGTACAGACGCACTCATGACATTGTTTACAAAGTCAGATTTCCTGTTTTTTCCAACCAACCTCGGCCACGCACATCACATTAACGATAATGGTTGGGAATGTTGTGTGCACACCACCCTAAGGCTTCCCTCACATAGAAGTATACGGTATACGAAAACGCTGCTGAACAATGGCTTCACGGTCGTGAATCCTCGGCAAGCCATAGTCAACCGGTGTTTTCGTATACCACATACTTCTATGTAAAGGAAGCCTTAACAGCCGCGACAGTTTCAAGTTCACCACCTACCATCAACACCAACCACAAGGTGGTGTACCAGAAACAGTCAATTTCACTGCTGGAATAGTGCCAGGCAGGTGAGATACAGCCAGTCCAAAATGTAAACAAAGAACACGTGTCCCCCGTCTAAAAATTGATTACACCACTCTATCCCCACACAAGACGGAACAGCCATAATTGACGTCACAGAGGGGCGGGACTGTACATTGTATTGATCCGCGAAAATGATACTGACAACATTGCGTAAATATCGCGATAGTCGAGATATAGTAAACAAAACAAGACAAATGGCGAAAAAGGCACACTCTGAGAAGGTAATTCTACCTGAAATCCGGGTGATTTTGGGGGCCAGTAGGTTAGAACTATCGGGTGGGACAAAAAAACCCGCATCGAACTTCAAATCTTGATTTCTCAACAACTGCCCATTATAATTCAATGAAATTTAGTACCCTATCATTTCAAGATGTTTTGTTTAATGTGTGCAATTTTTGCGTTGGTACCTTTGGTATTAATATCGTATCAGTCACTTGAAAAATCATTGTAAAAAAATGCGATTCCGGAATACGATAGGAAACGGGTGGGTGAAAAATTTTAAATTTTAAATTTTAAATTTTCATTTCTCAAAAAAACCTTTACCACAACTCAACGAAATTGCGCCTTACACTGCTCCACGATATTGCTCCTAATATGTGAAAAGTATGAAACCAATAACTTCAATATCTACGCTGTGGCGCTCGTTACTATAACGCCATATTGGAATCGAGCGTTTCGAAGTTTCACCATTGTCTCCTAAAATATGATGAATGATTTCTATGGTTTTTACATCTGGCACCACAATCTTAATACCAAAGATAATGTGTTGTAACTTTCACACGTTATGAGCGTAGCCACGGAACAGTATCGAGTGAATTTTCATTGGGTTATAATGAATAGTTATTGAGAAATAGAAATTTGAAGTTCGGGACGGATTTTTTCGTATCTTATTCGATTCCGTTACCAAAGGGGATGAGCACCTAAGAAACAAACCTGCACAACGTGTGTATCTCAGAGACGGTGACTTCGATTAGCATCAAATTCGCACATATTATATCTCATGTGACGTGATTGATAACAGCAACAAGAAAAATTATTTTGGTCAACTGTTACCCAATAATTTGAAACAATGTTTTTTTTAGATGGCTAGAAATGGTGGAAAAAATAGGATTCATTGTCTGTGTTTTCACAGTAAGACCACTTCAAAGAAAAAGTCCCAATGCTTAGTTTTGATTTATTGATACCAGATTGATAGGAAATGAATCAAGAAGATTCTGTGATCTGTGGGTGGAATTATGCTCTGGAAGAACCAAAACAAATCTATTTCTGTCTGTATTATGCTTGGCTTGTATAGGCCTTGTAATGTGAAAGGGCTCAGACAGATTCATGTAGGCGTAACCCCATGGCACTTCAGAATTACGTAATGGGGACTCAATGGTTGGTCTTTGACATGAGCTGAGGCCACATGAATGGTGTGGTGGCTAGTGTCTGGAAAAAGTATCCTATTTTTGTTATGACTCCCCTTCTTTCATTATGTAATATCTACCGGTATGGACTATACAAGAACTGGTGACAGTTCATGAATCATAGGGGAATCAATGGAACAATATTGGCCAGTTTGACCTAGGACACGAGTACTCTCCATTGACCATGGTAAATAAAGGATTGATGTTGTGCTAAACTGCCTGTGGCTTACCACATTGGGTAATCAACTTGGAAGCCTGTTGTGAAGAGTTGTTTGGGCTCTTCCAGAGCATGAGTTCACCCAGAAATCACAGAATCTTCTTGCTTCATTTCCTGTCAATCTGAGATCAATAAATCGAAACTAAGCACTGGGGATTTTTCGTTGAAGCGTTCTTCAAGCCACTGTGAAAACAGAGACAATAAATCCTATTTTTTCCACCATTTCTAGCCATCTAAAAAAAACAATTGTTTCAAATTAATGGGTAACAGTTGACAAAAATAATTTTTCTTCCTGACGTTATCAATCAATTCACATGAGATATAATATGTGCGAATTTGAAGCTAATCGAAGTCACCATCTCTGAGATACACACTTTGTGCAGGTTAGTCTCTTAGGTGCTCATCCCCTTTTATTGAATTATAATGGACAGTTGTTGAGAAATTAAGATCTGAAGTTCGATGCGGGTTTTTTTGGATCTGGTGATTTCGTTTTCAAGTGATTTGTCCATTACAAATTGTGGCGTTGTTGGGTCGTCAAGCAAAAGGTGACAAGTTGACGGGGTCCTCTTTGGCACTACTTTCTCGTAACGTTAAAGCGATTATTGGCTCGGAGAGAGCAAGGGTCATTTGAAAACCTACGCTGGCTAAAGACCAGCGTTGCCAAAATACAGGCAGGGTGTAATGGCCCAGATACTTTTCAAAAACGTGCATAAAAACAAACAGGCACAGTGCAGTTGTTGAAATTGACACAGGCACCCATATTAACGTCAGACCCGTCAGGTTAATGTCAGAACCCCTTCTGACTATTGTCACTCCTTATCAGTCTAATCCTTTCAGATTTAAAGCTGAACTGCATGAACAAAAACTGGAGATTCCAGCTTTGAAAAGACCACCACGCCACGGTGGTGGTCAAGAGAAATGCAAACGACCAAAAGGCACTTTCAAAACACCTCCAGAACATGATAGACTACCAGGCTATTTGGTGGCGCCACTGTATTCACCCTGAGTCTGTCAATGAAGCAACATCAAAACCTGGCATCCAGTGACATCTACAGGTCGAAGGCATTAGGTTCTTACCGAACCAGAGAGTAAAGTCGGTCACTATTCTATAGTATTCACTTCTTTTTGACATTCATGGTGTTATCCAAGCACCAGTTGAAAACATTTATGCATTTAAAAACAATACCACACTCATTTGACGTACATCAACGTCATCAGATATCATTACATATACGTTGATGACAATTCTTATTTTATTCCCTTGGCCATAATTACCGTAATCAATTAAATATTATTTCTACAAATACACACACATCACGCGAGTCATGTATGTGTTATTGTTCAGATCAAGTACATTGCGTTTCTGTGAAAATATATTCAAATAACGAAACTATGGCAAAAGAAATCAAACAAGATTTATATGCAACATGTTTGCAATGATACCAAATGGGAGTTTCTGAAACTCAGACGAGTGGTGTATTATTTGTCGATGCCGAAGTTTTTGCCATTGTACCATACATTTTAGCTGGGCGCAAGCACTAAAGAACCCTGATCAACCTCGTACTCGGGTTCCTACGGATTGTACTAAGTCTATCAGGCTCTGTCACTTGGACACTATCTCTTGATGTGTCTCGATTGAAAGCCTGAGATTGAATACAGTGGCGCCACCAAATAGGCCGGTAGTCTATCATGTTTTGGAGGTACTTCGAAGGGCGTTCACACTTCTGTAGACCACCATACTGCGGCGCTGTGGTTTTTGTTCATGCAGTTCAGCTTTAATGTCACATTCCATATTGGAGCCAGAGACAGCAAATCTGGTACAGTACCTGGGAACTTTGTAAGTTGAGTTCGTCAGCAATTCTCATGGTGGCGTTGGAATTTTTGAATTGTTGCAAAGTGATGCAGCCTGACTGCTTGTATTCGTTCAAGTAGTTGAATACAACTTGAATGGCCAAAGTGTTGTACTGGCACATATTGGAGACAGTGAAATCAATGTCTTCTTGGTTGGATCCATAGAAAATCTGAAAACGGGAAAAGTTGAAATAATGAAAAGGCAATTTTCATAAAGGGTGGAATAAGTTCCACTTACCCTTTCACAGCGGACCGCCACCGATCGTTGTAGTCCAAGGAATTGACTTGGTTAGTTCGTCCAGTTATCACGGTGTGGCGCCACTAGATCGTCAGTCAACATGGCAGCGCCCATGTTAGCAGTTTCCTGTGGATTTTGTTCGGACATTTCAGCTGTTTGCGAATCAGGATTTGAATCGTGGCTACTAGAAGGGACTACATGAATGCTGACCAAGCATTAGATCTCATTTTTGATGATGATTTCGCTGAATATTCGTCAGCAGACGAGTCAGATGATGAAACTTCGTTGGACTATGACTTCTATGTAGTAGACCCCACGCATAAGGTACAGGGCCTATCAGGTGGACTCCAGTGATGAAGGTGTGCTCAATGGTCATTTTGATGATTATGAAATCAAAAGGAGTGTCATTTGAAAGGGCAGATCATAAACTTTACAGTGATGTATGATACATGTACTTTTTTCCCTTATGTGAATGTGGTGCAGCCATTTAACCTCGGTACGCCAAAAAATTGACCGAATTTGCATTGAAAAAATAAATTCAGCTGCGAAAGGGTTTAACTGAATGAACTGTCCACCTATTTATCCAAGTAATATGCGGGTAAGTAATAAACATAAATGGTCACTAAGCAAGCATTTCCCATTAGATCTGAGCAGAAGAGAATTTAACCACATGTGAGCCGCTCCAGCAAAAGCAGGTGTATCTACAAGGTGTTTCAAAAAAACGTTGTCGTCTCTAAAATATCTCCTAGAACCCAAACCCATGAATATTTTGGCTCAGATTTTGTAAGCTGCTAGGTATAGACATACTCAGAATGTTTATGTAATGTTTGTATGATGGTGTCTTGGTATGACGGAACAGTGACCCCCAAAATAAAAGGGTCAGAAGTGCAGGTGTGCTCCAAACAATAAAAGAACCATGATGATGTAAGGTCACTGATGACATTTCAATGATTGTGCTGAAGGGAACTCTGCAAATCCTTCTGAATGGAAGCTGACAAAAAGGGCCTACGCAACAAATGAAATAAAAGTTTTTAATAGAGTTGTTGACAACCCATAACTGTTCGGACCGACCAAACTTTCCCCCAGGTAGGCCTATGCTAATGACGTAATATGCCTATCAGGGTTATATCACTTCAGTAACATAACAGCAATGATGCAATAATAAACCCAATCTCAGAGTGGAAATAAGAAATGTCATTCTGAAATGAAGCGTGCAATCAGTAAAACTGTTTACCCTTTGTATATTTTGTGTCAAGTCTAAGGCCTAGTTGGCTGCCAAACCGCACTAGAATCATTCTATCTCTTAGTTGCTTGCTAAGCCTATTCCATAAAACCATTCTTAGCTTAGCACGGTTCTGAGTTGTATTCTATCTTTAGAATAGCTCTGGGTAGTTCTAAGTCCGTAGCATGGTTCTAACATGACATTCCCTGCAGGTTTTGACCAGTCAACATGGCAAGGTGGATCTTTAACTCGCTGAAATGCATCGAGTTATGGGGAGGGAACGCATTTTCCATGATCGGAGAACCCGATTGACGTTTTTGATGATGCAGAACATCGTTGCCGCCGATATTGAGCACCCTACATGTATGAGGAGAAAATATGCTGTGAAATTCCCTGCGCAAAATATACATTTTTTTTACTTTCTTCTTTTTAGAAGGAATCAGTATCAATGAAGGCATCACAGCACATGCTCCGCAATACCAATATACAACAGACAGGAATGCAGGGCAACTTGGAACCAATGAACCATTCCCCTATTGTGTAGTGAAACTGGCCTTGTGGTTTTGAGGACCACACCATTCTAGGAAGCTCTTAGCAAGCAACTAGTAAGAATGGTCCATAGAATGGTTTTATGGAACAGGATTTAGTTGTTTTCCAACAAGCAACCAACTAAGCATTTGGAACCTTGCTAAAGCCCTAGTATCATTCCAAGTTAGAATGCTTTTATGGAATTGGCCCCTGGGGTTCACTAGCCAGGCTTTTTTACCAGAGCGGAGTTTGCCCCCTTTCAAACTGTTATTGAACTGTTGGGCAGCACCGATTACACATTGAATGCACAAGTCCACAACTGTTATGTCCCGGACTGTTGTTGTATTACTGTTGTGATGACAGTCAGTATTAGTAAAATGAAGGGTTTTGGATGGAAGAGCAAGCACCACCGCAACGGCCAAAATCGCTAAAAAATCACGATTTTTCCTTGAAAAGTGTGATTTTCAAAAAATGCAAAATCGTAAAAAAACAAAAAAACGTTAGAAAATAGCACTTTTCTACTCAAAAACGTTAAAAAATAGCAAATCCGCCACGGCCGTTGCGGTGGTAAATTTGCAGCGTCCACTGAAACCCTTCATTTTACTAATACTCTGGTACTGTAATATTTCCTACTGACTTCAAGGTCATTGCATAAACGAAATGCGCATCCTCAGTAACCTAAGTATGGGTGATATCATGCCTCTATCTCTAACACAGGCAGAGATATTTCAAACTATCGAGTTTGATATATCAAAATCTCATGATATCTCAATCACCCGGACACGCGAGTCTGAGAATTTTAACATGGTCCAGTCCTTGGATAAGCAGGCATGAACTAAGACTTGTTTCATGTTGCTCAGTTGACAATATGGCAAGTTATCGCAAAATATCAAATTTGTGATAGCGACATCTCAGATCAAAAGTAATCAGTCCATTGGATTCCTAGGGTATGAAAACCTAAGAGTAGAACCTATTTCCATTGCACTAGGTGTTAAAGGAGCTGAGTTATGGCATCGGATAAAAGCGTGACGGACAAAATATCAAGTCTGATATGTTGATTACATCATGATGGAGGCATCGGATGTTGAAAATGATTAGCTCATTGGATTGCCTAGGTTGACAAACCTAGGGGTAGGATGTGTTGCCAGACCTGTAGCTGTTGAAGGAGATAAGATATGGAGGCGTGACAGACGGACACACACACAGACACACGCCCACGCACGCACGCACACTCACCCCTACACACACACACACACACACACACACACTGACACCACGACCAAAAACAATATCCGGTACATGTTGTCCAAGGTACGTTTTGTCCGGGCACGTGTTGTCCTGTCACCATATCTGATCATCAAGGTCATTGCATAATCGAAATGCGCATTCTCAATAACCTACGTATGTCTGATATCATGCCTCTACCTCTACCACAGGCAGAGATATTTCAAATTATCAAGTTTGACCTTGACCTTTACCTCTGATTATCGAAGTCGTTGCATAATCGAAATCGGCATCATCAATAACCCAAGTATAGGTGATATCATGCCTCTATCTCTACCACAGGCAGATAAATTTCAAATTATCAAGTTTGACCTTGACCTTGACCTCTGATCGTCAAGGTCGTCGCATAATCGAAATGGGCATCATCAATAACCTAAGTATGCGTGATATCATGCCTCTATCTCTACCACAGGCAGAGATATTTCAAATTATCAAGTTTGCTATATCAAAATCTCATGATATTTCAATCACCCGGACATGTGAGGCTGAGAATTTTATCACAGTCCAGTCCTTTGGATAAGCAGGCATGAACTAAGACTTGTTTCATGTTGCTCAGTTGACAATATGGCACGTTATCTCAAAATGTCAAATTTGTGATATCGATATCACCATGACCCCTACATCTCAGATGAAAAGTAATCAGTCCAATCGATTCCTAGGGTATGAAAACCTAAGGGTAGAACTTGTTTCTGTTGCTCTAGGTGCTAAAGGAGCCGAGTTATGACATCAGATAAAAGCGTGACGGACAAAATATCAAGTCTGATATGTTCATTACATCATAATGGAGGCATCTGATGTTGAAAATGATTAGCTCATTGGATTGCCCAGTTTGACAAACCTAGGGGTAGGATGTGTTGCCAGGACTGCAGACACCATGACCAAAAACAATATGGTTCCCGATCTTGATGATCGGGAACCATAATAACTCCTGAACTAATGACTGGATCATCTCCAAATTTTTATCATAGGTGTATCTAATGAGGATACATGACATATGTAACGGGTTTTTGATTTGACCTACTTTTCAAGGTCACAGAGTGTGACGACGACAAGGGGAAACACGAAAGAAGAACAAAGCAATATCCCAACTGATATAAATATATTCAAACTCCAAATTTACAAAGATCATGTCCTATGGACAGACAGTCTTTTTGGACATCAGTACACACACGTCGTCTTTCTGCTGCTATTGAGGGCGCTGTAAGACACAGCAAGATCGCTGCTTGCATACCAATTCGACACCGCGGTTTTTCGGGCTGTCGTACCGTTCTCGGTCACACCAGTTCAAGACTTCGGCGTTTGGAGGGCAGAAACATCACCCAATCTCGTATGCACAGAAAGGGCTAAAAAAAACAACAAAACCCAGTCTTAGAGATTTTACCCCTTAGAAAACCAAAATTCCGGCAATTTGGGAAACACTTACGTTGTTTATCTGCGTGTACAGCACGTACAGGGTACAGGCCCATTGGCGGACGTACCCACAGGTCTGATAAGGTTGCTTTCTTAGTTCTGCCTTACTCATTCAAGTTCAGACCCTTATATTCCAAATGATTACGTCATCAGCCATTATAAGGCCTTATGCCCTTCAATAAAAGAAGCCTTGACTTGGTTGTGCACCTGAACTATTATCTAATGGTATTCCGCTTGGTTTATTTTAGCTCTGTATTTACCCGCACATTCTAGACAACTTCAGACAACAACAGCCTTTTACTGGGTGACCCTATTGTCAAGACGCGACTGAACACAATTCGGTCAAAACCATGAAACTGACAAGTAGTAGGTGATTCGGGTGGTTCGCTGTTTAACACTACAGTCGGACACGTCAGCTTATTTGTGACACAGAGGTCAAAGTTCGACAAAAGTGACCAACCTGCCACAGTTTGTCATTATTTCACCGAGCGACCTCATATTTTGCATAAACATGCATTGGAGGAGGGGTACCTTAAAAAATATTAAGTTTCGGCCCGATTGGACATCCAGTATGGCCGCCAGGTGGCGTAACCTGAAAATCAAGTAAGTGCTATTACTCGGGAACGGCTTGACGCAGAGTGCTCAAATTTGATATTTACCTCCATCTAGATGACCTTTACATGCATGTCAAATTTCGGCCTGATTTGACTTCAAACATGGCCACCAGGTGGCGTAACCCAAAAATCATCAAAGTGCTGTAACTCAGGAACGCCTTAACCCAAAG
>NMRB01000041.1:398332-425261 GCA_002633025.1 Notospermus geniculatus
CGGCGCGGTTTTCACAGGGCTTTGGATAATCCTTCGATGGTTTAACAATACAATGGCCTATTGATTATCCCAATGCCTGTGAAAACCGCTCCGCTCGCCGCAAAACGCGGCGGAATCCGCTGTAGTGGAAACGGGCCTTTAAGACCGTGTTTCCACGAGGCGTTTGCGGGCGCGGAGTAGGAGGCGGGCGCGGGTGCGAGTGAAATAGCTAAAGGAAAATACGTTGGATCGATTTTTTCTATCCGCACCCGCAAACGCCTCGTGGAAACACGGTCCAACGGCAATACACGGCCGGCGCGGCCACTTTTCCATTGAGGGGTACACCACAAATGGGTTTCCCCCTACATACAGAACGAGAGAAGTTAAGTGTAATTTCCAAGCACGACGAACCATGAGGACAGGACAAGGAGATTTTTGTTATAAAATATTTCCCACATCTGATATATTTGGTCTGATATGTTGGGATTTGGGGAAAAAAGGTCAAGCTGTATTGGGGGGATAATGCGAATGCCCTGCTCCCCGAGAAAATTTTGATTCTGAAGTACCAGAAACGCGATTTCCTGGCATCTGGGCGGGGGACGATGGACATAACACTTGGAGGAGCGTGCAAAGTGCCCTTTTGGGATTTGCGTGCCCGTGGCAACCNCACCACGACCACGCCGGCCCTGCAATAATGGTTCGCTGGCTAGGGGGAATTCAGGTAGATTGATTCCTTTTGAGGTGATTGAAAGTGTGGCATGATTCATGCATGCATGAATCATCGATATGAAAAATATACACACGATGTGACCACGATATATCGCACTGCTCTGTCTCCTGGCCCTAGGCATTTTTATTCAATTTATTTATAGTGGATGCCGCGGTAAGAATTACCATTATGGCTATCCACTACATACAATAACATTACAAGTGTGAGATGACGGATACAGAGAATTATTAACTAAGGAAACAAAAGGAGGAAGCTGAAGAATAAAAGCTGAGCGCTGTTCGAAATAATAATAGGTCTAAATATAACACGACCGCGGACCATGATCAGATCCGCCAACTAGAAAAACCAGTTGGAGGACCTGACCGCATAGGCATTCTGCATAATGCATCGTGTAGAAATCGGCTAACCTCTTCCTACACTGTGCAGCAAGCAGTCAGATTCCGTGTTCAACGCTTTGGGATTTTCTCGTGCGCCCAATCAGAAGCCTCTTTGTGATAATTTATTCATACGAGTTCAGACTAACAAATAGTCTCCATCGAATATTGCCTTCGCGGCTTCTTTTTGAGTACCGTACTTGTAAGTCCTTCCACGGAGAATTTGCATCTATATTATAATTGACGGTGGCGCTTAACTTCGAACACGAACTCCTCCGTGGTTTCTGATCGAAATGGCACCATTTTCACAGGAAGTGTTGAAAATGATATGGGGGTGGCCCTTAAGCGGGTGGCATTACATTTTTTTACCCTTAAGCGAATAAAATGCAGGAAGAAACTTCCAATGATTTCCAATGCCGCCTAGCCGACGGAACCAGGTATAATGCATTGTCTTCAACCAGGCAGGGTGATCAGAAAATAGGAACTTCAACACATAAAACTGCTGCCATCTGCTTCCCATAGGCCTAGATTATTGTCCGAGGAGTTGGCCCCCACTAAACATTTTCCTCCCACACAGAGACGGCCAGCAAAATGCCATCCTCTGGCCACATGCATCCTGTGAATGTGCTCGCCACGGGTACCATGCTATTCGAATAAAGTTTCATCGACCGCCATCTTGTCATCATACCCGAGTTGCCGATGCAAGCTTTGCCGTGATTGGTTGCTATTTTTGGGACCGGGGAAATCCTTGAACACGGAATGTGGTTTGCTTGCGTGAAGGTCAAGGGAGGAGAAGCCGAATCATGACCTGAACTCAGTGAAGATGCCCTAGGCAGAGGATGTTAGCCTGGTTCCACTGGCCTACTCCAGATGGCATTGTGAATTTCAGTCAGCGCCACCATCGATGGCCAGAGGAACCAGGCTTGCATAAAGCGGCACGTTATGTTTATTATGGTAACCTATTTCATACATACACACACGATCGATGTGCACCGTATACCCCAGTGCTCGCTTGTGTAAACACCGATCAGGACTACTCCAGAAGACTGTTCGAATCTACTACATGTACATGTATTTGAATGATCTTAGTTATCAATTTGGCATGGAAATGTTGCTACACATAAAAGAATGAGTTGAAGTATGGTACCTAATGGTATCACAGCGCGTCGAACTTCTCAAGTGATGAAAAGGATTGCGGCCATTTTTAGCTCACCCGTGAGCTTTTATCGTGGTGCAGCGTCCGTTGTCCGTCGTCGTCCGTCGGCGCCCGTCGTCGTCGTCCGTTAGCAGGGCACGTTTCGTAACCGCTGGAGCTATTGATCTGAAACTTGGTACATATATACCCCTAGGTCAGATGACCTATGACACCAAGTTTCGGTCCGATTCGATTCTTGGCTTGGCCTCCAGGTGGCCAAAACCAAAAACACAAGAAGTGCAATAACTCCTGAACTAATGACTGGATCATCTCCAAATTTTATCATAGGTGTATCTAATTAGGATACATAATATATATAACGGGTTTTTGATTTGACCTACTTTTCAAGGTAACAGAGGTCAAAGTTCGACAAAAGTAACGAACGTGCCACTTTTCTTCATTATTTCACTGAGCATCTTCATATCTTGCATAAACATGTATTAGAGGGGTACCTTCAAAAATACCGAGTTTCGGCCCGATCGGACATCCAATATGGCCGCCAGGTGGCGTAAACTGAAAATCATCCAAGTGCTATAACTCAGGAATGGTTTGACCCAGAGTGCTCAAACTTGATATTTACCTCCCTCTGGGTGACCTTTACAAGCACGTCAAATTTCGGCCTGATTAAAGTTCCAGTATGGCCGCCAGGTGGCGTAACTCGAAAATCATCCAATGTGCTATATATAACTCACGAACGACTTGACCCAGAGCGCTCAAATGTGCTATGTGGTTCCCTCTAGACGCAATGATCCCGGGACCCGCCGCCAGGCGGCATAAATTCAATCGAGGTCTATTGCGGATCGTGAAGTCACGTGTGTTAGTCCTGAACGCATGATTATGCTGGAGGCATTGCCACTGTTTGAGGGCCAGAAATCAACAAAGCAAGCCTGTTTATGTGTATTGTTCGCCGTGAAAATAAAGTTTATTTTCATAAAATAGGATTGGCGATGTTGTTGTGAGAAAAAAAGTTGCAATATTTGGTGAAAAAAAGCGATGAAAAGTCGGTACGCACAAAATGCAACGTCACGAAAGTTGTCTTCACTCTCCAATAGCAGCGGTCTTTGCCCTGAAGAATGCGCCTATGACGTGTCCTTGATGACGTTTACAAGCTCAGTGTTTCACATGGCATCCTCTCGAAACAGGGTCATTCAGACGTATCTCCTACGTCGCACCTCCTCTGACCCTGTCACATTCCGTGCCTTTTCGGCGGGGAACCACCGACAGATTTTCTGTCGTCAAATCGGCCAATCAGAAGCTAGCTTATAGCGAAGTCCTGGCATAAAACCAACCCCGAATACAACTGACCTATGATTTGTAACGGGCCGATGTAACGCTCTTCCCCATTGGCTGCTATTTCGGGAGACTGGGAGAATTCGCGGAATAAATGGATCTTACTTTAAATCGGAACCTCCCGGCAATGGGATCGAATTGCCGAAAGAAAACATATTAATGTCGCATAATGATCATAAAAATGCATGAAATGAATAATATCGAACAAGACATATGGTTAATGGTGTGTTTTTATGCATTTCCGCGCAGTATAACAAGGTATTCGCCTTTGATACAATACAACAGCAGGAGGTGGGAGGTAACTAGAACAGCCGGCCTCCCCACTCAGAAGCGACCGATTAGCTCAGGGCATAAGGGAGGCGATGGCCGAGTGAAATGACCTGAGTCTCAGGATGTTCACATGGTTGCCTTTGTTTAAAGAAGCCCGCCAGTCGTTTTCATATCATTTGACCAATTTCTACGGGGACTTCAGAGCCTGAAAGTTGTGACAGGTTTACCGGTTTACATAGTTGCGAAGGTAAGCATTTGGGAGTTCCCAATAGGCCTACGTACAGTAATGGGGAGCGCCAATTGGTCACGTGATGACTACTGATAGAGCAGACGAGACACCTAGCGTTGACCTAGGCCCATTGTTCGAGAGATGCGGTTCACCAAGCACGGCCAATCACACCTTGAATCGTCATGAATAATAGGTGGCATTGGTGTACTATCAGTTCAAAACCACGCGTATATTCTCGCGTGGTCTGCGTGATCGGTGTTCCCTATTTGTGCGACAAATCGCCGAGAGGCCAAGCCTCAACACGCATGCACGATGTAGCCTAACAACAATACATTAGCAGGCCTACCATGCATGCATGCGTTACGACGGCCTACAGTAGGCCTACACTACAGATACATAAGATAAGCCTGGGCCTACATCGGCGGACATGACCGTCGTAGCGCCTAGGCCTAGGCCCTAGGCCTACTGGTATGTTGCATCAGCCATCATGGCCATGTCCAGCAGGTCTCCGCATGCATCGTCGCCATCATCTCATCATATGCGTAGGCCTAGGTAGGCCTACCTCATGACCTAGGCGTATTAATATTAGGCTAGGCCTAGGCCTAGTCATGCACAATCATGCACTAGCCTACAATCAATCACATGCACATGCATGCATGCATGATGATCATGATGCATATTGCCAATGACATGAATGACGAATGACTGTCTAGTGCATGAGTGTGTGTGGCTGCGGCTGCACATTCTGCAAAATCTGCAGCATGCTGCACTAGTGACCAGGTACGCCTAGGCCTAGCCTCCTTATGCCTAGGTCACATATCCACTCCGGGGCCCGTACGGCGAGTAAAAACAGACATTTTGGCCAATTTCAGCCAATTTCGTACGGTGCCCGGCCGGTTCCCTCACGGTTGCCACGGGCACCGGACATTTTTCACCAGCCGAACGGGCGCCGCATTGATTAGCTGGCTGCTTCCAATTCTCCCGGCGTTTTCATCTGACCGGTAGGCCGTAGAAAGCTCGTAGAAGGTCCCAGTGTCCCCTACGGGTCCTGTGCGGGCTCCTACCGGTGACCGGGCGGGCTTCGCACGATTTTTTTCTGCCAGTTCTCGTGAAAAAAAAATTGACGGGCGCCTTGCGGTTCTCAAAGGTTCCGCACGGCACCCGGCCGGTCGCCATGAGTACCCCGACCGGGCCCCAACCGGGCGCCTTGCGGCGCATCTGTTCATTGGACGGAGCTCGGAAGCTTACCACACGGCAACCGGCCGGCACCTTTATGTCTTTATGTGGTCACCTGCAGATGAGACCTTTATGTATGTGAAGCTTCGGCCCGATCGGACATCCAATATGGCCGCCAGGTGGCATAACCCAAAAATCATCAAAGTCCTACCTGGGAATGACTTGACCGAGATTGCTCATAAATGATACGTACCTCCCTCTGTCATTAGACTATTATGTCCAACCCAGTGAGCACAAGGTCCATGGACCATTTCATTTATTTAGCATGCCATTTAGGCCTACCCGGCGCAAGGCTTTCTGCTGCCCGCGCCTGGGTCTGCTGCGTAGATCTATTATCGCCCTTGGTATAGTTGCACACGTCCATCCTCCACACCCCGCTATTAGCAGCAGACCTTTAAATTGATAGAATTTTAGACAGTCAGATTGGTTTCTCTGCTTATGAGGTACTTCAAAGTACCTCATAGGCAGAGAAACCAAATTCATCACCCAGAACCCCTCCTTCTCCCAACCTATTCACTCCCAGGTTCCAATATTTCTGGGTTAGGATGGCGCATTAGTTGCAGGGAGGAAGGCTTAGCAAGTCCAATCATTCTATTTTACCGAAGAAATGAGGAGGGGGTTAAATATGGCAAATCGCATTATGCAGCCTGTGGATGCACAGACATGTGTAAATGATGAATGTACAAGAATAAGTTCAATATGTTAACCCATTCAGAACTTATGACCAAAAACGTAAAAACATTAATATAACTCAGAAGCGCCACCGATCACAGCGCGGCCAAACCTCCCGAGATTGCACATTTCGCGTAGTTCCGAAGGTCGCCACTGCAATGAAGTGGCGCCGAACCTGGCGTAGGCCTAGACGCTGAAGGGCGCAGAATCTGGCGGCGGGGGGGGGGAGGGGGTATGTGATTAATGCGTGGGAGGGCGCTAGGCCTAGCTAGTTTACCAAGCTTTGGCGCCGAGGTGATGTAATCAGGGAGCGTGTCAAGGGTATCTGAATGGGCCGTTTGACAGCAGGGCCTAGCTCATTTACCAAGTCTAGACGCTGCCGTGATCTAAGCAGGGATGGGTGTCTGACGCACGCGCCACTGCCAGCGGTCCCTGGCACAAGATTGAAGTTATGTATTAATGCGCACCATGCACTGTAAAATGTAGTACGTATTAAAACTGATGGCATCTCTTTAATCGATGACAGCGAGTGTAATGAGGGGCCGAATATCAAACACTAGGTAGACTGGAATTATTCGATGCAAGCACAAGACAAAGCCATGCTAACAGGACTGGTTTCAAGTCTCGCTGTACCACTGTATACAACCGCCGGGTCAATCTCGCCACACTGGCTCGCGAGCAAGCTCTGCCGCTTCAGTGAGTAAATTGACTCTGGCGACTATATTAAACTAGCCAATCTCTGTGACTGAAATTTCGCATGTTCGAAGAGAAAATAGTACTGCACACTACTGTATCTATCGCATGGCGTTGATAAATCCCTATTTATGCCGTATTTTGACCGGGGAGTCGGACACGAAGAGGGACGAGGGTAACTCCTCAAAAGACGACGACTGACCACAGCGCGGCCACTGAAACCTGCCGAGACTGCCTACTTCCCGTACTTCTGAAGGGGTCACCACTGCCAATGAAAGCGCCGAACCTGACGTAGGCCTACACGCTGCAGGGCGCTGAATCGGGGGGGGGGGGGGCATGTGATTAATGCACTAGGCGGAACTAGTTTACCTAGCCTTGGCGCCGAGGTGATGTAATCAGGGCTCGAGGGTAGGCCTATCTGATTACAAGGGTATCTGAATGGGCCGTTGGGCCTAGCTCATTTACCAAGTCTAGGCGCTGCCGTGATCTAAACAGGGATGAGTGTCTGATGCACGCGCCACCGGCGGCCCTTGGCAAAAGATTGAAGTTATGTATTAATGCGATTGGGTGTGTGTGTGGCACGGGGCGGGGGGGGGGGTCGGCGGCATCGGGGCCGGGGAGGGGGAGGGAGGGAGAGTAGTCACGCCTTAACAATACGCAAAGAGAACATCAATTGGGCCCCGGCTTACGATATTAGGTCAATACGAATGTCCGAGTGTGTGTGGTACAGGGCACTCTCGACAAACGGCGAGTTTGCCCGAAAAGGGTTAAAGATTGGCAAGGTGACAAATACTTAGGCAGAATTGGATTACTTCCACACAACTTTACTCTCTGGCGCACAGGCGTATTTCTCTGATAGGCATTTTGGAACGACACAGCGATCCTGGTATAGCCTGTAGCCGCCAGCAGCAGACGAAAGGCTGATTGAATTACTGAAGAATTCGTGTGTGAAATTTTCGGCGCATATTTTTTTTGAAACTCGCTTTACGAAGGAGGCTGAAAATCTGCAGGAGACAAGCCAGGGGCCTGCCATCACCTGCCTATTTTTTGATTTTTTCATTACAACTCCCTAATCCACATATTCAGCGTGCAAAAAGTGAACTAAATACTACATCCGACGTTGACCACGCTCTTTGTCATCATTTTGAAATCATTTCATAGCGTTCATTTTCATGATTTTGCCCGCCCGGCTGCTTCAGTGTCAGCCATGTTTACTACTAATTCCATCCTCTACCACTGATGGCAACAGCTAACAGCCATACTGTAGAAATTCTATGAAATCTCGCATGTGTTCATTGCCAGAGTTAACGCCCCAGCAGCGGTGGCGGTGACGTGCGGCGAATCGCGGAACTGACGCAGGCTGGCACGACATTACGTCGTCTTTTCTGCACTGTGGATAATTTTAGTTTTGCGCCAGACGTTTTGTAGATACATACTAATACTAATGCACTGCGAAGGAATGTATAACAAGAGCAACGCAAAGCGTGGCATATGCCCCCGCACGTATGTTGAGTTGGTTTTCCCTGAACATGTACATGGAGTTTAATCAAACTGATGAAAGGAACGATGTTCCCTGAAATCAAGGGAATTGGATTTTAAGATGGCGGCTTTGGCTGCCATTATGTAAATTGAAGCATGACCATTTGCCAAAGTGATCTCCTCTAGTCACCCCAACACACATAAAACAAGTGTACCGCAGGGCGGTAGAAATATACGCCCGTCGCTTTGTATTCCGATGATAATATTAGTCTTGAGCAATCTGGGTCAAGTCATTCCTGAGTAGGACTTTGATGATTCGGGGGCCACCTGGCGGCCATACTGGATGTCCGATCGGGCCGGAACTTCACATGCAAATGAAGGTCATCTGCAGGTGGCCACATAGCACATTGGAGCGCTTTGGGTCAAGTCGTTCCTGAGTTATAGCACTTTGATGATTTTCGGGTTACGCCACCTGGCGGCCATATTGGATGTCTGATTGGGCCGGAACTTCACATGCACATAAAGGTCATATGCAGGGGGCCACATAGCACATTGGAGCACTTTGGGTTAAGTCGTTCCTGAGCAACAGCACACTTTGATGATTTTTGGGTTACGCCACCTGGTGGCCATGTTGGAAGTCAAATCACGCCGAAATTTGACATGCATGTAAAGGTCATCTAGAGGGAGGTATCAAATTTGAGCAGTCTACGTCAAGTCGTTCCCGAGTAACAGCACTTACATGATTTTCAGGTTACACCACCTGGCGGCCATATTGGATGTCCACTCAGGCCGAAACTTGGTATTTTTAAAGGTACCCCCCCCCCCCCCAATGCATGTTTACGCAAGATATGAAGTCCCTTGGTGAAATAATGACAAACTGTGGCAGGTTCGTTACTTTTGTCGCACTTAGACCTCTGTGACCTTGAAAAGTAGGTCAAATCAAAAACCGCTATATATGTTATGTATCCTTATTAGATACACCAATGATAAAAATTTGGAGAAGATCTAGTCATTAGTTCAGGAGTTATTGCACTTTTTGTGTTTTCGGTGTCCGCCACCTAGTGGCCAAGCCGTTAGTCGAAAATGGCCTGAAATCGAACTCAACCTTACCTGTCTCCTGTTCTTACAACCATAAAAAAAATGAGACTGATATCTCAAGCGGTTCTTGAGTTATTGCTCGGACGCACGACGCACGACAGGGCCATAACATAATACGGCTCGTCTGCGACGGGCGTATAAAAATCAATATGATTGGACAAACGGTTCTCAGTGAAATTATTGATGGAATCTGATTTCAAGACGGTCAGTGCTGGCGGCCATATTGTAAATCGGAATGCGGCCATTTTTGAAAGGTACCTTCCTCTAGTCACTCCCAACATACATACAAAAAATCAATATGATCAGACAGATGGTTGTACCTGAAATTGACGGAATACGATTTCAAGATGGCGGCTGTGGTGGCCATATTGTAAATCGGAACGTGGCCATTACGAATAGCCCCGGCCATTCTGCTGGACAGGCATGAACAGGCCAATTCCAAGCTATCCGATGATTTATTACAAGGGAATTATACCCTGGCATGCAGAAAATTAAATACACCTACCTGCACTGTTGGCCTGCTGGTCGAAAACAATTTCCAACTGATCGAAAGATGGGATTTGATCGAGTCCGTTTCCCCATGCATCGCTGTGTACGAAAATGCACAGACACACAAGCCTAGGCCTACCTCTCGATTGAATGCCAAAATTTGCCATTATTCAGACCTTAATAACCTGCCTGCATCATCAGTTCGCCCAGAAATGTTTCAAATATAACATCCATTCAGACTGTACAAGTTAAAAACCCCTGATTCACTGAGAATCCTTCCAAATCATAGTCGAATCGAGGGCATCCATGATGTTTACAATACCGCCGGTACTGCGAATACAACGCGTAGTGATCTATGTACGAAGACTGTTGATGACTCTGCTGCACTGCAGTTCGTCGTGTCGCGCGAATAATACAATTCAACCTAAAAAACGCCAATCAATTTAAATACAAACACAAACACAATAACACCCATCCAGTTTTATTTTTTTAATGACCAAATCATAATGAAAACGTAACGCCTACGGAACTATATCATCATGATCATCAGAGTGTAATGAGCCGGCGGATGTAGACTGATAGACAAAGCTGCTAAGCTGTCAGGTGCGATTCCTCGTCCCCAGGTTTGGTAGCCGTACATTGGCCTGTGGAAAGAGCGCCTGTGGAAAGTGTATCGAAGATCAAGGTTGCCGTCTTTAGCTCGTGTCCAGGCTGCAGTTGACCATGCATTGGCCTGTGGAAGAGGCGTGCAAACGGACATCTGGGTCCAGGACCCGTATTCATAAAACGACTTAAGTCTAAGTGTGGCACTTATCCTTTGTTCAACACAAAAGATAAGTACCATACTTTGACTTAAGTATGTTTATGAATATGGACCCTGGCTCCTGGAACACCGTCACGACACTTCAGCCCAGTAGCAATATGAAGTACACGACTTCATAAAAAGGTCCAAAAGTCAACTTTTTTATTTTTAAGTTTTTTTTCAGCAGAATTCGAAGTGTTGTGATGAGGTGATTGATAATGAGAGTTTTTGCGAAAAAAAAAATATTGAAAATGTTTTTCCGTTTCCGTAATATCTCAAAATATCGAAATTTGAGATTTTTGAAATTTTGATATTTTCGATCATTTTTTCATGTCATTTGGTAACATTCATTCCCTCGTGATAATTTATACAATTTTTGAATACTTTTTTCATTTAAATGTCATGATATTCAGCCTCTTTATTGCAGCATCCAGAGTTCACATAATATTTTCAGCTATTTCGATAATGGAAACACCTGGAAAATTTCGTAGCCATCTCATCAGGAAATCTTGGCCTTTGAGCTGAACTTGTGGAAATATAATCCCCAGCGATCCACTACTCAAACAAAGATCACTCAAGCGTGAGCCTAATTCTGAGAAATTAGTACTGTTCTATTTCTGAGCACCCTCTCTTATGCTGGTCAAAACAGTACCAGTCTTTATAGCAATAAATACAAGAAACAAGGAACAAGTCAGCACTATGTAAACAAACTAATGGCTGAGTAAACATACTGCGTTGATAATCCTTACCCCGATTTGCGGAGCATATCGGGGTGAGAACTGGAATTCAGACAGGGGCAAAGAAAACGTAATGCTTGTTTTCATGTCTAGTAGATTGGTACCCGATCCTCCGCTAGTGGCGCTGGCGGGCTGACTGTCACGAAGGATCGGTTCTGGCTACTGAGGACGGCAGAAATCTGACTGCCACCGGAAGTGAGGTAAGTAAGACTGGTATCCAGCCATGACTGTACTCAGAACATGCACAACAACATGATGAAGGATCGGATACCAGTTGCAACGAGGAATCATGGCGGCGGCTGGTAAATATCAACATTGCAGAGAATAAATATCGTTTTGCTTGTTACAAAGCGTGCCTTAGCGATAATCAAGTCCAGACGAAAGGCTATGTATGGGTTCTTGAAACTAATGCAGGGAAAAGCCTTAAAAAGTGCCATAGCGAATAATATAATGGCAATTTTTCCAACCGATTGTGGCAAGTCGTTGGTTTTCGAATTGTTGTCATGACAGCCCAGCCAATTATCGTTTGACCAATCAACGCCAAGAAACTCTCAGGCACTACCGGTCTATATATTTTATATTTATAGACCGGATACCAGTCTACATGTCTAGCAGCGAATAACAGCCAAACAATATTCAATATCTCAAAATATCAAAATCCCAGATTTTGATATTTTGAGATATCACGAAAAAGACAAGACATTTCAACGATTTTTTTCCCAAAGTGTCTTTAATGTCAATCACCTGATCACATCAGTGCCAAATCTGTTGAAAAAAATTAGAAATAAAAAAGTTAATTCATGGACCTTTTTTAAAAATTTGCCTGTTACATAACAAAGGGTGAAAATAAGGTTGACCCAAATACATGAGGTACCGGTATGTGATCAAGTAAGTATGCCACACTATGTTGAAAACCGCATCAAATTATCTTGTTTTATCTCGGAGATATTTGAAAAACACGCTGTCCATTTACTTATTTACTTATTTGTAAGACTGTACACTCTCTCTGTCATTACCCTATTACATGTATGTCCAAACGGGTGAGCACATGGTCCATGGACCATTTCATTTGCATTTTGCACCTGCTCAGCACCTGCTCAATCCGAGGCCTAAATAGGAGCAGTTAGCCGCGCCTATTGCCAACAGATGGCAGCAAAGTTCTAGCGGACCAATACACAGGAAAATGCACGTGAGTGGTGTTCGGTCAAGAATGAATGGGTCCGCTACATGCATTGAATTGGGCCGTAGTGACACCTAGTGGTCAACTCGCTGACAGCTCCTATTATTCATCTACGCATGAAGCGGTCAGAGCCAAAATTTCTCCAGCACCTCCATACATCCTGACCGATTTACATACCAAATCTGAGCCAAAAATATTCATGGGTTTGGGTTCTAGGAGATATTTAATAGATGGCAACTTTTTTGAAACACCCTGTAGTGTCGCAACCGGAACATAGCCAGGCACCCATTGAAGGCGTGATTGCAGAGGCTTGCCAAACTGTGTCTAATATATTGTGTTCATACTAGCTGACAGTGTGTGACCCGCTCCCTGCTATTGTCAACCTGCAGAGGCGTATATTTCAGCTATTGTGTTGTAAGGCCGTTAACTCCTTCCTCGCTGGCAACATGCGCCAACTTTGCTAGACAGGGTCACATTGACCACTTTCAATAAAAGATAAGCGAGCGAGCGCTTATCTTTTTTTGCTACTTTTTATACTATAAATTACTTGCAGCACAGCAAGAATTGTTATTTTTGGCAAGTACACCAATCAGGACATTTAACTGGGCAACAAATCCTGCTCTGATAAGGTTGCTATGATTCCTACTCATGCTGTGAAGGGAGACTGTTAAGTTGAAGAGCTCAGTGACCGTGGACTTGATATGTTAAGATGGGGCAGAAATGAAACTCACGTTGGGGGCCACCCTTTTTATCAGTTCATGGCACTCTTCCATCTTCAGTGAAGGCAATTCATAATGCTCCATGTCAATCAATGGGTCTTGGTCCTGCATGCAGTCGTCAAGACCATGAACAGAGGTAATCAGCAACTTAACCTGCAAAAGAAACCAAAAAGTAGCCACACAAAATTCACAGCAACCCTTAGACTCTGCATTATAAGGTGTATTCACACCAAAACCGGATACTGATGCATTTTGCTGTGCGGTTCCTGCAAACCAATCGGTTCAGTTATTTTGGTTCATCCTGCTTCATGTCTTGTGTGACTTAAAGCCATACAATCACGAGAGCTACCGTAGCCGTCGATTCACATTTTGGTTCGAACAAAAATGTGAGAAAGTTCCTTAGCAAAAGTTAGATGACAAAAAACAAATGTTGTGGTCAGAGTGGATCATCAATTAGATTATTTCACATGGAACCATGCCACTTTCACGTGACTTTTTCAACGTGTGTTCGAACCAAAATGTGAATCGACGGCTACGGTAGCTCTCGTGATTGTATGGCTTTAATAAGGGTTTTGCTGAGACCGGTCACATTTATTGGACCTACTCAAAGTCTACAACGTTTTATCATGATGTGATATCCACGAAATGTCACAAAAAACAAGAGAAAGTGAAAGAAAAACTGGACACAAGAGATAAGAATTATGGTAATAACATTTTCTGATCATGACATTTTCAAAATCATGTCTTATCTGAAGGCGGTCGAGACGAAATTTTTCGATGACCTTGAAGCAGGGAAGAAGTTCCATAATAACCTCCCCTCAGATGAACGCAAAGCCCTCAGGGAGCTTTCTGATAATCATAACATTATCATCAAGGAGGCAGACAAAGGCTCGGGAGTGGTTATTATGGATACGGATAGATATATCAATGAGGGCCTCAGGCAACTCAGTGATATAGCTACCTATAGGCCCCTTAACTCCAGCTGACACCTCCGCAGATTTTGAATGCCAACTCGCCCAGCTGGTTAATCAGGCCCATAGTAACGGTACCCTCTCGGATACCATGGCGGAATACGCGATTCCAAAAAAAAACATAGACTTGCTAGGTTCTATCTTCTCCCAAAGGTTCACAAGCCCGGGGTCCCAGGTCGTCCAGTAGTTTCCTGTTCAGGTTCTTTGACGGAGAAAGTCTCCGAGATTGTGGACCATTTTCTTAAGACCTACCTCCCTTCGGTCACTTCGTATCTTAAGGATACCAAGGATTTTCTCAGCAAGGTGCGTGACTTAGGTACATTACCACAGGGGGCACTCCTAGTGACCCTGGATGTTGTCAGCCTGTATCCTAGTATCCCACACGAAGATGGTTTGAATGCCCTCTCGGCATTCTTGACGAAACAGGGCCTACCAGAGAGTGTGATAAAGGATATATGTACGCTGGCCCATTTTGTCCTATCAAAGAATGCCTTCGAATTCCACTCAAGGTATTACTTACAGATCTCAGGAACTGCGATAGGAGCTAAAATGGCCCCGTCATATGCTATCATTTTCATGCACATGCTCGAGTCACAGGTCTTGGCTACATCCCCCTTCAAACCCTACAACTGGCTTAGATTCATAGATGATGTTTTCTCTGTGTGGACCCATGGACGTAAGAAACTGGAGGATTTTGTTGATAGGCTCAATGAGTTCCACCCCACCATCAGATTCACCTGGGATGCATCCCCTTCCTCCCAGAATTTCTTGGATGTGACTGGCAAACTCCGTGACTCAAGGATTGTTACTGACCTCTATGTAAAACCCACGCCGCATGGACACTCACCAATACCTCCACCCAGCTACGTGTCACCCCGGCCATGTTAAACGTTCCATCCCCTTTTCCCAAGCCCTCCGTATTATTGTTATTATTATCATCTGCTCAGAACGGTCAGCTGCTTTGAAACACATACAGAACTTGGTTCGGTTTCTCACAGACAGGGGCCATAACAGACGGAAGGTTACAAAGGAGGTAGAAAGGGCGATTCAACGTCATGACCACCAGGGGGCCCACCCTCCCACGATGACGGAAACAAATACCGGTACCCAGGATGGGAGTACAGACAGAGCTGATTATGGGGCTCGCCACGCCAACCAGAGTGCCAACGGAAGTGGGGTACAGGACAACCAGCAGTCCTCCAAAACCCGCAGGATACCGTTAGTCTTCACTTATCACCCCGGACTGCCAGACATCACTTCTATCACTCGCCGATTCCCACCGATTCTTCATCTGAACCCGTCAATGAAGGAATGCTGCCCTGAGCCACCCCTCATTGCATTCCGGAGACCCAAAAACATTCGTGATGTGCTGGTAAGAGCCAAGGTCCCCACCCAGGATATCCAACGTGCCAAGCCCACCTATGAACCCTGCTCAGGGAAAGGACCTAACAAGGGTCGGAAATGTCAACTTTGCGTCTCCTTTGCTAGCTCCTCCACGGGAAGGTCCCATCAACTTCGCCTCAGGGGTCCCACAGATTGTGACAGCAAAAATGTTGTCTACTGCATCACCTGTACCAGATGCACCACCATCAACCAGTACGTCGGACAGACTATGTGTTTCCGTAACTTTAACTTTAACTTTAAAAGGATGAACAGCCATAAGTCCAATATCAGGTTAGGGAAAGAGGATGATCGTGACTGCTTGATACTCTATGCCCACTTCAAGCTGCCAGGACATTCTGTCAAGGACCTGATGGTCACCATACTGGAGACATGTCCGGATGAGACGACCCTCCTCAAAACCCCTCTTCAAAACAGAGTTACCGTGGATGTGGACCCTTAAAACTATCACCCCCTCAGGTCTCAATACCAGATGCTGAGTTTCTGATAACCCCATAGCTCCCCTTTACTACTTTAGTGTCAGGAAGTTTGGCGTTTGGTTACTCTCCCTTTTCTCCCCTTAGTAGGCCTTTATTTTTCCTCAAGTTAGGGGCGAATGTGTCGTACCTTTCTGGTTTAGGCCTTCTCCCTTCCCCTATTCTTTTCATTGGTCAGTGACGCCATACTCTGTTTATTTGTAGGCGCTATTCTATAGCTGCATTTCTCTTCATTCCATGTCATTTTTACAGGTCATACATTATCTTCATGTCACTCTTTCTCATTTTAAATTACACATGTCATAAGTTATTAAACTTTCTTTCAGCCTAATTAGTTTTCTACTAATTACAGACACTCTCTTTTTGATTAGGTCTAGCAACCAATTCTTGGGGCTTGGCCTCTATTCATTCCTTAATTGCTGACACCTGTTTGCACAGGGTATTTCAGATATACATTTGGGATTCAGCTCAGTCTTTTCTGTAATCTAGTGTGGAAAAGTGCCAGCCTGAAGAAGACCCCGGTTGGGGTCGAAAATTTGCAAATATTCTGGAAATGGACTATTATCTAAACAAGAGGACATTGTAAATGTCAGATATGGCTCCCTCAGGTTTATTGGATAAGAATGGAACTTGTCATATGTCGTACATGTATGTCCGCATAATGGAAATGGGCATCTTGACTAACCTAAGTATGGGCGAGATCTTGACTCTACTGCTAACTCTACCTCAGGAAGAGATATTTCAAATTATCCAGAGGATTCGGAACCAGTGTTGGTTTAGGTTTAGGGGGGCTAATTAGAGATATGAGTAGGCTGCCGATGCCTGTGTGTGGATATAATTGCAGCGTCGATAACAGTGGGTTGGCATGTGAGGTACGTTCTCCTCAAGTTCTCGAATGCACACACACCCGAACCTGTGGTAAAGATAGAGACATGATATCACCCATACTTAGCTTATTGAGGATGCCCATTTCGATTATGCAATGACCTTGTTGGTCAGAGGTCAAGATCAAGGTCATACTTTGATAATTTGTAACATCTCTGCCTGTGGTAATACATTATCTAAACAAGATAATGGGCTACTCGCAGGGTACTGATGGACGCCTCCTTTAACATGGGCCATTGAACTATCTTTTTTGAAGGTGGGGATTTGGCCTAGTGGTTTAAGGCGTGCTGCCCCTTAGTGCTGGCGATTGATGCCTGATGCGAGGGTCCTTGGGTTCGAATCTGGAAGAAGGATGGGATGACCTTCACCTTAGAAACCCGTTTCTATTTTCATATCTATTATTTGTATCTCCTTTATGTGCCCATCGCATAACATAATACTGTTTGAGTTCGGAGATTGTTTGGGCTACTCGCAGGGTACTGATGGACGCCTCCTTTAACATGGGCCATTGAACTATCTTTTTTGAAGATGGGGATTTGGCCTAGTGGTTCAAGGCGTGCTGTCCCTTAGTGCTGGCGATTGATGCCTCATGCGAAGGTCCATGGGTTCGAATATGGAAGAAGGACGTGATGACCTTCACCTTAGAAACCCGTTTCTATTTTCATATCTGTAGTAAAGGTAGAGACATGATATCACCCATACTTACATGACTTAGGTTACTGATGGTACTTAGGTTTCGATTATGCAGTGACCTTGATGATCAGAGGTCAAGGTCAAGGTCATACGTTGATAATTTGAAATATCTCTGCCTATGGTAGAGGTAGGACACGATATCACACACTATTAGGTTATTGAGGATGCCCATTTTGATTATGCAATGATCTTTATGATCAGAGGTCAAGGTCAAGGTCAAACGTGATGATTTGATTTGAGCACATCAAAATGGCTGCCAGCAGGCTGCCTGTCATGCCTGTAGGGTCCTCTTCAACAAGCGGGAACCATCAGACATTTACAATGTCATCTTGTGACAGTTTGATTTATGTATCTCTGGACTGAGTAGCTGGGATTTTCATTTTAGGGATTATGCCCCCTGGAGAGCAGAATGAAGGTCAAATCGCAAAATTTTTGCTTCTGCTTCGAGCCCTCCCTAGGGCCTACCGCTCCACCAACAATGCGAAAAGTGTAACGGACTATGAGACAGACAGGCGGACGCCACTCAGTATACATTATGGATAGCTCCGCTGACATTTGGTCAGCTGAGCTGAAAAAAAAAAGAAAATGTGGACTCACGAGACAAAAGTAAAAGTAGTGACAAATCGTGTGTAAATAAGAGAGGGAGAAACAAGAAGTGGACCCAAGCGACAAAAACGTATTACACATTGTGTGAAATGAAATGGTCCATGGACCATGTGCTCACCCGCCGTTTGGACATACAGAGAGAGGTACATGTCAGTTATGAGCAATCTGGGTCAAGTCATTCCCAAGTTGCAGGACTTCAATGATTTTTGGGTTATGCCATCTGGCGGCCATATTGGATGTCCGATCGGGCCAGAACTCCACATGCACATAAAGGTCATCTAGAGGGAGGTAAATATCATGTTTGAGCACTCTGGGTCAAGCGGTTTCAGAGTTATAGCACTTGGATGATTTTCAGGTTACGCCACCTGGCGGCCATACTGGATGTCCGACCGGGCCGAAACTCGGTATTTTTTAGGTACCCCTCTAATACATGTTTATGCAAGATATGAAGTCGCTCGGTGAAATAATGAAGAACTGTGGCAGGTTCGTTACTTTTGTCGAACTTTGACCTCTGTGACCTTGAAAAATAGGTCAAATCAAAAACCCGTTATATATGTCATGTATCCTAATTAGATACACCTATGATAAAAATTTAAAGATGATCCAGTCATTAGTTCAGGAGTTATTGCACTTTTTGTGTTTTTGGTTTTGGCCACCTGGAGGCCAAGCCAAGAATCGAATCGGACCGAAACTTGGTGTCATAGGTCATATGACCTAGGGGTATATATGTACCAATATTCAGATCAATAGCTCCAGCGGTTACGAAACGTGCCCTGCTAACGGACGACGACGACGACGACGAAGGACGCCGACGGACGACGACGGACGCTGACCGACGCCAAAAGCTCACAGGTGAGCTAAAAAAGGAGAAAATGAATGAAAGAGACAGTGGAATTAGGAGCCAAAATATCAACATATAAATCATGCTTTCCTGTCATGACACTCTTAAAATCAAACATCACAGGAAACGATTGATCAAATCTAAATGACGCTATATAACAGTAAGTGCCCCAATCATACCACAAACTTGTAATTGTATCATAAGAGTGGCAACAATATGATCTGTATGTATGAGAGATGGAACAAATACAAATCTAGACCACTAGACGTGACGGCATTAAGGGCGAGCCATCATTGTGAATTTTCATATTGCTTCAATCCAGGCCCCTCTGAGAAAAGCAACAAAGACACCCCCAGTTGACTGTTTTTATAGTCCAATGTGATCACTGTGCTGTCCTGACATGCTCTTCATGTACACCATACACGCTCAGTACAAAAAGGACAACCAGGAAGTAAACTCCAAGTCCAATATGGCCGCCCTGTTTTGGAAAAGCTGGCTGCACGCATGAAATTCACATGCCGAGTACTCTATACCTGTTGAAAATATTGCTGTCAAAATGGGTGGACTAAATAGAAAAGAACTCGAACTTTATGATCCACTTGTCGTTTGATCCTCAAAATGTACCATTTCGTGGGAAAGGTTACCGATTACTAGTCTTTTGTTTCAACTTATTAGCTAATTAGTGCGTTCCAAGATACATCCCATTCAATTCCTTTTGACTTATAGACCCCGCAGGTGCCTTCATTTCCGTCATATATCTTGTACTTTTATGGTATTTTGACATTTTTTATTTACAACGCCTGGCCACGTTTCAAAATTGAAAACGTTGGCTCGCCCTTAAATCTTTGCAATATTGAAGTCTTTGTGGGTAACAAGAGACGTGCACAAATTTTAAAATTTACTGAACTCTGCGTCAAACACACATCATGTTAGGGCTTATTTTTGTCAATCTAAATATCCTTGCTCCTACACGTACATTTACAGCCTTGGAAATTGGTAAATGGACAGTGAAAATGTTGTTCTTCTCAGAACTGGTTGATGACAATGGGGCTATCCAGGGAAAACTAAACCTCCAGGTGGCTCTACTGTACTATAAGTCCAAGTGTCACTGTTTGCAACATGGCAGAGTATGGAAGGTGGACTGTTCAGAAACTCAAAAATGAGGTAGTCAAAGAGGAGCGTCACTTACAGGCAGAAAAAGTGAGCTAATCATTTTCAACCTCACATGCCTCCATCATTGATGTAATTATCGTATCAGACTTGATATTTTGTCCATCACACTTTTATCTAATGGCACAAATGGCTTCTATAACCAGATAACACCTAGAGCAATAGAACTACCCTTAGGTTTTTATACCCTAGGAATCAAATGAGCTGATTACTTTTGATCTGAGATGTTCGGGTCATGGTGATATCGACGTTCGATATCACAAAATTTGATATTTTGAGATAACTTGCCACATTGTCAAATGATCAACATGAAACAAGTCTTAATTCATGCCTACTTATCCATGGACAGGACCGTGTAAAAATTCTCAGCCTCATATATCCGGTTGATTGAGATATCATGAGATTTTGATATTTTCAAACTTGATAATTTGAAATATCTGTGCCCGTGGTTGAGGTAGATACATGATATCACCCATGCTTAGGTTATTGAGGATGCCCATTTCGATTATGCAATGACCTTGATGATCAGGTCAAGGTCAAACTTGATAATTTGAAGTGTCTCTGTCTGTGGTAGCAGCAGATGTTTGATAACACCCATATTTAGGTTATTTAGGATGCCAATTTCGAGTATGCAATGACCCTGATGATCATAGGTCTAGGTCAGAGGTCAGAGGTCAAGGTCAAACTTCCCAAAGAACTGATAAACAATGAAACTCACTGAACAGGAAGTGGATAGTATAACGTATAGTACAGTAGAGACCCCTATTATCGAGAGGTTGAACTATATTCTGGATAGCCCCATTGAATGCGGTTTTCTGCACATGATAGGCAAATTGGGCAAAGGCAAAGATGGATCAAGATGGCCGCTGCTATTGGCACACCTGGCAAAATGGCTCTGAATTAATTCTGTCTGGACTACCGGTTAGATTGGAATACTCCCTTCAAACTTGGTAAATTTGTGGCATAAAGTTATTCTGGCATGGATAACTGTCTTTTTGGCACTTTAAACATTGTCATTTCTATGTTTTGGTGACTTTTGGTATGCCAGGTGACTAACTACCAAAGGACAAATACTCAATGTGTGTTCTTTGTGTGCATTCAATTATGAACTGAGTTGAATGTATTAGTGAAGTACTGTATGCACTGAACTGTGTAAGGCCACACACACAGCTGGTGAGTGTATGTTTGTTTGACTCTTTCTTGAAGTAATGTCCAGGAAATCTAAAAAAGGACCCGTTTATCGACCTCATCACAGTCAGAAACAGAAGAAATGTCTCAAAGTTTTCTTCAAAACTTCAAGGACTCTCTTAAAGATAAAGAGGTCCAGAGTTTGCTTGGTAAGATCTTGGGAAGTAATGTTGTCACAAAGCTTGAGACCAAAAATAGTAAGCTCAGACAAGTCATTCGAAGTCTGGAAATGAGAATAGAGGAGTTGGAGCAATACTCTCGGCGTACATGTCTCCGAATTTCGGGTATTCCTGAAGATAAATCCGAGGACACGGATAAACTTGTACTTTCGGTCGCTGGTGATATTGGTGTAGACCTGCAGCTGACTGAAATTAGTAGGAGTCACAGATTGCCTAGTCGTGGTAAACGTACCCCTAGGGATATTGTTGTGCGATTTACAACGTACAACAAGCGCCTTCTTTTTATCAAAGCTCGTTCGAAGCTGCGACGTATCCCAAATAGGCAAGATACCTATGTCAATGAGCATCTCACTCGTCAACGGTCCGAACTCGCATACAAATGTAGATCACTTAAAAAACAAGGAAAGTTGCTTGATACATGGACAAGGGACGGCAAAATATTTCTCAAATGTCGTGACTCGAATGGTCATGAGTTCGTCATAGGAGTAACTCGTACTGAGGAAGTTGATAGTATTCTTGCGAACACCAGAACTAGTCAAGTACGTATGGACACTGCTAGTCCCCGTTTGACTTTTGATGATGCCCTTGTTGAACTCGAGGAGGAGTCTGTGTGTTCTGAAGACATTTCTGTGAATCCGCCATAGGTTCGAACCTATTTTTGGACTATTGAGGGCGTCTGGTGAATCTGATGGACTGAAAAGTGTTTGCCTTTCTCTTTTTTGTCATACCCTGTATTTTTCTATAAGATCATGTTCTGTCCTTTGTGTGCTTCCATCCGGACTTGTTGAGGCTGCTGCCTTTTGGCATGGCGCCTTGACGGGTCGGGATGCCAAGCCCTCCAGTGTTTGGTCCCACCCCTTGGTGCTCCACTGAAGTGCTGATGGGTGTGACCTAAATTGGTACTTTTTCTACTTCGTACATCTTTTATCACAAATAACATTAAGGTCAAAAGTGTATGCATGTGGTTTGAGCCATTTCTTGGACTATGTGCGGCACTTTGTTGAATCGAATGGACTGAATAGTGTTTGCCGTTCTTTTTTGCATGCATCCATCCTGACTTGTTGGGGCTTCTTGCCTTTAGGGAAGGAGCCCTGACGGGTCAGGATGCTAAGCTTTCAAATGCCTGGTCTCACCCCTTGGTGCTTCGCTGAAGTACTTGGGTGTGACCATGTTAAATGGTACTTCTTTTACTTCGTACATCTATCATCATAAGTGCATAGTACCCTGAAGCTCCAAAATGTATGCAAGTGGTTTGAACCACTTCTTTGACTATGTACGGTATTTTACTAAATTGGATAGACTGAATAGTGTTAGTGTTAGTCTTTCTCTTTTGTAATACCCTGTATTTTTATGCAGGTTTATGTTCCATCCTTTGTATGCCTATCCTGACTTGTTGTGGCTTCTTGTCATTGACAGGGGGCCCTGACAGGTCAGGATGTCAAGCTTTCAAATGCCTGGTCTCATCCCTTGGTGCTTCGCTGAAGTACTGATGAGTGTGACCCTGTTAATGGTACTTCTTCTACTACTTTGTACATCTATTATGAAAGTGCATAGTACCCTGAAGCTCCTACGTGTATGTAAGTGGTCTGAGCCACTTCTTGGACTATGTACGGTATTTTGTTGAATCGGATTGACTGAATAGTGTTTGACTTTCTCTTTTTCGTAATGCCCTGTATTTTCTACGTGGTTGTGTTCCATCCCTTGTATGTCTCCATCCTGACTTGTTGAGGCTTCTTGCCATTTGGCAGGGGGCCCTGACAGGTCAGGACGCCAAGCTTTCAAATGTCTGGTCTCACCCCTTGGTGCTTCGTTGAGGTACTGATGGGTGTGACCTTGTAAATGGTACTTCTTCTTCTTCGTATATTTTTATCACGCGTGTAGTACTCTGAAGCTCTTAAGTGTATGTAAGTGGTTTGAGCCATTTCTTGGGTTATGGGTGGTATTTTGTTGAACTGAATTGACTGAATAGTGTTTGCTTTTTCCTTTTTTTGTAATATCCTGTATTTTGTGTGTGTGTTCTTTTGTATGCCTCCATCCTGACTTGTTGTGGACTCTTGCCATTTGGCAGGGGGCCCTGACAGGTCAGGATGCCAAGTTTTCAAATGCCTTGTCTCACCCCTTGGTGCTTGGCTAAAGTACTGATGAGTGTGACCATGTAAATGGTCTTTCCTCTACTTCATACATCTATTATTAAATGTGCATAGTAACCCAAAGCTCCTAAGCAGTGCTAAGTGTATGCGTTGCAAGTGGTCTGAGCCAATTCTTTGACTAGGCCTATGTACGGTATTTTGTTGAATCTGAAAGACTGAATAGTGTTTGCTGCTCTTTTTTGAAATGCCCTGTATTTTCTACGTGGTTGTGTTTTGTTCTTTGTATGTCTCCATCCTGACTTGTTGAGGTTTCTTGCCATTTGGCAGGGGACCCTGACAGGTCAGGATGTCAAGCTTTATTCAAATGCCTGGTCTCACCCCTTGGTGCTTCGCTGAAGTACTGATGGGTGTGACCATGTTAAATGATACTTCTTTTACTTCGTACATCTATCATCACAAGTGCCTAGTACCCTGAAGCTCCAACATATATGCAAGTGGTCTGAGCCACTTCTTTGACTATGTACGGTATTTTGTTGAAACGGATAGATTGAATAGTGTTTGCCTCTCTTTTTTTGAAATGCCCTGTATTTTCTACGTGGTTGTGTTCTGTCCTTTGTATGTCTCCATCCTGACTTGTTGAGGCTTCTTGCCATTTGGCAGGGGACCCTGACAGGTCAGGATGCCAAGTTTTCAAATGCCTGGTCTCACCCCTTGTTGCTTCACTGAAGTGCTGATGGGTGAGACCTTGTAAATGGTACTTCTTCAAGTAGGTTGAACTTTTTCCCTGACTATGTGCGGTATTTTGTTGAATCGGATAGACTGAATAGTGTTTCTCTTTTTGTAATACGGTACCTTGTAATTTTATACAGGGTCGTGTCCCATCCTTTGTATGCATCCAACCTGGCTTGTTGAGGCTTCTTGCCATTTGGCAGGAGGCCCTAACAGGTCAGGATACCAAGCTTTCAATGTTTGGTCCTACCCATTGGTGCTTCACTGAGGTACTGATGGGTGTGACCTTGTAAATGGTACTTCTTCTATTCTGTACAATTTAATTTAATTTAATATAATCTATTTATGTATACATCAGAAAGGATAAGATAACTTAAAACAATATCACTTGTGTAGTATCCCTGAAGCCACAAAGTACATACAATGTACGTACTTTTACGTGTGTGTGTTTACTCTTGTGAGGTCCATCTCATGTCCTTTTCTTTAAGTGCTTTCATTTAATTTACTTGCAGCCTGTTGTTCTTGTTTGCCGGTAGTAGTGTTTCTACTAACCTTCATTATGTTCTACATCGTATCCACTCTTGCATTATTTTGTTTATTACTTCATGCACCCCCAAATGGTGGTGCTAAAGTTGATAGGTGCCTTGTTTCTTTGAATGAAATCTTGCGGATTGCTTCTCTCAACAGTATAAGTATTGAGATCGCGGCTATACATAATTATCCATTTTCTTGCAATACTAAATTGGCTTGGTTATTTGCAATTTATTTATTTTCCTAGGAATTCGTATTACCTTCTTTTACTTGTATAAGTTCCTTGACCTACTTCCATTTCTCATCATACATGGGTATATTATTACCAGAATTATTACTGTGGGACTCGTGTTTCTCTCTTTACCAGTTCAAATATTCAATAATTTTACATTTCTTTTCATACTGCTCCAACTTATTATGCAATGCGGTGACATAGAATCAAACCCTGGTCCCTTACACTTATCTTCTATTAATATACTTTCCACAAACGTCTGTAGTCTTAGAAATAAAGTTGACGTCCTTGAACCTAATCTAGAAACCTGTGATATCATTGCGCTCACTGAAACACGGTTAGATCCTACTATTGCCGATGCAGACATTTTAATTTCAGGTTTTTACCACTGTTTTCGCAAAGATAAGTCAATTTCTAGTGGAGGAGTTTGTTTGCAACTAAGGTCATTTTTTCAGGTGGAACGTTTGCAAAATTTTGAAGAACAGGATTTAGAAATATTATGGGTTAAAGTTGCGTATAAATCTTGGAAGTAATTTGCTAATCAAGTGTGAAGTAATACCTCCAATATGTAGTGATCATTGTGCAATATCTGTAAATTTAAATGTGAAAGTATCACCTGAGGTAGTGTTTAGAGATGTTTGGATTTTTAGAAATGCTGACTGGAACAGGTATCAAAGGGAACTTAGAAACCGTAATTTAGGAAATATTTTTAATGACCTAAAACCTATTGACACAATAGTTGATGAGTTAATTAACACTATCTTGGAATGTGCAAAACTTGCTATACCTCAGAAAAAAATTAAAATCACCTCTAAAGACAAAAAGTGGATGACTCCCGAAATCAAGCATGAATTAAAACTACGTAATCAACTTTTTCATAAAGCAAAATCTACTAGAAATCCTGATGACTTTAATAGGTATAAACCAAAGCGCAATTACATCACTAACTTGATTCGTAAAACAAAAAGGCAATATCATGAAAATGTATTCAATAAACTGAACGATTCAAACTCCAGCGATAAGAATAAATTGGTGGAAAATAGTCAATTCTGTTTTCAATACCAATACCAACTCCAAACATATTCCTGCGCTAAAAACTGCTGACGGTACTTACGTTTATGACAACAAGGATAAAGCCGATGTTTTAAATAACTTTTTTGCTTCAATCTCAACTGTAAACGATTCCCATCTCCAGGTTCCACAACATAATTTGAACTATTTCCAGTTATTTTCAGATTTTCCTATTACCGAACAGGAAGTCAGGGATTACTTTAAATTCATTGACACCAGTAAAGCATATGGCCCTGATGCTATAAGTCCTCACTTCCTAAAAAATGCTCAGGATGTTCTTGTTCCTATATATCGGGTGGGCCAAAAAAACGCATCGAACTTCAAATCTTGATTTCTCAACAACTGTCTATTATAATTCAATGAAATTTGGTACCGAATATTGTAAAGATGTTTTGTTTCACCTGTGAAATTTTTGCATTGATGCCTTTGGTATTAGTACCGTCTCACTCAATTTAAAAATCATTGTAAAAATGTGTGATTCCGGAATCCAATAAGATGGGAAAAACACGTCCCGAACTTCAAATTTCTGTTTCTCAATAACTATTCATTATAACCCAATGGAAATTCACTCAGTACTGTTCCGTGGCTATGCTTCTAAAATGTGAAAGTTTCAACACATTATCTTTGGTATTAAGATTGTGGTGCCAAATGTAAAAACCATAGTAATCATTCATCACATTTTAGGAGACAATGG
>NMRB01000041.1:426421-450884 GCA_002633025.1 Notospermus geniculatus
TGTTCTTCTTTGTATTTCACCTGGGTGTGGTAATGGCAACGTTCCCTTTATACAAAGAAAATTCTGTAGAGGACGAGACTATGAGCAGAACCTGCTCACTCTCGTCCTCATTATCTATACTACTTAGATAATAAAATATATATATATGTAAAAAAAAAATTATCTGGCTATAAACGCATAGTGATGACCTTGAATCTGTTGTCATAGAAATGAGGAACCCGCACACTAACGTCACGACGCGGCGCTGCGAGCGTTTGTACCGAAGTCTCTTTTTTTCTAACGTTATTTCCATTTATTTCTGGCGTGAAAATAAACCATTTGTGTTGATCGTCCAACAATAAAACTTACATCATCGTGTAGCGGATGAAATTTTCTTTTAATCTCATTCCTTTTTTTCTTAAAATGAAGAGATACAATGGCGATAAAAGCAACGTCTTTTGTGTAATTTTTCCTGTAGAAAAGTGTACAGGCAATTTTTCCATGACGCAACGTCAGCACCTTACGTGACGTCAATGACACCTCAAATGACGTCAATGACGTCGTTTCGGTACAAGCGCTCGCAGCGCCGACCTGTCGGTGAGCGGGTTCCCCATTGCCCAAATTTGGCGATTTCCAAAGTGACCTAACATCAACAATTTTGCATTCAAGTTCTTTTCAGAAATTTTTACATCCCCGGATAGCTCTTACTGACATATGACAAATTTGTCAATTGTTTTTACAAGAAAATTGGTATTTTTGCTAATTTAAACCGAATTTGTGCTGAAAATATCATTTTTCTATAAGCCCAACGTCAATGGCTTTTTAGATGGCCCTGCCCATTCATTGCCCTCAATCAATACTGTAGTCAGTGAACAGTGAATAGTGACCTGACATGTCTCCTGGACCTTGGTAAAGTGTATAGGCCAAAGTCCTCATGCATATTCCTGCAGTGGCTTTTGCGTATTCAATAAACCTTTATTGAAATAGTCAAAGGACTTCCCGAATCATCACCATTCAAAAGTTATGCAGTCTTATGTAAGATTCATAACAGCTTTCAAGAATAACTGGGGAATACCCAGGCCCAGGTCATGAGTATTGATCAACAACTTGAATAATAGAGGTCACATGCCTAGATGCTTTCTCAAGACTGATTGCCCAGTTCAGCTTACGATATTTGATAAAAAGGCGTTCGCATCTTGATAAAACTTGAACTAGGGACCATTTTTGAGGATGGCGGACAAGTATGCTGTGGAAAATGTTGGGTTTTTCAAAAAACGAAATAGTTGATTTTGGGTCACTTTAGAAATCGCCAAATTTCGGCAATTTCTATGATAGCAGATTCAAGGTCATCACTATGTTTTTTTAGCCAGATAATTTGCCTATCATATGCAGAAAACCACATTCACTTATCATCAACCAGTTCTGAGAAAAACAACATTATCACTGTCCATTTACTAATTTCCAAGGCTGTTCATGTACCAACGGTGAAGGATCTAACTCAAATGTCAGATTTCGTAAATTTTGATTATAATTATGTAATAGTCACCAGAAAAAACACGTTTAAAAAATCAAAATTTCTTTTCCGTAATTTTATTGCAGACAAACTTATGTTCATGACTATACATACTGTACATGTACGCTGTTTAGAATCACTTATTTTAGCAAGGACCTTATTTTATGTTTTATCATATTATGTCTATTGGTGGCAAAAAAGCCTTATTGATTGTGCAACAAAGATCAGGTATAATCAAGGCCTATGTCACTCCCCAGCTACTTTGACCGAGTTTTCATTTTCAGATTTTCGTTGCTCAAAGGTTAAAATAGCAAAGCTACACCCCCTTGTAAATAAGTGATTTTGCAGTATGAGGAATATAAAACTACATTGTGTACTTACCTTCCCATTCTGGCTAGACAATATCCGTCTCAAGATCTCAATAACCTCGCTGTTTTGGTCACTGGGGTTTAGCAAGGATTCAAAACTGTCCAACACGATCACTACGTCTAAAAACAATGACAATAATAAAATCAATTCAATGGCAAAGGTGGAGCGCTGAGATTGAAAAGACAAGTTCAACCAGGATTTATATGACATAAATATAAATCAACCTCCAGTCAACTTCTCTATTTCTTCATAAATAGTTTCCCAGCACATCTTCTGGTCTAGCTGTAGAGGTGGTATGTTGAGTGGCACTGACAGTCTCTGGTAAAACTCAGCAACATTCTTGGCACTCCTGTGATTGACATAAAAATAGAGAACAAAAAGATCCACGTGATAAAGAATAATGAACATGCAAAAATCTCATCTAACAATTTAAAAACGACTGGGATGAAATTATCGTGACACACTCGGGCCCTGGCCTGAGCAGAATTTCTTGAATACCTTCTGATTAAAGACCTTCACGTACATAAGTTAATTTGTTAATTTTGGGTAGGAGGTAAGATATCTTTGCCAACAGTTGTATTTTCGTGTCACAGGAGTGTCTCTGGAATCCTGAACTGCTAACAATGAGCAGGAATAGAAGTTCAATTCAAACCAGCTGTGATGCTTTTCCCCGTGCATTTTTCACAGGCAAGTGAAGCAGCTCCCTTAACTCATCTGTCCCTAGAGTCCAGCGGATTGTATTTTTGGTCGAAGTTTTCTCACGGCATAGATTGAAATCTATATGAGGAAATGTTGTTCGTCAGAACCATCTGAAGAATAGTTGTTCTTTTTTTCAGTTCTCTTCCGAGGCTTTTAGAAAACTTCATTAGAAAACACTGTTTCCTCAAACCTGGGAGCAGATGAGTTACGGGGCACAATGAATCTGTTGTTAACATCTGTAAAATATTATGACTCTCAGTGCTGCAATTGATGGAGGAGGAAAGAGATACTTACTTCAATTTCACATACATTTTTCTGTGTCTACTTTGCAGTCCACAGACTCTGTTTGTTAAAGTTGTTTTCCCAGTGCCGCTCATGCCTGACAGCCAAGTACCTAGGAATGCAGTACAACAGTTAAGGTTGTTTCCATCAACATCTGAAGAATGTTTCTTCATATTCTTTCCAATTCATACCCAAAACATTAGAATACTTCAGCAGAAAGTACTGCCCCCTCAACCTGGAGGCAGATGAGTAACGTCCGAAAGTGGTTCAACTTACCGACTACATTTGTCCCATAACGAAAGAGCACCTGCTTAAGATCTTTCACCTCTTTTTCCCTTGCAACAAAGGAGCCATCATCGAGCATCCCTTTCTTCTGACATTCATCCTCATATTTCTGCCACTCTTCCCTCACGCCCTCCAGATATTCACTCAAAGGGGTGTTTGACCTCTGCGATGGATCATTTGGATCTGACCGGATATACATTTTTTTGGTTTTGCTCACTCCGATCATATACTTCAAACAACCACTCTCCTTGCACTGATCTAACAGGTAGTCTAAAAATTTGCTGATCAGGAGGCTGCAACTTTGTTCACTGAGAATTCTCTTCTTCTCACTTTGACAAATTCTATCACCCATGCAGTCCAAAAATGAGCGGACCTCGTCTAAAGTGAGCACACTGACAAGTTTGTCCTTCAGCTGTGGCCAAGGATTCCCCGATTCCTGATCAGTTTCCATCTGCATTTCCACCTGAAATGAAATGGTCCATGGACCATGTGCTCACCCGTTTGAACATAATAGTGTAATGACAGAGAGAGAGGTACATGTACATGTCAGTTATAAGCAATCTGGGTCAAGTCATTCCCAAGTTGCAGGACTTCAATGATTTTTGGGTTATGCCACCTGGTGGCCATATTGCACGTCCGATCGGGCCAAAACTTCACATGCAGATAAAGGTCATCTAGAGGGAGCCACGTAGCACATTTGAGTGCTCTGGGCCATGTCATTCCTGAGTTATAGCACATTTGATGATTTTCCGGGTTACGCCACCTGGCGGCAATATTGCAAGTTTAATCAGACCGAAATTTGACGCGCTTGTAAAGGTCATCTAGAGGGAGGTAAATGTCAAGTGTGAGAACTCTGGGTCAAGCCGTTCCTGAGTTATAGCACTTGGAAGATTTTCAGGCTATACTGAATGTCCAATCGAGTCGAAACTCGGTATTTTTGAAGGTACCCCTCTAATACACGTGTATGCAAGATATGAAGACGCTCGGAGAAATAATGAAGAACTGTGGCAGGTTCGTTACTTCTGCCGAACTTTGACCTCTGTGACCTTGAAAGGAGGTCAAATCAAAAACCCTTTACGTATGTTATGTATCCCAATCAGATGCATCTATGATAAAAATTTGGAGACGATCCAGTCATTAGTTCAGGAGTTATTGCACTTTTTGTGTTTTTGGTTTTGGCCTCCTGGAGGCCAAGCCAATAATCGAATCGCACCGATTCTCGACGCAAGGAAACCAACCGCCCCGTAGCGGCAAATCAGCAATCATTTCGGCCTTGGACACGAAAATTCGCCTGAAACTTTGTCACCTGATACTGAATTTACAAGAGTAAGACAGGCGTTTTAATCGTACAGGATCTGTGTGTATCATAATTGTTAGGCGAACTGATGTGAAAATTAGTCCAAAACGGGATCCAGTGATGAGTTTGAAGCGTTTTTTGGTAACCGACGATGAACAGGTGACGTCATCATCTGGCCGATAAATTATTCTCAGGGACGAAACTGCACGAAAACGAATTTAGCCCATTCCGCTCGCCGAATATGTGACGTTACTGATGGCGTCATAATCGCTAAGATTGGTTACCAGATCTCTCCGCTTGGGGCTGGCTGTACCAGTCTGATAATCAGCTGATAATCGCTTTTCGAAAAGAAGTTAGTCCATTCTGCTCGGCCGTTTCACACATGTGAAGTTCAAAATACACAGGTCGCGCGAGGTGTACTTATCGTGATATGGCGAAGGCATTCCCCTTTTCCGCGTAATCTGTGTGGAAGTTGTCTGTAAATAGCCCAGGCTACAGCGAAATAATATTTACTTATTATGCAATTCGTTGTTAATGTTGGGGCCCGTCCTTGTTGCACAGTCTGGTGGGCAGCAGTGCCTCAACTCAATCAACTGCTGCCTGATCTGATGACTCGCCACACACGACACGGGACTGTGTTGTGCGTTTCACCCCCAATACTTAAATGCATAATATCATAGACAGTACATGCTTTCGCTGCTTTTAAGAGAGAACGTTGCTTTTCTCTCTTACAGCAGCGAAAGCATACTTTATTTTAACATCGCCAGAAGGCTAGCCACATGGTAAACCCCTACAAAAGCCCCACCGGTTCAATAATTCTGGGTGTCATAGGTCATCTGACCAAGGGGTATATGTGTACCAAGTTTCATATCAATAGCTCCAGCGGTTACGAAACGTGCCCTGCTAACGGACGACGACGGCAACGGACGACAGACATGATTTAAAAGAGGGATTTCAAATGTTTAAAACGTTCAGTATGGAAAACCCTTAGGCTTCCTTTCCATTGGAGTGATTTAAGGTCGATCTATAGTTATTTGGTTTTCCCCAGGCAAACACATTCCAAGGGACTCACTGGCGTGAAACTGAATGAATCATAATGAATAATAATTGCCTCTACTCTGTTCGCCAATTTTAGGCCGCGGTAGCGCTCAAATAGATCTTATTGTTGTCAGTCAGTTATAGGACTTGGCATTCAATGGTCTGCTGATTTGCGCATGTAATATTTGGAAACGTACTATAGTGAACGTGTGTTGCATACAGTAAACAAACCCACGTGAAGAATAAAGTTTCAAACTTGCGAGCAGTTTTTCTCCCACTTTTATAAACATTTTTCAAACTTTGAAAATGGAAATGTGTTGTTCACCAAATGGAGCTTGTCCGTATAACAGCCGATTCTGGGTTTTTGAAGTAGATGTCCGCGATATTCACGAAAAAGAGAAAATTATCAGGAGTAAAAGCTAAACTTTGTTAATTATAAGCATAATTAACNGAAATGTTTCAGAGAAACATCACTAGCAGGTTAGAACATTCGTTGCGGTATTGTTCATGAAATATGAGCCAAAGTATTTTTTCAAGGTGGACAACTGGCGGCATTTTAATTCCAATCCGGCTGAATGTTGCTGCATTAAGAAAATGGTGCCCGCCATGGAGGGGGACAGACCGAAATGTCATCCCGAGAAAACATTTTTCCCCGACATGAAGGGCACCATTTTCTATATCGTACCTCAGCAAGTTTGTCCTTCAGCTGCGGCCAAGGATTCCCCGATTCTTGATCAGTTTCCATCTGCATTTCCACCTGAAATGAAATGGCCCATGGACCATGTGCTCACCCGTTTGAACATAATAGTGTAATGACAGAGAGAGGTACATGTCAGTTATAAGCAATCTGGGTCAAGTCATTCCCAAGTTGCAGGACTTCGATGATTTTTGGGTTACATGTATGCCACCTGGTGGCCATATTGGACGTCCGATCGGACCAAAACTTCACATGCAGATAAAGGTCATCTAGAGGGAGCCGCATAGCACATTTGAGTGCTCTGGGCCAAGTCATTCCTGAGTTATAGCACATTTGATGATTTCCGGGTTACGCCACCTGGCGGCAATATTGCAAGTTTAATCAGACCGAAATATGACGCGCTTGTAAATGTCATCTAGAGGGAGGTAAATATCAAGTGTGAGAACTCTGGGTCAAGCCGTTCCTGAGTTATAGCACTTGGATGATTTTCAGGTTACACCACGTGGCGGCCATATTGAATGTCCGATCGAGCCGAAACCCGGTATTTTTGAAGGTACCCCTCTAATACACGTGTATGCAAGATATGAAGACGCTCGGAGAAATAATGAAGAACTGTGGCAGGTTCGTTACTTTTGCCGAACTTTGACCTCTGTGACCTTGAAAGGAGGTCAAATCAAAAACCCGTTACATATGTTATGTATCCTAATTAGATACATCCATGATAGAAATTTGGAGATGATCCAGTCATTAGTTCAGGAGTTATTGCACTTTTTTGTTTTTGGTTTTGGCCACCTGGAGGCCAAGCCAAGAATCGAATCAGACCGAATTTCGGTGTCATAGGTCATAGGTCATCTGACCTAGGGGTATGTGTACCAAGTTTCATATCAATAGCTCCAGCGGTTACGAAAAGTGCCCTGCTAATGGACGACGGACGACGACGGCAAGGGACGACAGACATGATTTAAAAGAGGGATTTCAAATGTTTAAAACGTTCAGTATGGAAAACCCTTAGGCTACCTTTCCATTGGAGTGGTTTAATGCGTGACTGAAGTGTCAAGTTGAAATGGTCTCATGCAAGAAGGGCGTATGTGACATTTTGCAAATTTTACAGGAGAGGCAAAAAACTTCCACTAGCACGTCTGTTTGGTGTATCCTCAGGAAAACTTGTAGAAAGAAGGGTCCCTGCATTTTAATTCATACACATAATTCAGCATTAAAATTATCGTTTTAATTAGGCTGTTAATTAGTAAAATGTTACTTACGCCCTTTTTGCATGATTTGGTATGAACATCACGAACCATTCCAAACACATACAAAAAGGGCGTATCTGCAGCACCATGTACACGCCGAGCATTGCTGCACTAATTGAAATGATTATCACACCTCTACAATGATGTAATTTGACGTTTACTACCTAACCACATGCAGTATGTCCTCTTAAAAAGTCAGCAAAAAAGAAGAATCTCATTCCCTAGTGTCTCCTTGTACGGTTCATTCCAACAGCGAGTGAACATCTACTGGTAAGTCTGGCACACGAGGATTGCTGTACGAATTGAAATGATTATCATATATCTACAGTTATGTTATATTTTTACTACTAAACCACATACAGTGTGTCCTCTCATTCCGTAAAAAAGGTAAAACGAAAAATTCCATTCTCTAGTTTCTCCTTGTACGCTTCCTTCCAGCAATGAGTGAACATCGAAGTCTGGCAAGGGGAAGATCATCATCATCATCATCATCATCATCTGGAAGGAGCCTTGCCAAAGGCAGATCATCCTCACTTTCCTCACTGCCAATACCATCTGCAGTCTGATCATGTGGAACATCATCTTCACTGCTAAAATCACTTTCAGTGTCCACGGCCCTAGCTTTCTTTGATGCAGGTGGCTTTGTGGTTGTTGTGGTTTTCAGGTCCTTGTAAAACTGGTGGTACAGCCTCGGAATGACATCATCCAGCAAGGAGAGAAGGTCATTCTTCTTCGCTTTGGTTATGGGCTGCACATCAGTGTACGCAACGTGGCAGTCGCTCTTGTTCTTGTGGACGTGATTAATTCCTTGAAGTCAGGGTCAGTGAATTCCATCTTGTAAAAGAGGGAATTAGGTGAATCCTTTCTGTACTGGAGTCGTGCGACCTTGGCCCACTGAATGGTTGATCCATATGAAGCCTTCTGAGTGTTACTGAAGCGTAATCCAATGTATGTTTTCCAATCAAAAAAATCATAATACATAAGATTCTCCACATCGTAAGGTTGCCCTTTCTTCCGAGCCAAAGTGAGGATATTCACCCAATCCCATGGCACAAAGATTCTGGCATTCTGGCAACCTGTCTCAATAGTTGCATGCATGGAGTCGCATTCCATCATGGTATGTCCTGGCTCAAGGAATGCATGATCAATGACCTCAATGGGCACAACAGTCACAGCATGCTGGAACATCGCGGCAACTATTTTGTTCTTGTTTTGCCCAGAACAAGAGGCTGAACACAATCCAACCTCTTTAACGTTAGGTGGGAGAGCATTAAGGAACCTCCAGAGGCAAGATGCAATCTCGTTTGCTCCACGTTTAGCCTGTGTTTCTGGCCAAACATAGCAGTGACCATCTTTGCTTTTCGTTTCGTAGACTGTAAAATTGTAGACGGCCAGCTTCCTCTTATAGAAAATTGGTTTGGCATTCAGGAGGGGGCAATACAGAACTGCTTGCAAATCAAAGTTTGCACACACAAAAGTTGGGTCTTCTTCTGCACGGGCCTTTTGCAATTTCTTATGGTCTTGGGCATCATCTTTGCGCTTTCTGTGTGCATCATATCGTTCTTGCAGTTGAGCTCGTTCATCGACTGGTTTCTCTTCCCATCCATGGCACCAGCATAGGTCTTTTTTGGCTTATGAAATGCAATGTTCTTCTTTTCGAGAAGGTTGCAGTAGCTGGTCTTTGAAATTTTGCGAATCCCAGCAGCAGCACATTCCTCTTCATAGAGCTCGTACATTTTGGAAATGTTTAAGATTGATTCCAAGTATACCTTCTTCGTATCTTTCCGGCAATAGTGAGATGGAACACGAGGGAAAGAGTCACAGCAAACTTCTTTATATCCGCTGGCAAAGTATTCCATGGTTTATGCTTCCCCCTATTGTCAGGTGAAGTGATGCCACCTTCCTTCCTGTTTTTCTTGGACAGGGCAGTGTGTACTACCTTTTCTGAGATGTCAAGGGTTGACAAAAAGAATCGCTTGCAAACTGTGATCCTCTCCTATTATTAACCAAAAAGAAGTATTCGTTGCTCATCTCCCTTCTTGAAGGTTCATTCTTCTTGCTTTTGCGTCTCTTTGTTCCATAATCAACTCTGGCAGCAATGTAGTCATGCTGCAGAGTGTATTCTCCTCGATCCCAAAACTCTTGGCATATCTGTACTCTCAAATCCTGATTAACTTTTTCTATGCATTTCTTCTTGCAACGACAGCCCTTGGATGTTTGATTGTCTGACCCTCCTTGTCCCTGCCCGAGTTTCGAAGTCGCTTTGCAATGTTCCTCTTCCACTGCTCAGGGTTCTTGTGCTTGCTTCTGCCTCTTACAGCCGGCTGGCCTGGTACAGCTATCTCTTGCTATAGAACAGGATCACGTTCGTCAGTTGTTGATGTGCTTGGGGCAGGCCCATGTGCTGTTGACGTACTTGGGATAGGCTCACTACGGTCACCATCTGCCGAAGTGCTTGGGGCAGACTCACGTGTGTCACCAGTTGTTGATGTACTTGGGACAGGATCACTTTCACCAGTTTGCGATCTAGGTGTGGCACAGACTTTCTTTTTTGTTGATCTGGCAGGAGTTTTCTGCAACAAAAGACACACTTTGTGAATGTGTTGAATATACCTTTGCCCCACCAGTAGGAGATCAAGCCAACCAACACGTAAGTAGCTTCACACAACAGAGCAATCTTTCAGGGCTTACATTGTAATTATTGGTATCGTTGATTTTGAACATAGTACAAAAACAAGACTTAAGGCAGTGATTATTTTGCCTGCATGCTGGTACCTCATGGCTTTGATTCAGTGAGTCATCTTGGGAATCATCAGGGTCAGGCTAATAGTTAGGGTCTTTCTCTGCATCGTCACTATCAGAATCTGACTCCCCCTTGTGCAGTCTTTCCTTGTACACTCGCTCGGCTTCGGCAATAGCTCTGAGACTGCTTCGCTCTCAGCCCAGGCCTCATCATCCTCAATGACAGTATTTTCCATCTGCTATGGAAGATGAGTTACAATAAGTTACTACAATAAAAATCAATGTAACACGCAATCATCAGGTATCAAATCCATTCATAGGTTATCAAGGACTCAATATCTTCATACAAAGGCCAACTTTTAGGAAGGGAGTGAGCGGATGCATCTTTTGATGAGAGTAACCTTATATAAACTGACGAGAGATACCCCCAGCCCCTGAGTAAAAAAATATACTTACATTTTATGCAGTTCCAACTGATTTTCGTGCCAATTTGGAATACTGATAAATGTTTGCTGTATTTTAGCTAGCTATTGGAAAAATGATGTTTACTGAAATGCTGCTGAAACACAATGAGACAAAGGCCAAGAAACAAGTGAAGGAATTCAGGCCACCATGTCACAATAAACTTGAGCTGCAGAAACAATCTGTGAGGCTTAGTAACCCAAAAGTGCATCTCTGACTCATTAATGAGGGCCTGTAAGCCGACTTTGCTGTAAGTACTCATTAAGAAGAGGGGCCTATGTGCAAAATATTACTTTTTATTTCTGATCAGAAAATTGTCTAAAAAGGCAAAAGTGGCACTTACGCCCAGTGGAAAAATATGTTTAACATGCAAAAAAGGCGTAACTGCCACTTACGCCCCTTTGCTATGTTGTCAGTGTTAATGTGTCAGATACGCCCTTTTAGCAAATTTCCAGCCGTGTGGGATAAAACAGACCTGCACATACGTCTTTTTAAAAAGGGGTTTTGGACCCTTTCAGATTTGAATTCGGGCCGAAACTTTTGCCAGCTGATGCGCATACCTGAAATCTATCTGAAAAGTCAAAAAAGTGATTTTTGACAAATATGTCACATACGCCCTTTTTGCATGAGACCATCGAATTGTTTCAGAGAAACATCACTAGCAGGTTAGAACATTCGTTGCGGTATTGTTCATGAAATATGAGCCAAAGTATTTTTTCAAGGTGGACAACTGGCGGCATTTTAATTCCAATCCGGCTGAATGTTGCTGCATTAAGAAAATGGTGCCCGCCATGGAGGGGGACAGACCGAAATGTCATCCCGAGAAAACATTTCTCCCCGACATGAAGGGCACCATTTTCTATATCGTACCTCTGCATACGGTAACAGATGGCCAAAAATGATCATAATATAGGCCTACATGCCGAGTCAGTCGAAGAGAGAAGCGCTGAGCGCATCCGCGCCATTGCTAACAACAGATGCGATGACGCCATTACGTCACCAAGATGCGACACACATTGGTTGTCATGCAGGCACCGCGGACCGGTTTAGCCCGCAATTTCCTCTACAACAGGCAACACTTGATGTATTCGAGTTATATGCGCCGATACTACGCCAATCGACACCAAAATATGATTCGATCTGAGCTCGAGTGCCTGATATCTGACTTCAAACATTCGAAGCGGTCAAATTAAAATGAAATGGTCCATGGACCATGTGCTCACCCGTTTCGACATACGTGTAATTATGTAATGACAGAGAGAGTGTACATGTCAGCAAAAATCTATTTTTGATGTCAGTTATGAGCAGTCTTGGTCAAGTCATTCCTAAAGCCTGCCGCACACTGGAGCTATCTGCTGAGCAAAGTTATTCGAGACCGTTTGCTCAGCAGATAGCTCGCGTGTGCGCGTAATTTCGGTGAGTTTTTTGCCTCGCGAGGCAGAAAGCTCGCGTGTGCGCGTATTTTTCGGTGAGCTATTTGCTGAGCAAACGGTCTTGAATGACTTTTTGCTCAGCAGATAGCTCTAGTGTGCGGCAGGCTTAAGTAGCAGGACTTCAGTGATTTTTGTGTTATGCCGCCTGGCGGCCATATTGGATGTCCGATCGGGCCAAAACTTCACATGCACAAAAAGGTCGTCTAGAGGGAGCCACGTAGCACATTTGAGCGCTCTGGTTCTAGTCATTCCTGAGTTATAGCACATTTGATGATTTTCGGTTTACGCCACCTGGCGGCCATATTGGAAGTTTAATCAGGCCGAAGTTTGATGTGCTAGTAAAGGTCATCTAGAGGGAGGTAAATATGAAGATTGAGCACTCTGGGTCAAGCCATTCCTGAGTTACTAGTATAGCACTTGGATGATTTTAAGGTTACGCCACCTGGCGGCCATATTGGATGTCCGATCGGTACCCCTCTAATACACGTTTATGCAAGATATGACGACACTCGGTGAAATAATGAATAACTGTGGCAGGTTCGTTACTTTTGTGAAACTTTACCTCTGTGACCTTGAAAAGTAGGTCAAATCAAAAACCTGTTATATATGTTATGTATCCTAATTAGATACACCTATGATAAAAATTTGGAGATGATAAAGTCATTAGCTCAGGAGTTATTGCACTTTTTGTGTTTTTGGTTTTGGCCACCTGGAGGCAAAGCCAAGAATTGAATCGGACCGAAACTTGGTGTCATAGGTCATCTGACCTAGGGGTATATATGTACCAAGTTTCAGATCAATAGCCCCAGCATTTACGAAACGTGCCCTGCTAACGGACAACGATGGACAACGACGACGGACGGCGACAACGACGGACGCTGCACCACGAAAAAAGCTCACGGGTGAGCTAAAAAACGGTAGCATTTTGTTTTTCTGTATTTAGTCACACCCATCCATGTGACATTGTGCCATGTAACATGAGAAAATGTTACACGCCCACGTGATGCGTATCGGCCAATCAAATTCAATGATTTTACCTTGAGGTACGATATTTATATATGGTACCTATAGATATATATCGTCGAATGTAGGGTAAAAGCATTCTAGCTGCTGACGTTAGGCAATATGAGCCAAATAACTTTTTCGATATGGCAGTCTGGCGGCCACATTTGAAGTGCAATAGCTAAAATTTGGCAAACATTTAGGCCCGAACTTATAAAGGATGTCCATATTTTAGACAAGTCTAACTCGCCAAGACAAGTCTAATCAGTCGTCTAGCTTAAACTGCGATCACAGAAGGATGTTTAGCGTTAGACGTGTCTAAACCTGCCGTCCAATGATCGAGAACGGTGTCTAAATAACAAAGGAATCGCAAAACATGCCAGGGGGCTTGTTTTGCAGTTGTCTAAGCTTGTGATTCATTCATAATTTCATTAATTCAAGTTTTATGGTCTTGAAAGGTGTCTTAGTGGCCCTAGATTATCTGTATGAAAAGAAAACAACGTTGCTATGAAAAATATTTAAGGAAATATGCCGGAAATTTAGGTGGGCATTTACTTTTGACTAAGGGTGTACTATCCATCCAGTCACAACAGCAAATAGGCATATTATGACGAATGAAATGTAAATGAGGTCATCTAAGGTATGACCTTTTACAATTCATTATATAATCGTCTCAACAAAGGCAGTGCGGTCGGCGACACATGTTTAATCACCTGTTGGACTTGACTAGCTAGACCGACGTCCTTGCGTTGTTCGAAATTCCGATAAACACCAGTGTTTTGGTAGACTTGTCTAACAGTTGTCTTACAAATGTTTAGGCTTAAACAAATCCAAGTTAGACAGGCGAAAAACACCTTTTGTAAGTTGGGGCCATTGTGTTTTTGGTCTTGGCCACCTGGAGCCAAGCAAAGAATCGAATCGGACCGAAACTTGGTGTCATAGGTCATCTGACCAGAGGTATATTTGTACAACGTTTCAGGCCAATAGCCGCAACGATTACGAAACGTGCCCGGCTAATGGATGACGGGCGACGATGATGGACGATGACGACGGATGCAGCACCATCGTAAGAGCTCACCCCAGGTCAGCTAAAAATTAGCCAGAGGGCGAATGGCGGCAAATTCTCGCATACGTACTTGACCATCATGATAGAATTTGACCACACACAAAACATCAAACCTGCTTCTCCTTCAACAGCTGAGATATGGCTGCTAATATTGCCAGACAGCACCAGACATGTCAGTCACTGTCAGTGTTAAAAATGATGGTCACCTTGTGAACCGATTGGCAGTCCTCCACGTGGACGGCCCTAAGAAAGAGAATGTCCGAATGGCAGTCAAACCCCTGATAATAGGGAGGTTTGGAAATCAAACGATAAACGTAAACGCTAACTATAACGTTCTTTTTGTACCGAAAATGTAATATGAAATGTAGTTAAAGTGTAGCATGACAAATAACGTTGTCGTAAAGTTTAAGTTTGTCGTTAGAATTCTAAACCTCCCTATTAGATTAACTGGGACGACCGTGACAGGATGTCAATGATAGAGAAATTCTTACTTGCTGTTCTGTGTTTCGGGTAAGATTGAACGTGTGTTCCAAAACGACGAATTTCTGTTTTTGATCTTTCTGGGAGATCGATATTTGGCACATTATCTCGGAGTCGGAATACGAATCTTTCAGTGATTGTTTCCGAAGCATTTTGATTTCTCGCACAACGGGCTTGAACACAATGGTGCTGAGCTCTTCTAGTGTCATTTCCTAGAAAAAAAAGAATAGGAAACGTTAAAGGGCCTCTAGAGGCAGCTCGCTATTAGGCTACTATCAGTACTACAACTATACAACAGGTGGCGCTAGTAACCATGAACTCATGAATTGTGGATCAAATGTTGACGGTGATGAAATTTCACTTCAAAAATTACTCCCAAGTTGGATCCTCATGCCACCAATTCTGTGTTACTAATCATATCAATATGCACTAAGGCCCTTTAAGGCCTGTCTACACGATCATACATTTGTTCAAAACATCATCATACATTTGTATGATGATGTCCATGCTTGTCGTGGATTTCCGTCTACACAATGCAGCTAGAATTTTGAACACCATCATATTTCATCATCCGTTGTTCAAAACAGCATCATAAACTTGTATGATGATGTTCAAGTTTGCTGTGGATTTCGATCTACAGTCCAACATTCATGGACATTTGTATGATGAAGTATGATGGAGAAAGGATATTGTTGGATGCTGTTCAAGTTTGTTGGAAAAACCGTCCACACGATCATACATTTGTCCATGAACATCATCATACAATTTTTTGGGGATGTTGTGCATTTGTTGGCAAGATGAAACATGCAGCTAAAGGCTCGTCTACACGATCATACATTTGTTCAAAACATTATCATACATTTGTATGATGATGTCCAAGCTTGTGTGTCGATTTCTATCTTGTGACAATGCAGGTAAAATTTTGAACATCATCATACATTGTTCAAAACAGCATCATACACTTGCATGATGATGTTCAAGTTTGTTGTGGATTTCGATCTACAGTCCAACATTCATGGACATTGTATGATGAAGTATGATGAAGAAAGGATAATGTTGGATGATTTTCAAGTTTGTTGGGAAAACCGTCCACACGATCATACATTTGTCCCTGAACATCATCACACATTTTTTTTGGGATGTTTTGCATTGGCAAGATGAAACATGCAGCTAAAAATTTGAACATCATCATACATGTTCAGGTTTGTTGGGAAAACAGTCCACACGATCATACATTTGTCCATGAACATCATCACACAAATTTGAACATCATCATACATGTTGGTTGCTGTTCAAGTTTGTTGGGAAAACAGCCTACACAATCAAATATCTGTCCATGAACATCATCATACAAATGTATGAGGATGTTTTGAACAAATGTATGATCGTGTAGACAGGCCTTAAAAATCTCAACATCATCATACGTGTTCAAGTTTGTTGGGAAAACAGTCCACGCGATCATACATTTGTCCATGAACATCATCATACAAATGTGTGATGATGTTTTGAACAAGGGTGTGATCGAGTAGACGGGCCTTAAAAACTTGAACATTATCATACATGTTGGTTGCTATTCACGTTTGTTGGGAAAATAATCTACACAATCAAACATCTGTTCATGAACATCATCATACATTTGTATGATGATGTTTTGAACAAATGTATGATCGTGTAGACAGGCCTTTACATTTATGTGACGTTATTCAAATAACTGATTGAAAGTCGGGAACTGTGTAGAGGAAAGGCACAGTGTGGCCATGTGCATTCTTGCTTAAAAGTACAGGTGTGATAGGAATCAGCGTCCTAGGAATGCAGATCCGCCAAACAATAGCCCGCTATTGTAAGGTTATATTCGAATGGTCATGGTCTCTCTTGCCATATATTGTAATCCCCCGCTGAACAATAAGACCGGACTTTGACTCCGGGGGAGTTGAATTCCTTTCATGGAATATGGAATATTCTGAGAATTTCCGTTCATTTCCAATAAACGCTTTTCTGAATTATTTCTGTGCGTGGGTCGATTTCAATGAAACTTCATCAGCTGATGGGGACAATACGGGGGCAATGGTGGCTGTGGCTGGTGTTCTGAAAACAGTGCATCGGGGATGTGGGAGCTGGCCAAATTTCTTTGTAAAAAAACCGTTTTACAGAAATCGCCCTCAGCGCCCTGATGTGCAGAGCAACTGAGTTCCTGAATTTGTTTTGCATTTTTAATTCTTACCCTCAAACAAAACTGCTAACAAAAGTGATTTTAAAAAAACTCGGTATTTTTCATTACTAGCCAAAAGTACCCGTGGGGCGTGCACAAAGTTGGGGTGAGCACTTTGTCGAAATGAACACTTTTTGATGAGTTGTAGATGCCGTAGGTTTACCAGCCGCACAGAGGCGTAGATGGNCTTGACATTTGCCGAGTCTTGACCCATGTCTGCTATCGAGGGGTCAACACGAATACACTTACCAAGTTTCATCCCAAACGGACCAAGGACCTCCGAAAAACAAACATTTGATCTTTGACCCCAAACGACCTTGACTTTCCCCAAAATAGTGCCAATGGCACTGTGCCCGCTCGGCTTGAAGCATGGTGACGGCCAAGGGAGAAATAACCCTTTATGTTTTTTTGGTTTTGGCACCCCTAGTGGCAAAGTCAAGAATTAGATTTTACCGAAAATTCATCCCAGTTGTTATACTACAGCCTAGAGGTAGATATGTGCAAAGTTTCAAAGCAATAGGGGCAAACCATGACAAAAAGAGCCGATTTTGTAATTTAAGCCGAACTTTGACCTCCGTGAACTTGAAAAGTAGGTCAAATTAAAAACTCGAGTGCTATATCATATGTATCCCTGTTAGATATACCCATGTACACATCTCTCCGTTAGGGAGAAATAGCACTTTCCCTGATTTTGGTTTTGGCCCTCCTAGTGGCTAAGTGAAGAATCAGATTTCACCGAAGTTTTGTCTGTAAGTTGCTATAACCTAGAGGTACATGTGTACAAAGTTTCAACACAACAGAGGTGAAACCATTATCAAAAGGTAGCCTTTTGAAATTTTTCACAAAACGCCCCCTAGAGGCCAAAATAGGAGTCCAACCGTGCTCAAAATCGAACTCGACCTTGATCTTAGGCCCATATATACACCCACCAAAGATCAAAAAGATTCGTCAAAAAATAAAGGCGCTAGAGCGCTAACAAACCAAAAGTTTACGTACGGACGGACGGACGGACGGATTGACGCACGACAGACCACCACTCAAAGACCCCAACCACAGCTTAAGCCCTGCTGGGCCTTGCGGCCAAGCGGGCTAAAAATGAACCCCTCAAGGACAATTCTGGGGTCAACCTACATCCACCCACCAAGTTTGGCGAAGGTCGGCCCAAGGACGCCGGAGGAGTAGGGGAGCAAACAGACAAACGTTGCTCAAATTTAGTATGATTCGGGCAGCACCCTTCATCCACTACGCACTGGTTTCAGAATACCAGCCACAGGAACAATTGTCCCCATCAACTAATAAAGTTCCATTTCCAAAATATTCCATACTTATTAGCAAGAGTGTATTACCCAGACATGCCAGATGATCGACCGATGTGCATTAACATCAGCAGGTAACGGACTTACGAGCACTGAATCATCGGTCGCCCATCTCCCTCCTTCGACTTTTGTTTGAATCGCAATTTTTGGCTTTAGTAGGATTTCCTGGCTCGAAGTAACTGGCCGAAGAGGGTCACTTTTTGTATGGAGTAAATCAATAACCTTCTGAAGAGAAAAAAACACGTCTGGATAGGAAAACACCGGATTGTTTAGGATTACTTGGTACTTCAGTCTTTGTATTACATGTAGTTCTTTTAACTAGAAGACTGGCGGCTTTCATAGCTTCGCTGGGGAAGCGTCACGTTGCTCACCGACAAGTTTTGCTTCCTGAGACTGAGCTCGTTTTGCAACCTCTGTTGTTTACACACATGCATGATGTAACCTGCACTAAACGTACCTTATACATTTTAAAAGCATCTTGGTTTGATTTCTAGGCTGTGTGGTTTGTCATCATGTCATTCGTGTTTTGCAACGTCTATTATTGTGGGAATAACCCCACATAAAAGTGTGCGTCTCACAACCGACCGACCGCTCTTAGCAATATATGGAATCTATACCAACATTTTCCAGCATAGGCCTCGATCGATGTAGTCAACCCTTCCCCCATCTAAAGTACTATAGTTGAAACGACAGCAGTGCGTCCCGGTATGGTCCGCGCTGTTTTACACGGCTTACTGAAATTTGCACAACGTCAAAATGCGCAAAGGGGAGACATCAGGCCATGTTGATTTAGAGGAATCAGAGGAATCCGGTCTGTAGAACAATCTTTGAAGCACGTTTTTATTTCATTGTGTGAGGATATTTCTTTGTAAGTTAGGCGACAAATACCGTTTATTCGTTAGGATTCAGACGTTCAAGTTGTTTCTTTAAATGTCCCCGATTCAGTTGTACACGCGATTCAGACGTTTACGCGATTCATTGATTGCGCTGTTGTATTGATAGTAAATTACTGTGTGATTGAAAACTAATAAAATTAGTGAAGTGAAGCAGTGAAAATTGGCATAGACAGTGGATAGAGACTGGAATCAGTGTAGTGTGTGTATGCACGTGCAATGACGACACCGCCGCCTTCCGTCTTCAGTCTCAGTTAGACGCGAGATGACATCTCCCAGAACAATTCTACGATTATTAACTGAAACTAATCAACAGATGAAACAAAAATGCTGTATAATAATTTACTGATAATTGACATGTCATCATTACAATGATTCCATGGATTTTTCTTCCGAATTTCTCAGATTCCTCCGATTCCTCTGATTCCTCTAAATGGACATGGGCGAGATATTATTCAAAGGCACACGATTAAACGAACAGACTTCGTTCGAATCTCGCCAATGACGTTTCATGGCCCATGGACCCGAGACGTGATCATTATTCTTGAACGCTTATGCATAATATGGGGTCATATGAATAAAGACAAGCAAATGCTTTTTCTTCGGATTTGTACAGCATTGCATAGTGCATTTGTATTGCAAAATTCAAGTAAAAGCATTTGCTAGTCTTTATTCATATGACCCATTGTTACGCAATGTCGCAAGCGATCTTAAGCCACCTGCAGTCGATCATAATACTACAAGTAGATCCGGACTTATTGCATTCCACTACAGAAACACCACTTTTGATCCGCATCTAATTTAGATTCGGAGTATGATCGGCTATGCTATCCGAAGTAAATAGACCCGCCCTTAATAGAACCAGACTTATTAAACACAGCAATTCTGTAATGGAAGCAGAATAAGTGCGGACAAATACCGGCTTTTTTGTAGTGGAAGCGCAACTATTGTTCAAACTTATGGAATATTATGCAAATATCAGTGAGTGAACTCACGCACTCTCGGGAACCCCCAACCCCCTTATTGGGACTACAGTCCTTCCTATCTGCTTTTGTTTTGGTATGGGATTTTTTGGTATGGGATTTTTCATTCTTCAGTCATTCACACGAGTACTGACGTAGGCCTAATCATTATATTCGCTTGGTGAGCCGCTTCGCGGTTCACTGGGTTGTCAGGAGGTAATAGTGACGTTTCGCAAGTCTGACGAAACACGACGTACGAAATTCTAAATTGGACTTCATTTTCATAGCTTAATATATTTCAGGAGATGGTTGGTACCACAAATATCGCCAGTTGCAAGAGCGTCATTTAGCGTATGACGTTAGACCGATAGAGTTGCGGTGTATATTAAACGTTGAAATTTATCTTTCGTTTCCACTTCGTATCTACGAATATATATGAAGTGACGCATGTACGCCTACCCTGTGGATAGGTACCCGTTAAGTCTTTTACCAACACTGTGTTAAGGTGGCAGGTAGGTTTAGCATGCATAGGCCCCACGCATACTGTATGATAGTACAATCCATGACGATCGATGCCTACCGGTCGACGATCAATGACGATCCGGTCCGATGACGATCAATGCCCTATTAAAAAATAGCTACGGTACCTTATGGTATTCTGTGGTATCCTATGGTACTGTATGGTATTTATGGTATTGTGTGGTATACTGGTTATGGTATTTTACGGTACCGGTACAATGGTGTTAATTTATGGTACTTATGGTTCTCATTTATGGTACTATTGTATTTTATGGTACTGTGGTATTAATATATGGTCCCTCTGGTTCCCATTTATGGTACTATTGTATTTTATGGTACTATGGTATTAATTTATGGTACTTATGTTTCCCATTTATGGTACTGTTGTATTTTATGGTACTGTGGTATTAATTTTTGATACTATAGTATTTTATGGTGCTATGGTATTAATTTATGGCACTTATATATGCTTCCCACTTATGGTACTATGGTTTCCTGTGGTTCTATGGTATTCCTATGGTACAATGGATGAAAATGAAAAAAACTTTTCCCATTGAAAAAACAACACGTGGAGTTAAATGTTATGATTTATAAATGTATAAGTTTCTTTCTCACTATAGCTAATCATTTCTGATGTAAGTTGCAGTTGGTCTGCAATTATGAGCAAGAATATCATACTAATGTTTTTATGGTAAAACCAAATAAATGGTAAAATAGAAAACATACCTTTCCAGAGAAGTCTGTTCACAATCAAAACTTAAGTCTTGACAAAACTTTACTGTTTTCAAGCATTTTGCGAGGTACCCTCTGTGGTATACAGCGGAATACCACACAGAAGAATACCATAGCAAGGGAATAAACCATAGAATAACACAACATTATAATACCATAAAAAGAATACCATAGAAATTGATGAACCATAAAGTTCTTATGGTATCAGGTTGATACCATAGGGAAAAGTATACCGTATAAAAAAAGGATACCGTATGATAGTACAATTGATGACGATCGATGCCTATCGGTCGACGATCGATGACGATCCAGCGATGACGATCAATGACAACTCGAAGACTATCGATCACCAAAGATGACATCAAAGACGATTGAAGATGATTGTCGTAGATGGTCAATAATCGATTGCCACCGATCATCATCAAACAACAGTCATCAAACAACGGTCGATCGATGGCGATTGATGGATGATGATCAGTTGATGACAATCGATTGATGATGATCAATAATGATCAATCGATGATGACCGATGACGATTGCTGAAACCGATCGATGATGATCAATGACGATCGATGATGGTTGATAATCATCCATCACGATCGAAGACTATAGATTGATGATCGAAGACAACAGGTGGTAATCTATGTCACTCGATGATCGATGGCGATGGATGACGACTGAAGATGATCGATGACGATCAAAGACAATAGATAACGATCTACTGACAATCGATGACGATAGATGACAATCGATCGATCAATGATGATCGATTGATGACGATCGAACGATGACAATCAATCGATGACAATCTGTCAATGATGATCCATGATAATCCATGATCAATGATGAGGATCAATGATAATGACGATGGACGACAATCAATTATGATCGATCGATAGCAATCGATGACGACCGATTATGATCGATGACAATCAATTATGATTGATCGATGACGAACAATCAATGACGATCGATGATGGTCAATTTTGATTGATTGATGACAATCGTTGTCGGTTGATGACGAACGATGGTGATCGATCCCACGGATGACTGATGACCACCGACAATGATTGATCGATGCTGATGATTGATGATGATCAATTGATCGATGACGATCAATGACAATTTATGAAGATCGATCGTCATCGATCGATTGACGATTGAAGATGATAGGTGGCAATCGATGACGCTGGACGATAGATGACGATCAATGACAATTCATACAAAATGGACTGATATGATATTCATGCGAATCATGTGATGATGTTCATAAAATATCACGTGACGTGCCATGCAATGTCAACACGGTGTGTTGGCCTACAGTCTAAGCCTAGCATTACCGACGTGGTTGTGTGTCAAACCGGCAATGCATTTGACATGATGTGCAGTGGGATTTATTTTCATACAGTAATATCATGTGACGTTATATGTCAGATTAACTCGGTGTGTTTGGCCTTGGATCTCTGCCAACTATTGTATTGCCACAATACGTAGACTCTGTCACTCGGGAAAGAGTGCAGCAACCTGACGGGGCCGCGTCATGACGTCCCGCACATCGTATCTCAAGCCATGACTAGACTCGAAAAAAAACCTGGTTGTTGCAGCGATCATGACTTTTTTTGTCTCCCCTCAAGGCATCATGAAATGACTTTCGGGACACCATGACACTGTCCGTCAGGTGTTGCACTCTTTCGCAGGGCTTTCATTAAGCCTGCGTATGGCGTCTATTACGCAGGTAAACTGCAGAAATGACGCCAAAATAAATCACTCTGAAGTCTCAAAAACGCAGGTAAATTCGATGATACGCTGACAGAGAAAGTGTGGGAGTCCCATCGCATCTGTATACTCGGTCTCCATTTATGCCAGTAGGACCCCGACTGACGAAGGTATCAAGATATTGGAAGTCGCGCGCTGGCCAAATTTTCTTCAACACACCTAATCCTTGCTAGCGCTGCTGAAAATGGAACTGGGGATCCCTGTTGCCCATGGCAACTACACACTCCTGGCTCGCACGCGGTACCGTAGCAGCATACCAAGGGAAGATTTGACCCCAGTAAGATATAATAAGAAGTCATGGCCTCAAAAGAGAATTACTGGAAGTTTAAAGACCCCAGCATCTTCTCAAATTGACTTCCATAAAAAAATGGTGGAAGTCATGACCCAGGTAGAGAAAAAGTTAATGAAAGCCCTGTTTCGGAGTATATATCGTCTTTTACATGCGACATGATATGCCGTGCTACCTCAAATTCGGAGTCAAGTCATCACAGTGCTTTTGTTTTCAACTAGCATAGTACCGGTACCCGTCCTACGAACGGGTAGAGGTCACGACATAGACAGGCGGAGTGCGGTGAAATCGGTACCTCAATGGATGAGACGATGGCCGCGAAGACAGGTGCTGAGTAGCCTAGTTACCGGCTGACACGGAAGTGTTCTGGTTGTTTTATCGGCAGTGGTAGAAAAGCCAACATTTTAGCAGAAATCGTGATTAATGCTGTGTTCACATTGTCGCTTAAAACGGGTTCGAAAACGGTTTAGACAGGTTAAGTGTCAGTCCACGATAGCACCATGCAAAACGTGGCAAGGTGGGGGTCAGCGGATTTTGCTGAAATTTTGTGTACAATGCCCTCCTACTGAGATATGAATCTATGATAAATATCAGCGGAATCGGGCAACTGTCCACGAAATTAGGGCCAAACTTATATTTCGGCCATTTTTAGTAAATTTTACCTCAGATGTCATGTGTTTTTAGGGTGATATTGCGCCTCCCTCAGAAGAAACTGGGGAACCACTGGACATTGCCCTTTTGTAAGGAAGTAATACATCATGTGAACTCTTCAATGACAGAAATTCACAGGTCCAGGACTTTTTTTACACTAGTAACAGGCCTACTTATCAAACATAGAAATGGCTAGTGTTTGAAAAGGGTCAAAATAGACCCCCCATAACTCACCCTTTGCAGGGCTTTGGATGGTGAGGCATGGCTCATTCTACAGCTTAGGACTTCCTCTTTCAAAAACAGAAAACAAATGTCTTGCCGCTCTTTTACTTTGGTCTGGGTGTCCCATAAGAATATGCTATTTTCAAACATTGTACAAGTGGTGCCACCTATTGTCAATTAGATGAGTGAAGGCAAATAATCTATAGATTGAGTTTTATCACTTATCTGGTACCTCACCCAGTCCAAGCACGGTATTTCAACACACTGACTACTGTTTCAACATGGGGAGGGGGGGGGGGG
>NMRB01000041.1:480728-492811 GCA_002633025.1 Notospermus geniculatus
TCCAGTGTGATCACTGTGCTTTATAGACACGGAAAATGAGGAAAGTCCCAAGGATTACAGCTTAATTACATTACATAATCGTAAACAAAGAAATTCACCAAACACGAAAAACAGGTACAATTTTCTTGGAGAGGAAGCATGTAAATGACACATTGAAGGTGTGGCAACAATGTCACAAATCCATAGAACCTGGGGTGGCGAGGGTGTCCTGACATACTCTTCATGTACACCATACACGCTCAGTACAAAAAGGACAACCAGGAAGTAAAATCCAAATCCAATATGGCCGCCCTGTTTTGGAAAAGCTGGCTGCACGCATGGAATTCACATGCCGAGTACTCTATACCTGTTGAAAATATTGCTGTCAAAATGGGTGGACTAAATAGAATAAAACTCGAACTTTATGATCCACTTGTCGTTTGATCCTCAAAATGTACCATTTCGTGGGAAAGTGTACCGATTACTAGTCTTTTGTTTCAACTTATTAGCTAATTAGTGCGTTCCAAGATACATCCCATTCAATTCCTTTTGACTTATAGACCCCGCAGGTGCCTTCATTTCCGTCATATATCTCGTACTTTTATGGTATTTTGACATTTTTTATTTACAACGCCTGGCCACGTTTCAAAAATTCACAATGATGGCTCGCCCTTAAGACAGGGTTTGTCAAAATGGGCCAATTTTGGAAACTACTTGACCGATTTGCCTGAAACTTGCAAGGTTAATAGGGTTGACCATATCATTGGAAAATATGAAGAAACAAAAGCAACAGACTGACCCTGACCTAATAAACTAAGACAATGCAATTTTTCAGACCCCCAGAAACACAAGAAAAAAACGTGCTATGGGCCTGTAACTTCACATATATGTTGACATGATAATATACCAAAAATGTTGCAATAAATAAATGATGTATTTAAGTCACAACCTTTGAAAATGAAACAAAGAATTAAAATATTCTAACTAATAGGCCCAGGCAAAAGCTGGAAGGGCCTTATTTACAAGTCCATTGTTAAGACTTACCAGGTTATCCAGGCAAGGTCCTATTCACATTAACAGGTCAATAAATGTGCATATGGTGCTGGCTCTGGTCTGCATGACTGCCCTGAGCCTTAGATAATACCAGTAGTTATTAATATTAGGCCTATGGGGACTTGATGCACAGTTGAAAGTATAACTGACCCAGGCTGGGAAAGTCCCAGGTAATCTGACAATGAGTGGATCATGTAACATATTAGTAACCACCATATTGAACAGGGTTAACCAGGTGTGCATGATGTCAGTGCAGTGGAGAAAGCAGTCAGCCATTATAAACCTCATCATTTCAATAACAATACCATCAAGTCAACCCTTAAAATCCAGCCCTTCCAGCTATTGCCTGACACCATTAATTAAGATATTTCTTTGTTATATTTCTCAAAATTGTGACAGGATTATACTTCTTATTGATTGTTACGTTTTTGTATATGATCACATCAACATATGTATGAAGTTACAGACCCACAGGATGTTTATTTCATGTGATTCAAGGGGTCTGAAAATTACATTGTTTTAGTTAATTAGGTCAGGGTCAGTTTGTTGTTTTGTTTTCTTCATATTTTCCAATGATATGGTCAACCCTACTAACCTTGCAAGTTTCAGGAAAATTGGTCAAGTAGTTTCCAAAATTGGCCCATTTTGACAAACCCTGTCTTAAGTTTCCAGTCCCTTGTGCTAACATCGAACGAAAACTTTCCAACTTTGCATAAAATATTTCGACTTTTGCATATAAAAATTAGTAATATTGAAAGACAAATTTTCAAGATTGCATTATAAAGTGCAAACATCGAATAAAATAAAAGTAAATATTGCATGAAAAAATCGAAACTTTCAATAAAATAACAAACATTGCATGAAAAAATTTAAACATTGCATAAAATATTGAAACTTTGAATGGAAAATATAATTATTGAATATTGCAACGGATATCATGCCATGGTAAATGGCCCAGCAATGAAAAAAATGTCAACCGGCTTTGTTTTGTTCGAAATTCTTACCGACTTCATAAAAAACAGACTTTTTGAGGGCCCAAGGAGTGCCCGCCCGAACAAAAAAATGACTGAGAGTGAAGTGGATCCCAAACAGGAAGTGACGTAAACTCAGGAAAAATGGCGCAGCGAGCATGCCGTGCATGCCCCAATGACGTTACATCAAACAATGGCGTGGCGCACTTCGCGCACGTCACGTTTCGGTCGGCTCACACCTCTGCGCCCTGTGTCTTCAAGTTTTCACGTCGTATGGTCGTCGTCAGTCAGTTGCAGCTTCTACAGTATGCCTTTGGGACGATTCGCCTTGTTTTCACCCGGGTTTTCAATTCAATCCAGCTGCTATCGTTCAATAACTAACAGACGTAGGTGCTTTTTGAATTTTCATGCGCTCAGTGGTTAGTAGGCCCCCTGAAACTTTGAACCGAGAACACTAATGGTGACGATCAGACCCAGCCCGATGTTAGCCGATTGGTCACAATTCCTGAGCTGACGTCATCATTCCGACAACTACCGGACGTTTCCGATCTCATTTTGTACCTTTTGTTTTTTAGAGACACAAACATTCATTGCACTTTTTTAATCAAATAATCATTTTGGCGGTAAATACATATTTTACTCAAAGTAGATGATCACTATAAACTAAATAAAGCATGTTTGGCCGACGTATGATGCTTGGACTTTAAAGAAACCTATATTTTTGCAATAAAACTTAGATTTATGCTTTAAAAATTTGGTTTTTGTGGATAAAATGTAGGTTTTTGACAAAAAAAATTAGTTCTTGTCATAAAACTAACTTTTATACAAGAAAACTTAGTTTTTTGCGTCAAAAAATATAGGTTTTCATCAAAAACTTAGTTTTTTGTCAAAAAAACTATATTTTATCCACAAAAAGTTGGTTTTTCACAATACAACCCCCATTTTATCGACAAAAATGTAAGTTTCTGCAGTGAAATGTCCAGTTATTCCATAAAACCAAATTTTATGCCGTAAAAAGGTAAGTTCTTGATGGAAACCTACCGTTTTAAACCTCGACCCCAGTGACCAAGATGATTCTGCAGGGACGATGTTGCAAAACACCCGTCCCCTGTAGTGCTGTGCGTGCAACCATATACATCATGACCCATGGGGCAGAGGTCTCCTATCCTCGTCACAATATGACAAAGGAATCGTGTACATGGGGACGAGATAGAAAATATAAGTTTCGTGATAAAAACTATTGTACGCCGTTTGTCTAGTTATTCAAGAAACCTATATTTTCTACAAAATCCGGTTTTATTTAAGAAAAACTTTTTTCTCGATAAAACCGGGTTTTTAAAGCAAAAAAAGGTTTCTTGGCTATTTGTCCAGTTACTGCCGAAAAAAATAACATTTTTTAACAACTAGAGGCCTGACGGCCTGGATAGCTACGCTGGGCTCTCACAGAGTTTAAGCTTATTCAGGGGGCTCTGGTGTGTTTGTTGGTAATGTGAGCATTCCGACCCCAAAATTGCTTTAGACTCTGACAACCCTCGAAATGCCCGCGCCCGTGGTCAGACCCTTGGGCCTCCAGTTAAATCGCTTCCGCCATAATGATCGTCAATACCGCGCGGCCCAAGGGACCAAGATCAATCCAAGTAAACAATGTTTACAGGAAACAAACAAATGTTATGTGACGGAATAGAGCATTTTCTCTGGATTACAGCCAGATAAACCATTAGGCCCGGATTACATGGCACATGTATATGAAAACTCCAGTGAACTTTGCTCTACCGGTACATCAAAGGTGACTGCGTGGAGATGTCAAATTGTGAGGTATTTGCTCTGTTTGGCCTGGTGGCAGATCTACTGTAACATTGACTTGACGATAAATGTAACTGAGCCGTGAATGTTATTAAGTCCCTGAGTGGCAAAGGGTTAATATTGAGTTCAGTTGTGAATGTTATTAAGTCCCTGAGTGGCAAAGGGTTAATATTGAGTTCAGTTTCAATGTGTGACTCGGGGATGCTTTTAAAAAAGTCAAATCAACACAGTTCCTACAGGCTTTCCTAAGGAAATGAATCGGTGATTTGATAAAGCAGAATAAGTATATTATGGGTGGCAAATGATTAAAGTGGCGCTGACTTCCTTGACCCAGCAAAACGCCTTGTCAAAATCCACATCTGCAAAGATCAGGAGGCAAATTCAGTAACTAGAGCTGGTTAGCACCAGAGATCTCTGCTTTGTGTCTCGAACTGTGGCAAGATCTAGACCATTGCAGTAAGGTCAGTTCAAACCTATACTTCGTAAGTTTTAGTTGGATTACAAAACATGACTACCTGAACTCCAATGGCTTTAAGTACGTCACTAGGCCATGGGAGTAGGTCAGTAGGTCAGTTCAAACCATCCCATCATTAACTTTAGTTTGATACCAAATGTGGCTATCTTCGCTCAACCGACACCTGGTCTTTAAGTAGATCACAAGGTCATGGAAGTAGGTCAGTTCAAACGTACACTTCATTAGCTTTAGTTTGATACCAAACATGACTATCTTGGCTCAAGTGGTTCTTAAGTAGGTCACTAGGTCAAAGAAGGTCATTTCAAACATACACTTCATTAGCTTTAGTTTGATACCAAACATGACTGTCTTGGCTCAACTGGTCTTTATGTAGGTTACTAGGTCATGAAAGTGGGTCAGTTCAAACTTACATTTTTAGCTCAGCTGACCAAAGGTCAGCTGTGCTAGTCAAATGAGTATTATAAAGTGGTTCAGAGTCAGTCCATCACTCCATCTGTCCAACTATGCCCGACGTTTTGTAACCGTAATAGCTAGAGACTCCAAATTACATCTGAAGGTAGCCCTTGGTGAACTCTCCTCGGAAACAAAAAATGAGCGCAATTTGACCTATATTAGGCGCACCAGGGGGCGTTTTGTGTAAAATGAAATATCGCAATATCTCAGCCCCTATGATAAATATTTAGACAAAAAGTGATGGGATAGATAGGTTGATATTTTCTGCATCAGTTCAAAGGGAATCTAATGTCAGATATGTTCACCAGGGGGCGCTATTCAACAAAATAAAAAACAGGGGTATTTGAATTTTCGCGCCTTCTGCGCCAGCGTATCATTTGCCAGTGTCTGGCGTCATCATCATTGGAATTCACAGCCAAGGCCAGGAGTCTGCATTTAGCAGTTCAATCGTCTACTTCGAAGGAGTTCAGCACATCCAAACAATGAGACGCTAGGTAAGATCTTTTTTTTCATTCTAAGAACCTAATGACGCAATGATTACCAATTAAATGACCGTGGCATTGGGAGTTTCGACAGTTGATCGCTTGCTCTGCCATCGGCTCTCACAGCATGCACAGTGAATAAGTAATGAGGCGGAAGCCTCGTCACTGGGTTGATTCTGATGACGTCAGAGGCCTGTGGTCCTCTATCGTAGCCAGAGAACGAAGAATGACCAATTGGCATGACCATGAACCAACACTCGAATCTCGTCGAAGTGCTCATGAAATGTCAGCGAAATTACGACAAAATACCCACAACTCACATTCTCCCCCATATGATGAAAAATCAACGCATGCAACGAAGATGATTTTCACCTGGCAATTTCTTTGTTGACGTGGGCAAACTTTTTACTTTTTTTTAGATTGTTGTGTAGGATGGGGAATCCGCCTTATTCCAGGATTGCCGTGAATTTTACCGAAGACACGTCTGGCGAAAGTGCGAAGCCTCCCTCCAGTCCTCGGCATATTCCGATTATGAGTTGCAGAAATAGAATAGCAGGTCAAAGTCAACAAGAATAATGGCAATGATGATTTTATAGCTATTCACCATGGATTAAAGTGGTCCTAAACCGCCAAGCAAAAGTTGGCACCCGATCATTTTCACCGCCCACGAAAATGGAACTTCCGATTTCCGCTCCTGGCTTCTGAGTATGCGCAGTACGCTACCTTCACTGAGTTTGTCAACACTGAGATGGTCGTGCAAACCGCAGCAGTCAGGATGCCGAAGCGAGAAGTGAAAGAAGGGAAAGTGCGCCCTAAAAAGGTAGCAAATGCCGACCAGCGACTGTGGATTGTCCAGAGACATTATCGAAGTGGCTCATAATAAAGAAAGAACTCCGTTTTAAGACGATGAGGAGGTTGTTTGTGTGTATGGCATCATTAACATATTGCCGGACTGCGGAACTCGCCGCCGTGCCGGTGTAACGTCAGCGAATTCTGGGGCTTCTTCCGAGAAAAGACCAACTTGCCTGGCATACATGCATGTACCGGCCGACATTGTCATGAATGGTGTCACTCGTGTCGGATTGAACACTCTTAGGCGTGAATGTATCCTCTAAAACTCCCCGGAATCGAGGAGAAATTTCGACTCGGTGAACTGGTGGCATCCATGTTGTTTTGACAATCAGCTGTCACACAGCTGTCAGTTATCAGAACTTGCCCAATCAGTGATCGCGTAGTAAATTCCATAGTAATCACGTGACGTGATGATTGACAGGCGTTCATTCATACTGGCGTAGCGCGGGAAAATGAAAACGAGGCTGTCTCGCTCGCCCCGGCGGTTCAGGACCACTTTAATTCTTGTGAAGGTGTCAATATTAAAGGGACACGGTCTTGATTCACCAAGAATCTCAACATGATAAACCGCTTCCCACCTAATCCCAAGGGGGGTCTAATAAGCTCTTTATCAATTCACCCCTTCCCACCCGAGGGGGTCTAATACTAAGGATTGTCTCATTCTACATTAACCCCTTACTGATAATTTCCCAACCAAGGGTGAATAAAGTACGGTATCTGACATATATCTCGATTCACCAAGGATAGTATGCCTATCTTTCAACATTAAAATTTTAACCCCTTCCCACCACCCAAGGGGTCTAATACCTAGCATTGTACGGTATCATGCTATATTAACACGATTAACCCCTTCCCAACCAAGGGTGGTGTAATAAAGATCTGACATGTATCTCGATTCACCAAGGATTATGCCTGTCATGTACAATTTAACCCCTTCCCACACTCTATTCACTAAATATCAGGTCAATCCTGGTTGCCGAAGCACCCCAGATCGCTGATGCTGCTGTTGCTAAAGAGAGGAGCAAGGAAGTGTCTTGAATTTGAAGAACTCACTCTCTGCCGACACAACAGGAATGGCAATTAGGGATCAACTGTCGAAATCATAGTGAAGTCTTCGTCACAGCAGACAAATGAATTATTCTCTTACACATGTATGCAGACCGTACGCTTTCCAAAATAAATGTGATTCATTCTTGGCAAAATTGTATTGGACAGAGTCTCTAATCATAATTATCAGACTTTATCCCATCCAAACATGCACACTTGGTGAATAAAATTTGACATCGTCCACGAACCGTCCTAAGACTGCAGTACCTCTTATGCCTTAGCCTATCAAACTGAGGCATCAAATGTCAGCTGAGCGCCAGGCCCATGGGCCTCTTGTATAAGCTTTAGTTTGATACCAAACATGACTACCTTGGCTCAACTAGTCTTTAAGTAGGTCACTAGGTCATAGAAGTAGGTCAGCTCAAACCTACCCTTCATTAGCTTTAGTTTGATACCAAACATGACCACCTTGGCTGAACTTGTCTTTAAGTATGTCACTAGGTCATAGAAGTAGGTCATTACAAACCTACACTTCATTAGCCTTAGTTTGATACCAAACATGACTACCTTTGCTCAACTGGTCTTTAAGTAGATCACTAGGTCACGGAAGTAGATCAGTTCAAACCTAAGCTTTAGTTTGATATCAAACATGACTACCTTCGCACAACTGGTCTTTAAAGCTGAACTAGATCGTTAAAAGCAGCGCACGGGATGTTTTAAAAAATAAGCCGCGCCATCGCGCGGCTTAAATGTCAAACAAGTGCCCATCCGCCATGTTCCAAACGCCCGTCCGCCATGTTTTGGATGTCTCTCCAAACCTAATAGACTTCCAATGTCCGTGGTGGCGCCAGCGTATTCCAAATCCAATCGGCGATGGTGTCGCATGGTGGCCTCGTATGCAAGTACACGATCATTGTACACGACAGTACATGAGGCATCAATGTAGGCATCACAATCACTGCAAACAAAACAAAATAAACATTAGTTAGAAGGATAAAACGAGAAATAGGCTATGCGCAGGCATTACGAAAATAAAAATTGAACTTTCAGTAGCAGTAAATAGTGTCCCCCTGTAAAAAGTGTCCACTTGTATTGTTGAATGACGGATTAAGCGGCATGGGTATAGAAACCAATTGTCAGAGATTAGAATGTAACAATAGGATCTTTTGTTCCCCGGACAGTTTTTCCTAGGACATTCTTTCCCTTTACACCTGAACTTTCCATACGCCAACATTGTTGGAATGCACGAACAAAGAAGGGTGAGGCCAAGGTCAGTTGAAAAAGGTCTAGCAGGTCAGCCACACGGCTCGATATAACTGATGAGATTGACTAATGAAAAGTGATGAAAGTAACCTATGTGAAAGCGTGTGACTTTATCCGTTCTAATGCAGAAAAACACGAAAAAATGTACACACGGGTGTCCTTTTCTGACTAAGGAAATCGCCATTTTGTATTCTACGCCTATGAAATCCGACCTCGACGCGATCATCCACGCATAACCAGTGTGGCTATTCAAATCATGGGATACGCTGGGGAAGAAGTTCCGCCACGTCACTCTCGAGCAGACGATGCATCAGAAAATCGTCGCTTACTCCTTCAGTTTAAATGTTATGAACTTTAATAACGTCACATAACAATGTCGGGTTATGCCCCTTCCATTATGATTGCCTTTACCGCGAGATTCTATCTCCCATCAATCACTCCATTCTAGGTCACATGAGATACGCACATCTGATCCACAGTCAGTGTGCATCTTGCGTCCGTACTGAGCAGTCGTGTGTCTTCTTACAGCTGTATTTCACATTTAGGATTTACTGTGTTGTCTCGCCTGTGGACTTTTAGTTGCCTTAGGATGGGTGATAGTGACAATTTATTGGACTATTCGGATGAAGAAAGCAATCGCAAGGATAAGAAAAAGGACTCTTCGTCGAGTTCAAGTATCCCCACAGGGGACAACGGTGCTGGCCCCTCCACTGGATTGGGCCCTTCGGACCCCGCAGGGGACCGACTGGCAAATATGGAAACCACCCTTAACACGGTGGCCCGAGCCCTGGAAACTATGGGCTCAGCCTTCAAGGATTTGGCGTCGAAAAGACGTCATGGCCCGGAGGGTGATTCCTCTGCTCCGCAGGAGAAGAGGCGTAAACGCCATGACATCTCCTCCGAGGAGGAGGATAATGATATGGTCAAGGACCTTATCGCAAGTGCTGCGAAGGGGGATGACCCCAAGGAGGAAGAATCAGATGATGACTTCCTGAAGCAGCTCTCGGATGGGCTAAATGAGCCAGAGCCCACGGGGCCGGATGTTGGGGAAAAACTGGCCGCTATAGTTAACAATAAGTTTGAGATTGACGTACCAAAGGATGTCGTCAAGGCAAAGGAAAAGTTGTACCCACTCCGAAATTGAACGAAGAAATTTGGTCAAAGATCAATGCTGGGGCCAAGTCCCGTGACATAAGGCTGTTCTATGCGCAAAAGGCGGTAATCAAGGCTGCCACTGTGGTAACACTTGTCGCTCAGGCTTTAGTTAAAAATGAAGCAGATAGCCGAAAAGAGAGCATTAGAAAGGCCACGGATGCCATAGTCCTTTTGGGACATGCTAGCCAAGAGCTGTCACTGAGAAGGAAGGAATCCATCAAGTCCGCTCTGAAGCCAAAGTTTTGGAGCCTGTGCCAGCCAGGTACCACGAAAGTCACCAGTAAACTCTTTGGTGATGATATTGGGAAAGCCATCAAGAACGCTCGTCAGGCTGAGGAAGTTACCCGTGATCAGTTTTCAAAAAACGGGAGGCGAGGCGGCAAGATGTACGGCAACAGCTACAGTCGTTTCCGCGCCAAGGGTGCCAGCAATTACCAAGCACGAGGCGGGAAGAAGTTCTCTTTCAAGAAGAGAGAGGACCAAAAGTAGAAGCTGATGCCGCAGTGCCAATCCCTCAGGTAGGTGACTCAAAACCCTGCTCTTCGCATGACAAAATTACAAATATACAAACTGAAAGTTTTTGTGCTGGCAATGAAAATAAGTTCTACGAGTTTCTCATTGAAACGAAACAACAATCGCAAACTGAAATAGAAACCTTTGAGGCAGGTAGAATTAGACACTTTCTCCATAACTGGAAAAAGCTGACCTCTGACCCCCTCTTACTTGATATTGTACGGAATGGTTACAAACTCGACTTTGTAGGGGACCCACCTATACAGAAGGTGAAACCATCACCGATTAGGTTCTCAGAGGATGAGGCTGTGACTGTTGAAACAGAAATAACTAACCTCCTGAAGAAAAAGGTGATAGTTGAATGCAATCATGAGCGAGGTGAATTTATTTCACGAATCTTCCTGAGACCTAAGAAAGATGGTTCTCATAGAATGATCTTAGACCTGTCCAAACTCAATGAACATCTTGAGTATCATCACTTCAAAATGGAAGGATTGAGGACGGTCATGGACCTCATGACCCCAGGGTGCTATATGAGCACCATAGACATCAAAGATGCCTATTACTCTGTACCGGTGCACAAAGATTTTCAGAAATTCCTAAAATTTGAATGGAGTGGGCGCCTATTTCAATATACTTGTTTTGCAAACGGTTTGGCGCCTTGTCCTAGGGTTTGGACAAAGCTCATGAAGCCAATTATGGCCCATCTGCGGCAGATGTGTATACCCTGTGTCATATACATTGATGACCTTTGGTTGAAGCAGAATCAGAGAATGCTCTGCATGGAGAGTGCAATGACTTCAAGTACAGCGTTGAGCGAGAATGGGTTGATCCCTCACCCTACCAAGTCAGATTTGCCTCCGGCTCAGATAAAACCCTTCATTGGCTTTATCTTCAATTCTATTGAAATGACAGTGAGCTTGCCAGTAGAGAAAAAACAAAGGGTTAAAGCTTTGTGTGATAACTTGGCGCGAAAAAAGCGCACAACCATCAGACATTTGGCCGAAGTTATTGGAACTCTTGTTTCCTGTTTCCCAGGGGTCATGTATGGCCCGCTTTTTTACCGCCAACTTGAGGCTGAGAAGAGCCAGGCACTGTCGTTGAACCGGGGTGACTTTGACAAGAAATTAGATATAACTGATGATGCCCGGGTGGAACTGCACTGGTGGTCTGACAACGTGGCCACAGCTGTTAACCCTATCACACATGGGGAACCTGACATAGTCATTCACAGTGATGCTTCCCTCCTTGGGCACGGGTATATAAACAAAGATACCTCTGCGTCTGGGGGAGGCAGATGGGGCCCTCAGGAAACTGGAATGCATATTAACTGCCTTGAGCTCTTAGGGGCTTGGTTTGGTTTGAAGGCTCTTTGTGCTAATGAAAGGGACAAACATGTGAGACTGATGATTGATAATCAAACTGCAGTGTGTTACATCAGAGAAATGGGGGGTAGCAAATCCCCTAAGTGTAACAAAATTTCCAATGATATTTGGAAATGGGCTATGGACCGAAACATCTGGCTGTCAGCAGCACATGTAGCGGGTGTCAAGAATACAGAGGCTGATTTTAGGAGCAGACACTTTAAGGAGAACCATGAGTGGATGCTTTCGCCACAGATTTTCAAGGAGGCCATGAATCACTTCAGCTTCGAGGTTGAGGTGGATCTGTTTGCCACCAGACTAAACTGTCAGGTTCCCACTTTCGTGAGTTGGGAGCCACACCCTGATTGCTGGGCAGTTGACTCGTTTAGTATCAACTGGGGTAAACTCAGGTTTTTTGCCTTCCCTCCTTTCAGCCTGTTGACCAGATGCCTACAGAAAATAAAGCTGGAACACGCCGAAGGCCTGCTCGTTGCTCCCAATTGGCCCACCCAGCCTTGGTTTGCCGTCCTACAGACGATGATGGTAGCACCACCATGGATAGTGCCGAAGGATACGGTGGCATTGTCACTCCCCACTGCGCCAAAGAAACGTCACCCGATGCAGGGAAAGCTGGAGTTACTAATTTGCTTCGTGTCAGGAAGGGACAAGACGA
>NMRB01000041.1:494311-508634 GCA_002633025.1 Notospermus geniculatus
TCCAGAATATCCCATTTTGTGTTAATTTGCATAAAAAACGTAATTTCTTATTACATAACTACTGAAAACAATTAAGAACATGCTTATCTGCTTCTGAGGCACCATGTTTCTATCTGTTGATAATACATTTATGGGTTGTAAATCCATCCGTTCAAAAGTTAGCTGTACATCGGGTCCCATTTTCCCGTACAAAGCTCAGTTCTTGGGCCCAATGATAAAGTCAGTGTCCTAAACTTCAACACCGATTTTGACGTTACCATGGTGATCTGACTTGGGCGCCCCTTCTAGAATTGAAGCACCATATTAAAGGAACATTTGGGCCAAAAATGGCGCTTTTGTCCGCTATGTCCTGATCGGGTCACAATTTTGAGCTTATTGACCGAACTATTAGAATATATGGCTATGGAGACCATGGCCATTCGGATATGACCTTACAATAGCGGGCTATTGTTTGGCGGACTTGCATTCCTAGGACGCTGATTTCTGTCACACCTGATTGTGTTTACCGGCGCGACGAGAAACGGGCAGAAATATGATTGACAATGGTGAAATCATCTTCACTTGGCGGTCCCCTCTGTATTGACCTAATATCAATTTCAATCGATATCATGTACACATCGTAACATGTCTCACATCGAGGGTGTACCAAATATTGCTTGAAAATGGGTTTAAATGTCTTTCCTGATAACAGTTCATATGTCGAATCAGTCTTCCTCAGAGTACACCACTTTGGATAGGCCTATCTGCCGCAGCGTACCCCGCTGTGTCTGTCCCAGCGTATCCTAAATTCGACATATTTCAATTTTTGTCGGTACAAAATGCTTGCTTTTTCATAAATGTAGTTGAATAAGTTATGACTTTTAATATTTTCATCTATTTGACGGTACAACCGCACATGAAGTACATAGAAAGGGAACTGTGGCCAAAAAACCCACCTCGGCAGCTGAATTCCTCCCACCATGCATGAATGGCGACTCTCTTCAAACCAATGGATGTAAATTATGTACCTTATTGGAACGATTAACATTATGGTTTATTAATATGAGGTCACTATCCTTGCAAACAGGGCCTAGATAACAAAATGCAACTTGTCGTCTGCTCGAGTATGATGTGGCGGAACTTCTTCCCCAGCGTATCCCAAGATTTGAATCGCCACACTGGTGACATGACTGAGCGTTTATACTACGCCAGAACACGCGTGCCTCTCCCTATCCAACAGCCGTATCCCTTTAATGTCAATTTCAACTCAGCAAGAAACAAAAACATGTCACCATGGCGACGACATGAATAAAGTCTAGCATATGCTTTTACTCCATTTCTGTACCGGGCACACCAGTAAAGCGTATTTGCGAAGTACATGTAATCCAAAACTAGAGCACAAAGGCGGCACACAAAATGATATAATAACCGAAGTCGTCCTCCAGAATTTTAGCAAATTTTCGAACCCAACCATGGTCTTCTTCAGGCTGGCACTTTCAAGTCGAGCTACCAGAAGTGTAATGAGCTGGATCCCAACATTACAAGTAAAATCTGAAATAACGAAACACTGTGCAAACAGGATGTGTGGAAAATAATAGTAGAATAGAAATAAAGCCCCATTGTTGAGTGCTGAGGCTGATTGCAAAGAGAAGACCTGTAAAACAGAAACAGAGAATGATTAGTACAGGTGTGATTTGGAAAGGAGTTATATAGATTATGGCTTGTGTAAAGGAGTTATATAGATTATGGCTTGTGTAAAGGAGTTATATAGATTATGGCTTGTGTAAAACCATCACCCCCTCAGGTCTCAACACCAGATGCTGAGTTTTTGATAACCCTATAGCTCCCCTTTACCAGTCTTAGTGTCAGGGCCAAAAAGTTTGGTGGCATTCGGTTCCTTTCTCTTTTTCCCCTTAGTAGGCCTATAAGGCCTACTGTAGGCCTTATTTTTTTCTGGTTTAGGCCTTTTTCTTCCATTGCCCTTTCCCTATTCGTTTTAGTCCAGTCAATCTACGAAGAAAATGGCCAAACCCTAAACAAATTGCATCAAAAGGGTTTTTGTCGTTTTCTTGTACAATTTCATTTGCTCTGCAATATCAGTTCGGGAAACTGCGGAATTCCGCAACGTTGTGGAATTCCATAGCTATGACGATCGCAGATGTGGAATTCTGCAACTCTTTTTATTCGACAATATTGATCATATTTGATTGTGTTAATCTGAACTTTAAACATTTAAATCTGTGGTTTTCTATACTAAAGTCTGATCCATACCACTTACACCTATTTTTAGGGGTCAACATTGACCAGAAGTGGCTTAAAAGCCATGGTTGTGGAATTCTGCATCTTCAAGTGCCAGGACGTTGCAGAAATCTGCAATTCAGGAAGATGTAGAATTCCACAACATCCTTCACAATGGAGATTTGACATTGACAAGTCGTGAAGTGATGAATTTTCCTTGGAAATGAATCCAACGCCATCGACTATTTGACATGGACTTTATTTTCAGTTTCTCACATAGAAACTAGAAGAACATGTCATTCTCATGGATGAGTTCTTTCAGTTTAAAATACACCCGAAGGTTGTCAGCGTAGCTTTTGAACTCGATATGGTAAGTTGATACCATTTAGGTCCCCCTTTCTTCACTGGTCCTCCGTGTATGAATTTCCCAGAAAATACACATGTTACCGACACAATGTTACCAGTACGAATCTCTTCACTAACTACCGATGCTAAATCAACCGGCATCCGTCCCACAGGCTGTCCCAGGATATCCGTAACCCTCTGGACTGGTGGATGGTCTCTCGTCACAGCGTTGCGAATCCCGTCCTCCACAGTTGGGGTGCCACAATAAGTAGGCCTGCATTCCGATCGTAACGGTTACCAGGCTCACTGTGACACTCACATAGGGCCTATTGTAGAAGTTGTGGTATCTGCAATGATAATCGAGGAGATATGTTTAGATTCCTGCTCTCTGCCATTAAGATTTACACAGGAGAGAGAAAAATTGATAAAACAGGCCCTTTTATTGTATACTTACCCATTAATAGTGGACACAAAGAATAGATGTCGATTGATGTTCCTCCTAATTGCAGTAATCTGCGGTGTAACAAGCGCATTACGCTGTCCCTTTGAGAGCTCCTTGATTTCCATGGCCATGTGCTTTGCCATTTTTTCAGCAGGGTGGATGGGGGGGGGGGTCATCTCAACATGAAAAAAATATTCTTAGCAGTAGGCCTATGGGAAACACATTCATTAGCGATAAGCTGCCACCTTCCGAGAAGGTGGCAGCTCATCACTAACGAGTGTGTTTCTGGGCTGCAAGTGCAATCTAGGAGCACATTTCAGTTGACCAATGTAAATTTTTTTCAGGTTATCAACAGATATGGGATGGATCAAACAACCCAAGGGAACCCGCAGCGTGGCAAAAAAACACCTTCTGCACGAGAATGATGAGGAGTGGAGTTGTCATTGCAAGATACATAATTCCACATCTAAAGGTATACCATCACGGATCTTCCCATGACTATCGGCAAGGGGAACGAAGACGGTTGGTTGAAAAGGAACTGCCTAAACTATGCAGCATTGCATAGTAGTAATCCACAGTGCCATGGTTCATCGTCCAATGATGTAATAACAGTTGACCATGATGACATGGCAGAGGGGACTGCAGATTCTGATAGTGGCAATGCAGATGAAAAAACGGAAGTTCCATCCTGCCCTACTCTGTGGTTGACGTCCTTGTAGAGAAGATTGCAGCTGGCGAAGTTTCGATGGCTGACTGTGACCGGCTGTGCAGGGTTCTAGGACAAGTTCTATCTAGCATGTCTAGTGCCGTATATGAGGACACAATCAAACTTAGTAGTGCATATCAAGACCGTGAAGAAACTGAATGTATAGAATATATACAGAATCTGCGTCGACCCTTGGCGTCCTTTCTGAAAGGTATCATGTTTACCAAGGAGGATCAGACAACCGGTCACGTGACAACGTCACCGATCGGGCAACCATGGCGCGGCCGCTTCAGTTGGCCGACAGATTTCGACGAGTAAACATCTTCCAAATCAACTAATACGTTGCATTCAGAAGGGATTAAGAACATCATATGTATAGCTTACAACATCATAAACCCTAAATAACATTCAATTCACACCAAATTGATAAAATATCAGCGTATTTTAGGGCCGAAGCGCAAGTCTCTCAGACAGTATTCACAGGGGGAAGTAAAAACTCATCAACATAATGTGACGTCAGGAGGCGGGGCTTATTTTGATTGACAGCTATGTCATTTTTTTCTCTTTTCCGGCTCTGGTGATTGGCTGGGCATTGATTAGGGACCATATTTGGATTACTTAGCCCAAAACCTGCATTTTGATAGTTCGATATCGACAATCCGTCCAGAAATAAGGAATTTACGATTTTTGCAGTTGAGTTAACAGTTGAGTGACAAGGGGTACTTTCCACCTCCCTAGATTCGAAAATCGTGGAGTTCTTAGGAGTTCTTGGACACTTTTAAAAAGGAAATTTCCCAAGATTTGTGCTGGGGCCATCCATTTTCTAAGAACCCCTACGCAAATAGCAAAAATCGACCTCGTTCCATTATGATCCCATGCGTTGACACAGAGTGCACTTGCGAAGGCATCAAACAGGAGATAAATTCTCAAAAGGACTGCTCAGAAAAATGTGTTTTGCGTAATCAAACGTTCGTGTTGATAATAATCAATGGTATAAAACTGGAGAAAATGATAAATATACATATTTTCACGCAGAAATCAGCCTTCAAATTGTACGGTTCGATTCCTCATGGTTTTCCATCCTCCCACAGCAGGGGTTTTTACCTCGCTCCTCTTCGTCCGCTCACACAAACCCCTGCTGAAATAGAACATCCAGTGAATCTGGTGCGGCTGTTCCATACGCCAGTTGCACTCCCTGTATTGGCAGGATAACTTGGAGAATTACGAATTTCGTGTTTTCTTCACCCCGTTTCACCTTAAAGTTTTGTGCTTTACAAATCACTTACATCTTTCCAAAATTAACTGAATTTTATCACAGAGGTTCTTCCTATGTATAGGAAAGATTCTTATTATTTTTGATTGTTATTATGACGAGTCATAATAACAACAGCAATATCCGCTGACCAGACTGATTTGTATTCAGAGGTCCAGAACGATTTGCAAGACCAGCTGTCTGCCTTGTCTGATAATGGCACAGAAGGGGAATAATTTAAAAACAAAAACAGTGTAAACATCAATCCATTTCAATTTTATTATCATGGTCATGATGGTCAAGTTCAATGAACATGGTGAATGTAAGAAAAGTTACTTCTTTGGTCTGTGGGCACTACAGAAAAATGGAACATGTTTAAGGTCAGAACGTGACTTGTAATATAGACCAATGCAGTTTTGGTGGACCCAGTAATCGCACTGGCGTCTACTCCCTTTGTCTGACTCATTTCATATTCTGCAGCTGTCTTGATCAGTGCCAGTGGTGGTTGCTGGGAGGAGATGTGGCTGCGGCTTGGAGGCAGTGGTCACTGTTTGGTGCTTTCTCTTCCGCGGTGTCAACGGAATTGCCTCAAATGTTGGCATATCTTCATCTCCCTTCTCACTGTCCAAAGGGTTTGGATCAGCTGGGCCCGATTTGAATCCAGGAGGGCATCCGCGGTAATGTATAGCATTTCCACCTTTGTGCTTCAGAGGAGGAAACACGGACAAAAAAGGGATGCAGCGAGTCTGCAGTTCTAACTCCATCAACTGGAAGTTAAGAAAGATACTCTTAAGTCATATGCACCATTTTTGATCTGAAAAAAGTTTCAATACCGGTAGACCCCTATGGCTTCTTATCTCAGTACATTGCAAAAAATGTGTTTCCATACTTTATAGATGCCCGTGTCTATTAAGGGCAGCATATTTTGAATGACTGGAATTTGTGTATACTTGGAATTTGTAAATACTTTTTACTAGTGCAAACAATGTTTCCTTAATTCATAGATACGGCCATTTAAGTACAGCATAATTAGAATGGTTGAAATTTGTATATAGGGCCTACTTACTGTCAACTTGACAGTCTCGCCTCTCCTACTAATGTAAAATCTCCTCACATTTGAATTTTCTATGTAAGCTGGAGGTGGCTTTTTTGACCCCCCCCCCTCTGCTTTCTTTTTGATGTCTTCAACATTCTTTGAGAGCGTGGTGTAATATTCATTTTCTGAAATAAACATTCACGTCTATAATATCTGCATGTGCTTGTTAATTGAAATTATTTTCTTTTATAAAATCTTTAAACTGCAAATATAAAATTCTGTGAACATTTTTCGGCCATGAAGTTACTCTGATATGTAGAGCCTATCACCTTTTGAGATGCCCCCTCCCCCCCACCAAATTGGTCGTCTGCTTCTTCAGAGCTCACATGTGCCATAGGCCTACATGCATTTTTCATAGTTTTCAAGGTTGTTTGTAGTGATTAATGCGCTCACAGAGCGCTTATGAAAGGAAAGTTCTTAATGTGATGAAGCACTTACCTTCAGGAGTCAGATCAGACATAATTGGACGGAAAAAATCAAACGCGCGATCAGATTTTTTCCCGCGAGCAGACGGATTCTAATGAAGTGTGTCCACCTATCGGCTAAAGTTAGAACGCCCTGGTCAAAACAACATGGCCCCGATGATGCGTGTTCTGGAATTCGGTATCGCCAAAACGCTGCGGTTTTCTGCAACTGTTGTTTAATTCCGCATCGCATCGATGCGGAATTCTGCATCTAGAAGGTAGTGTTGCGGAATTGCGCAGTTTTCCGAACTGATATACTAAAAGTCCCAAAATATTCCATCCCCGGAAATTGGTCAAAATCCCGTTTCCATGGCAACCGACGATAAAAATCACGATTTGTGTTAAATGGATGTAAATTTTGTCTTTTTTATGTGGTATTCATTTGATCCAAGTATCAATCCTTATATTAGAGAAGGTGGCCTAACTTTCTGGCAGATTGCCGATTTAGGCAATGGTCGAGGTCAAGGTCAAAGGTCAAGGTCGAGTGAGAATTTTAAATTTTACGCCAATTAGTACATCCTTATGTCGTCCTTATGTCGTTTGTGGAAACATCGTGTTACAGCCAATCTGAACCCAGGTTTGGTCCCTTGGCTACCCAGCTTTCATAAAAGTCATGTTGCAAAAAAATCTTTTGCCCGCAACAGCTGCTAGGACGTTTTGAATTATTGGGAACTGATTTCATTGGACGTCAGTCAGAAGCAACGGCTGTGCTTTGTACAGGAGAATGGGAGACGATGTACAGCTAACTTTTAAACGGTTGCATTTACACCCTATAAATGAAATTTGGTGCCTCGGAATCAAAAAAACAAATTTTTAACTGTTTTGAGTTATAATAAGAGAGGAAGTTTTTATGTAAATTAACACAAAAACGGGTCAAAATTCATAAAAGTGTCATTTCAAGTTACGTAACTGCTTAAAAACTCCAAAGAATAGGCTTATTTGGTTCCTAGGTACATTGTACTATGTTTCTATTTGTTGGCAATCCATTTATGGGGTGTAAATGCAACCGTTCAAAAGCTAGCTGTACATCATCTCCCCTTCTCCTGTACAAAGCACAATCGTTGCGTATGACTGACGTCCAATGATAAAGTCAGTTCCCAATATTCAAAACGTTCTAGCTGCTGTCGGCGCCAAAAGATTTTTGGCAACATGACTTTTCTGAACCCGGGTTTTCAGATTTGCTACGATGGTTCGTTCCGCAGAACGACATAAAGACGTGGACTCTTCAAGGAATTGGCGTAAAAGTTAAAATTATCACTTGACCTCGACCTTTGACCTTGACCTTGACCATTGTCTAAATCGGCAATGTGCCAGAAAGTTAGGCCACCTTTTCTAATATAAGGATTGATACTTGGATCAAATGAATACCATATCTAAGGCCAAGTTTACATCCATTTAAAAGAAATCGTGATTTTCATGGTCGGTTGCCATGGAAACGTGATTTAGACCACTTTCCGGGATGGAATTTTTTTGGACCTTTTGTATGTTGTTGAGCACATGAAATTGTACCAGAAAACGGCAAAAAAACTTTTGTTGCAATTTGTTTAGGGTTGGGCCATTTTTTCGTAGATTGACTGGACTATTTCGTTGGCCAGGGATTGCATTTGCTGTTCAGCTAGCCTTTCCTTCTACATGTATCTATCTTTTACTGACGCCATACTCTCTCTGGTTATTATGTAAGTGGCAGTCTAGTTGTCCCCTTTTATCCTTATACCGGTTTTTTCTCGCTCTTTATGTCATTTTTACATGTCATATGATGTCTTCATGTCATATATTTCCCATAATTTATCAAACGTTTTTTCTTTCAGCCTAATCACGCTCCTTTATCTTCTACTGATTCCTTGCTTTGGGTTTTGGATTGTGCAGTTTGCAGCGCCATTGCCTCTTTTTGTTTTCTTTTTCCATACATCTACGCATTAATTACACAAGCCATAATCTATATAACTCCTTTCCAAATCACACCAGCCGTACTAATCATACTAATCATGCTCTGTTTCTGTTTTACAGGTCTTCTCTTTGCAATCAGCCTCAGCACTCAACAATATAAAAATGGTGCCCTGAGTGGAGGGCGGTAGAGCGAAATGTCACCCCGAGAAAGCCATGTTGCCCGAGGCGCCAGCCGAGGGCAACATTGCTTTCGAGGGGTGACATTTCGCTCTACCGCCCGACACGACGGGCACCATTTTTTATATCGTACCGAAAGTCGTCAGAGAGAACTTCTCGTGGCGTTTGTCATCACTCAAATGATCCGCATTGCGCTGCACCACGCCTGATGTAATGTCGATGCGGACCTAGATGAACGCACGACACTGGACCCACATCGGCGCCGTTCGCTTGCTCATTTCTTTGAAATTGTAAGCTAACGTGCGACAAGTTTGGGTTATTGTGTTCAGGAAAATGTTAACAGTTACCTCATGCTGTTGATGATCACAAAAGCTGACAATATTGACTGGTATTTCGACGATTTTGATTGCAAAACCGCCGTGTCATTTGAAGCGAGAAACAAAATGGCGGACGTGGGGCCGTCTCGAAGCATTTTGCGGGAAAACATTCCAACCGGAAATTTTTTCCGGGCGAACATGCCGAAATGTCCACCGCTCACGTGACCGCTCTCGGCCAATCACACTCACGGAAACTTACTTGAGGTACGATATTGGGGCTTTGTTTCTATTCAACTATTATTTTCCACACATCCTGTTTGCACAGGGTTTCGTTCTTTCAGATTTATGTAATGTTGGGATCCAGCTCATTATACTTCTGGTAGCTCAACTTGAAAGTGCCAGCCTGAAGAAGACCCTGATTGGGGTCGAAAATGTGCTAAATTCTGGAAGACGACTGTAAAGTACATGTACGCAGGAAATAACATTATTTTATTCATAGGCCTACTTTTCCATGTTTGCTCGGTGACCATGGTTACAAAAAGTTGGAGCCGCATTTGTTCTTTTTAGATTGTCCTTCCCATCATGCACTGCGGATGCAGTCTTCTTCCTGTCGAGTTAACATCGACGGATGGCGCACATCTCGTAACTTTTCGGTGCCCGAACAAGTCCGATGTTTGCGTCATTGATACCAGGGGGCGCTTGTTCAGCCGGAACCTCAACTCTGAATTTCTGCATGAATGTGACGAAGAAAATGAAGAGTTCCATTTTTGCCAAACTTTCACCGAGGCAGGAACGCTTCCCTGAAAAAAAGAAGTCATTTGATTAGAAATCACGGGAGCTGCATTGATAGGACAACTGCAGGAGGTACAAGGTAGTAAAGGTCCATGATAGTTTGTGGGACTTTTGGTCTAGGAAAAAGTACATTTCCCTAAAACATACACAACGGCCGGGTGATCACCAAAAGGACGGAAATTCCCGAGCAGACGACCGAATAATGGTGACGTGTTGACCTGGACGTCATCAGGTGCGTCATCGCGAGACCTCCGATTATTCCCGACCATTGACGGAGATGAGGCGAGGGCTATCGGATGTAGACTGGTTCCCGCCTTTGCCTGCTCGACTTCCGCGGCGCCACTACCCACTGCACATGCCCAGAGTAGACCGTTCCGCAACGGACAGCAGCGCCGCGGGAGTGGAGTGGCAAAGACGGGAACCAGTCTACCTTGTATGTCAGAAGACGTCCAGACTTACCTAAAGCAAAGGGCACCAAATAATCCCTCCGGATTGTCTTCCCGTCCTTATCCACAAAGTTATCAGGGTCAAAATTCAGGGGGTTTGGCCAAATATCCTTGTTGGTATGCATTTTATAAAGGTTTGAAAAGATCACGGTGTCCTTGGTTACGAAATAATCGCCGACTTTGACGTCTTGCATACATCGGTGGCCCGCAGTGACAACTAAATTGGCCAACCTTGAATCAAAGAAAAAAGGAGTTGTAGGACATAGGCCACAATTCGAATCTTACGGACTAGACCCGGTGCGTTCCGCAATTATCAATTGCCTCTTGCAGAACATGGTGAAATAGAGGTCACCGACCTACCCCCTAATTTGCATATTTCAAATACGTGCGGACAGCGGCTGCCAAGACTTAAAAACAGCTTCCGGTCGTGAATTCACTGCGCGTGCCCAGACCATTCCTACCTCTGTGTTTCCATAAGAACACGCTCGGTATAAGGCATGGATGGACGGTCGGACATCCGGACACTGCGATCAGGACCGATGACGTCATCAATCTCCAGGTGGACTTTTTTCTGTGAACAGGGAAAAAAACACACTCAGCCAGATTCTTTTTTTGTGCGAATGACCATCATTTGGAGCCGCTCGGTAGTGGCTCGGCTCTGGCTAGCGGTCAGAATGTCCCAGGTTCGATCCCCACTCGACGTCCGACTTTGCCCGAGTCAGGCAGCCCTTGTGGCTGCCGGACTGTGATACTTCCCGGGAAGTGGAGCTTGATCTGGATTGCACAGGCCTATAGCTAGGGTTATGACGTGAAGTGCATTGAGACTGCACTGCAGTAAAAGGAGTTATATTAACGCTCACATTATTATTATTAAATTAAACTATATCTACCAGTTTCAACTGAGCATCTTGCCCTGACAAGGGTTCCTATTACTCCTACTCTCGCTCAATCCACCCTTGCCTGAAACTACCCGCATTTCCACTCGCATTGCCGCCGAGAGATGAGCGGCCAATCAGAGCTCTCGCTGAGCTGTCACCTCGCCTCCAGGAACTGAGCAATTAACGAAGTACACGAAATACGTAGTGTATGTGACCAAATGCACCTGGGCGCGAGGTGAATCAACAAAGCAAACATGGCGGCTTCAGAACTTCGATCTGTCGCTTGGGGTCAGAAATTTGCGGAAAATACAACGTTTCGTCGCTAGCTTCACATCAGAAGGATACTATTCACGTGTTTGCATCAGGGAAGGACTTGTTTGTGTCAAATATGACCGGGAAAGGGATACCATTCATGTTTTACTCGGCTTCAACTGCGTCGAAGTTCAGATGTCACTGTGGACTACTAAAAATGCGAGGACTTTTCTGATTGGCTCTCAAGTTGGCTCTTCTTTCTATCGATGTTCTTCGCGATTTAACAAATAATTGTTTTTTTGACGAATTATGCTGTAAAATGAAGAATTTTGATATCAAGTAATAAAGAACACAGGTATGCCTAACGTTGAATATGTTTTTGGGTGAAATATTTTCTTCTGGATTATATTTGATGACAGCAGTGGGGGCGAGCGTGATAAACGGCACGGTCTGCTGCGAGTGGAATTCAGGAGGGAAAATGTCAAGGGTGAAGGGAGCGTAGTTCGAAGGGCGGAGTGACCGTAGGCCTTGATATGTCAAGATGAACTGAGCTGATATGAAAAACACCCAACTGTACCTGTATCTCAGGGTTCAGCATCATGTATTTGAAGGCCCATCTTAATGTGGTGGCTGTGGTCTCTGACCCTGCAGCGAACAAGTCGAAGACTAATCTCCCAAGTTGTCGATCTGTAACGAAAATGGGTAGAAAATATTATTTCACGTTGGTTGAATGTTGACCAGTGCTGGTAACGAAGTTGATTTCAGATGATTTACCATCTGGAAGGCCGCAAGAGGTAGTTCTGGTAACAATAGGGACTTTTGGCAAGGTTCGTATCGTCGATCCGTGTCATATGACGTATGACTTCGATAGAAAATGCATTAGCGCGATACGTCACACGTGACACGGATCGACGATACGGAGCTTTGCCAAACGTCTTCGGAATTCGTCGGATGTGTCCGTAAGAATACATTATGCTAATGACCTCCTGAACTGCCCTGAATTTACATGGCAAGGTTAAATTCTCACCTGTAAATGTTGTGTCCTCTCTCTCTTTCTGATTTTCCATCTCAACAAGGTATGCGTCGATGAAATCACGGATATGGTTTGGGTCCAACGACTCGCGATGTTCCTGAATACTGTCTTGTGTTAGATTGTCTACTGTTTGCCGCCTTTTCAGGCGTCTATGAAAATGAAGAGGGTCTCCGGGAAAGTTACGTAAGAAGGGGACCATGGAGGTGATGAAGGTTCTTGTGGACCCTGTGGTCACACCTGCGTTGAAGACGGTCAAGAACAGGTCACAGGTCGGGTCGTCTTGGTCGTACGTCTTGTCGAATACAATACTACAAATAACGTTAGATACAGCTATCCCCAGGGTTTTCCAGATGTCGGTAGGACGACCTTTCAACTCTTCAAACGTTTCCACAACGCCAAATGCTTCTGCCCGTATTTTGTCCTCCAATGCTATCTTACCCATACCGAAGTCTCGAAGGGTGGTCAGGGAAAATCGGCGTTGTTCCTTCCAGATCTGTCCCTCAGCCGCAAGAATACCTGAAAGGGACCAAAAGGAGCGTAATTATGCAGGATGCAATGCCGATGATGCGCCGCGGAGTAAAAAATAACAAAACGCCAGCTTACCAAAGCCACCAGTCCGCATTTTCGCAACATGCGGCCTCCCCGTCACAGCGTCCCCGGTTTTCTGCCACGCCTCGCGCATTGCATCATGGGTATTCGCCAGTACAAATTTCCTGAAGCCGAGGTTGATTGTGCAGAAAGGTTTGTCTATTTCGTGACTTAATTTCATGATTGTTTTTTGCATGCCACCGCCAGTCAGAGCCCGAACTGAAAAGAGAGAACACAACCTGATTTCTTCTTCATTCCTTTATACCGGTACTAATGTAGGGGAACATGGAAAATGGAGGCAACTACAGATCCTACTCACAGGATGACCGGTGTAGCATTTTAGTGTTCTGTCACTCAGTGTTGCTTCATTTGCTGGAAGACAGTTTATGCCGTCAGTTCATGTGTCCACCTTCGTCGTGTCATGATATATGACTTGTGGCAGTCAGTTTGTTAATACGAGGAACAGAGACAGAGGGGGACACAACCCAGTGGCGGATCGAGGAGTTGCCGAACGGGGGGCGGCGTCGAATGGGCGAAGCCCATTCCCTGAGCGCCGATGGCGCGAAGGCCCGGCGGGGGTCTCCCCCGGAAAAAAATGGTGCCGGAAAGGCGATTTCATGGCACCTGGGAGGCCAAATTGAACTTTCTTTTTACTGAAAATCAGGGGTCTGAAAGAACCACAAGAAAAATGTTGGCTGCTCGGCGGCTGAATGGGGGGGGGGGGCGTGCGCGCGACGCCCACCCACCTTGGATCCGCCACTGAACAACCACAAGTGTTACACCGGCGTCAGGCGGAATAATCATTGCTGCCCTTCAACGGAACAACGGCAATAATATTATTTCCACAAGCGGTCAGTGGGAGTGAAGATGGTTGTGGTAATAGCTACACTCTACACCACAGTGTACACTATAGTACAGTATAGGGTGATTGCGCCTATTGGCCATGTTTCCACTTCTTGGGCGTAGCTAAACACTTACCAGCAAACTTGAGAGAGAAGGCCTTCGAAATTTCTGGAGGAAAATTCTTTGGTGTCCGTAGCAACTTGAACATCAGTAGTCCCAGTGTGAATAGGCCTAGTGCACATGTGGCAGCTGATTGGAAAGAAATCGCGAGTTCGAACAGCGTCATCTTGTAAGCTTCTACGACTAACCAAGGAATGGTTTTTGATCTGAACAGTCGCGTCAGGCCTTATATACAAGTTAGCGGGGTGAAAATGTAAGAACAATTTTATATTGAACGTGACTCGAATTAGGGCCACTCAATATTGTCATGACGTGTACAAAAGGTTTGGTGCCAGTTGACGCAATGTGGGCCAATCGATAATATTCACTTGATGTCTTTAGATCTATTGAGGTTACTTTTTGGTCACCTGGAGATATACATGTACGATAGGCACCAAATAGAGAGGGGTGCAAACGCCCCCCCCCCCC
>NMRB01000041.1:512697-545328 GCA_002633025.1 Notospermus geniculatus
ACATTGAGGGGGGGGGGGGGTATATGTTCCGGTATTTGCTGCACACTGGCTTCAAACTGTCACAAAATAAATAGCATCGATATAAGCCATTGGACGCTAAGCGACTACTTTGGAATAGCAGTACCATACACATTAGACCAAGTTGTTCATGATCCTGTTAAACAGAAACAGTCATCCTAGCTCCTGATTGGTCGGTTCCATCTCAACTGATCACTATTCACCAATCAGAAATCAAAGATACTCAGCAAAAAAACTGAACATTTATGATGTGTCTGACGAACTCGTGTCGACAAATCCAGTCTCGAGCAAGTCGCAATGGAACCAGCAAAGAGGCTTTGATGACAATGTACAGCACTCTATAACTTGCTCATGGTATCATACATCGCTTCTGTGACATCATGGAAGTATTTCCTGAGAGCTGGACGTTTTGATTTGAAGGTCGGTGTCAGCAGTCCATTTTCCGCTGAGAACAACTCTGGATGGAGATGAATGGCCTTGACCTGAAACAACAAAGTGCTTAGTCATAACTAGCGTGTTCGATTACTTCCTCGGGCAAGCCCCGGAAGGAACAAGCTGAGCGTGCGCACAACAGCAGTAATCGAACGGTCTCATGCCTTCCTCGGGGAAACCATCATGGCGGCCACAGACGATGAATTTGTCTCTGTCCACAGTAACTTTCCCTAACGTTGCCGCCATTTTGAAACAATGCACCCTGGGAAGATTCCACGAGAAGCCCACCTCGGCGGGTAGGGCTAGTCGCACCTGGTCCGAGGAAGCCCCGATGATGCAGTTCCGGTGTAAACGAACGGTGTAGCGTCTGTTCCGAGCTAGCTCGTGGAAGTAAACGAATGGCCTATTCGTAAACAAGAGCTTTGTCTTACTTTGGCTATTGTGACTGTTTGCATCAGAAGAATTGCACAACTTTTTTTTAACTACCATATGTCTGCGATCAAAGACTTAAGATCAACCCAGTCGACATGACAGTGAACTTTGCCAAGCTGAGGCAGTTTGGTAATGAATTCTCAATGCTACATGTACCTTACCTGTTCAAATGAATGCAGGCCAGCTCTTTTACCAAGTTCTGTAATGTCTTTTAGGATAACCTCCCTAAGTTTCTGAAGAAAATGAAAATGGAACGAAGTTTTTAGGAGAGACAGCAATAACACCCAAAAAATCAATTGCCAGAAAAACCAACAACCAGAACTGACTTGGGATTGGTCATATCTAATTCTGATAATGACAACTGGTAACTTTGCAATGTACAGTATTTTACACTGACATCACAACCAAGAAAAGAAGTACCGTATCCCTGAAGCTTACCTCATTCTGACATAATGTGGTCATGTCTGTAGCCACTGCGCCATTATCGGCTGCCCACTTCTTGCACACTTCATAATCGGGAACAACTACTCCGAGTGTATATGGCTGCAAAATGTAGACATAAGGTACTTAGTAGGCCTATATTTGGCAGTCTAAGCATACCCACAAATTGGTTACCGGTATCCTCTATACCCTACTACCCGTATGTAATGAATGAGTCAGGGGCGGATCCAGGATTTTGGAAAACGGGGTGCACTGTGCTAGAAATATTGAAATCTGTGGTGAATTTCAATGATTTGCTCCAAATTTCAGAATTTCACGGTCAATTTTACAGATTTGTTGGCCGAAAGGGGGGCACGCACCGGGTGCGCCCCCCAGATCCGCACCTGCGAGTCCTACCAGGATTTCGACCCATTCTTTCAGTGAGTGAGTGCTGTTGATATTTTGTTTCATATCTTTGACAACAGAGGGCTGCATACCACTGCTGAACATTTCCTCTCTACAATACCACAATAAATGACAAGTCCTTTTTAACTTTTTTAAGTCCTCATGACAAAAAAGTTATTTCACTTTACCCTCAAGCTGTTACCATCCACAAACACCTGTTGGACATAGCGACTCCTTGTGTAAACAGCTTCCATCTTCTCTGGAGCAATGTATTCACCCTGAAGAGATTGTTACATATAAAATCCTTGCATATTAACTTATATCAACTTCCATTATCACTAGCCCAAAACAAGCAGTCCTCTTCACCATGACTTGCTTCTCAGAAGATATCAACTGATTTGGCTAACATGGCTAATGCATCCTGGCAATACCTTCACGTACTTCGATCATAACTGAAGCTCTCAAGCATTCACAAAAGAGCCTCACAGTACATCCAGCGACACATTCTCGTCTCGCCTGAGTTCGAAGCATAATCAAAAGGTGGAGCGAACAACAACGATGCATAAAATAGATACAGAAACATCCCATGCATTGCCCAATAATTTCACACAGACCATTCCTCTGATGAGCAATAAACGTGTTTTATCACAGCAACCACGATTTCTTACCTGTGCTAACTTGAAGATGTGTTTCCTTCTGTCAATGATCTTGAGAGCCCCATTCTGAAAGAAAAACAGCATATCAGCTATATATGTCTGGCCTCCTACACATACACACACAAATTGGTGCACAGAACTTACCAACTGTATCAGTCACACATCACCACATTGGACCGGGATTGACTGTGAGGGTGCTGTCGAAGGTTCATGGACCTAACTGTCAAAGATCACGGAGTACTAGCAGGGACATATAAAATGTGTAACATAAGACCACATACCGAAAGCCAAGTTCCAATATCACCTGTTCGAATCCAACCATCTTCATCAACGGCTTCAGCAGTACGGGTGGGATCCTTGTAGTAGCCCATGAAATTGCTGCTGCCCCTCACACAAATCTTTTAGAAAAGCAGAGAAAAAAATTCTCAAAACATACCAAATGAATCAAATTTACCGGTATATTCTTTAACCATGGCAAATGTTTCGTAAAGTTTTGGAGTGCAGAGGCTGTTCTGGATAACGAAGTACCCGGTGCCTTCGTCTACTTCAAGGATGTTTTCAGAGTTGTCAATTCCATGATCCATTGGTCCTTCTCGAAATCCACGACTGGGGTGCCTTATAACTCTCACCTCGCCCTTGCCATCCTTGGCCAAGTAATCCATCTCGGGGACATCTATCAACTTGACATGACAGCACGGTAGAGGACAACCGACATGACCTGAAAACAGTGCATATGCTGGAGTGAAACGTACATTCATATTGGTACCACAAACTATGGGCTGTTGGAACAAAAGTTTCCAAGACCGCTTGGGTTACGTTACAATCGTAGCTATGCCTGAAGCATCCTGAGTAATCAGTGATTCTTAGTGATCACTCCCCACTGCAGGTAGGTTGCCAGTGAGGAGACAATAAATCACGCCCAGAGGAGAGTGTGAGCTACCGGGTATTCTCTTTGGCAGTGGGACTTTTGCTGTCAGATCTGGTTTTTCAAAATACTTGTTCAGATTGTCTTGAAGACATACCTGGTAAAAATTCCCCAGGAACATTCACAGTTACTCCAGCAGTACACTCAGTTTGTCCATAACCTTCCATAACCTGAAAGAGCAACATAAGGTGACTCATCATCCTTGGTTGAGTGTCATCTATCGGGGATATCACACAAGAATTTGTTTAACATCACAGTCTGTTCAATGACAAGACATTAAGCCCCGAACAATCAGTTCGGCGGACAGAAAATGACCTGAGCATTCATCAGAGGAAACCTTCAATCCAAATCAAATAAGAGGACTAGGCCTACATTGTACATGCAGACAATACAGACCCGACATTCCCCGTCTTGGAACGGATTTCACCACTGATGAATCATGGGAGCTGCACAGATAGCAAAGAAAACCGTACATTTCAGTTGACTTGATTACAATACAACACCAGATAGTTACCGGGCATCCGAAGGCACAACGGCAAAATGTGAGAACTTTCTCCGACAATGGCGCTGATCCAGTGATGACTAGTTTTATATTTCCTCCCATACCCTGCGGCACTTTACCAAATACTAACGTGTCCCATATACTGTCCCGACGAATTATTCCCCTGAAATAAAATGGGATTTTCAGAAGTCATTCAATGCTTTTCAGCTGAATGAAAAGTACCCAACTCTGAAATCGGCACCATGTGCAAATAACGCTTCTGAAGCTACAAACACAATAGTATTGAGTACAGAATGATAGCAGATCACTTTCACTGATAAGATTGAGTCAGTTTTCTCAAATCGATCTTACCTTTTCAACTCAGCTTCCTTGCGACTAATTGCCATATTCAATAGATTTCTCTTGAACCAACTGCTAGCTGCAGCATTCATTGCCTGGAGAACAAACAATTGGCATTATATAACACAATACTATTGAGAGGTCCAGTAGAAATGACACTGCTTGGTGATCTGGAGCTGTTACGGGCAAGTGTTGACAGGCATGTTAAGGCCACATGTTTTTTATTTATTGGTTTACGGGACCGCCGACTTGCTTTTTCCAGAAATCAGAAAAAAAATAAAATCAGAAAATGACCCAATTTTGTTTTATTTATGCCGACCGAACTTATTTTTTAAAATAAAAAATAATGAAGAAAATAAAATCTTGTTGTTTGCTATGTTTAAACCCGCTGATGATGGCAAATGTCTGTGATTGAACTTTAAAAACGAAAATAAAATGAGAATTTTTCGTATACATGTAACAGGGAATCGAATGGCGCACTCAGCAAACTGACAACATACACATGTATGGATTCCGAATGACGGATTTATTCCGCAAGAATTTTAATTCTTCCGGTCATCCATAGAAATTGGAGTCTAATTTTTATTTTTTTTTTATTTCGACCACCCGACCATAAATTTTGGACGTCATCTCCCGTAAACCAATAAATATAAAACACGTGGCCTAAGCAGGTTTAGACTGACTTGTCATGCTATGACCTAAATCATACACAGCATCGTAAGCCTAGTCATTCAATCTCAATTCCTATGTCTCCTTAGCCCCCAAAGAAGCAATCAAATCCATCTACCATGTCTACAATTGCAAAGAAATTAAATGTGGTCAAATGTCTACACTTTGCAACTGATGCAAGACATGTAGGCTATCAAGAGGGAAACAAACAGCACTGAACAAAGATATTGCCTCAACATACCTTGTCATAAAGCCTATTTAACAACCTCGGCACAGTCACAAACAAAGTGGGTTTCAACTCCATGATATCATTTGGCAACATTCTGACATCTCCACGATAAAACCCGATCCGACATCCGTTCATCAACATAAAGGTCTGAAAAGGATGAAAATGTAATAAAACAACGGCAAAACTGGAATGGTCAAAATCATGACGGTGACGTTGTTGAGGACGGATGGTACTGGTACACATATCGTGCACATAAAGGGCAAAAAAACTGGTGTTTCTTCAACTTCAACATCCCCTCGTATCTCCTCAAGAGAAAGCACATACATGTAGACGACAAAACAGCACAAATTCTCCCAACATTTTTGGTATGCAACTTACCGCCACACATCTTTCCAACATATGTGCCAAAGGCAAGTATGATATATGAGTTTGTTCTGGACTGTTGTCAAATAAGGACTGGAATGAGAGAAAGAACTTTACTGGTACCGGTACTCGCAGGATTTTTAATAGTATTCTTGTCTGATCTCGCACAACAATACCACGTAAATCATGAAACTCTGCCAGACAACCAGACCAAACAAGATGTGATCAAAACCCCAGCAGTTGAATGCAAAACGAAGAACATCATAAAACATGTCACCCTTCCTTTACTTCATTGACTGGATGAAATGAATCTGGCCCTAAGTAGCGTAAGCACGATACTCACCCCACCAACTTTGAAAATGGCCGATACGTTGGCAACAATTGCACGGTGGCTTAACATCACTCCTTTGGGGTCACCAGTAGTACCACTTGTGTATGATATGGTGCAGAGGTCATCGGGCTTAGGAGGCTGGAAATAGATTTATTTTTATTAATAATCTTTATTTCGTACTGGTACCCTAAGTACATTTACATGTACATCAGTGCATTTAGGTGCAATCTTTACAGACAAGTGCAAAAAAGAGAGAAGAATAAAAAGATTTTGGTAAGAAAAGTTCACAGGTAGATGCGTCAAATTTCAATTATTGTTCTTTTTTATTTTTTATGGATAGTTTGAAGTCTTGACCCTTACCACTGCATCCTTAAGACATCCTTTGCCAATCTCTTCCACCTGACTAAACGTTATCACTTCAATGCCATGTTTATTAGCCGTCTCCATGTTGTTATTGGTGATCTCGTCCATGATGATGATACGTTTCAGCGACGGAGATTTGTCTGCAGAGTCTAACAGCAGTTGAGCCTTGGCTGCTTTGTCACAGACAACAGTAGTCATTTCAGCTGAAATGCACACAGTAAGTATTGCAACACCAAGTACAACACAAGGACATCACCACTGAACCAAACATCAGCAAATGCTACGGTATTTCTGACCCGTCACAGCAAAACCAGGCGTACATCGCTCTTAGCTTGGCAGGATGAGACCAAATGTTTGTCAGTTTCAATATTGGTCTGTTATGAAATCTGAAACAATCTATTTCTTCCATTCTCTCCTGGTGTCATCTTAGTTCGTTGAGGCTCACCTTCTGAGTGACATGCGACTGCTTTTGCTGTGACGGGTCACATTTGAGAGTGGACTTTGGTGTCCTTAACAGAGAAGTGTCCTCATGGCAGTGACCGCTAAGGGAGTTCCCACTGCAGGCCTACCGGTACTCACTTTGACTGATGATATAAGAGCATGCATCTTTTCCTAATGTGTCATAGAGAGGGACTACCACCATGGAGTACATGTTACAGGCTTGTTCAGCAACTACCCACTGAAAAGAGAAGGCAGTGACTCATTCAATAGTAGAGTGAGTACCGGTACTTCAGATCAGGCTGGGGAAGACACACCCGCATTGTTCATCCTCCTTGTGTCACAACCTCTGAGGAGCTGTGGCAAATGTGACGCAATCTGGGAAAACCAGGCACAAGCCTCTTGGAAGAAATGGTTTGATTAAACAGCAACGATTACGCCACAAAAGGTGAAATCACTTTTGTTACAGTAAGTAAGAGGCTGTTTCTTCTGTGATGAGTTGATGACCGAACAGGAGAGTCAAGACTCGTGTCACTTTAGGCCTACTTGAGACTTGCACCTGGTTTTCCTAGACTAGGTCATGAATATCAAACTGCGTTCATGACATGATGGAACAAAGGATGTTTACACAATATGACCAGGACATGAGAATAACAGTATCATACAGTAGATTTCATGGCCATTGTCAAGTACTCTGGATATCACCAAAATACTAACCTCTTCTCGGTTAATGGAGTATATACCGAGAAATGATTCTGTGTTGGGTGACAGACCCTTCTCAAGCAAACCTGATCCGAAGGCATGTGCTCTGTCTGCAACCTGGAAAAGAATGAGACTGAATGACCACGGGGCAATCGCTGAACGTGTGACATCAGGACAACCGATACGCATACGTTTCCATTGGCTAAAGTGGGGCGGGTTCATTGGTACACGGATTTTGTCCTATTCAGGCCCATAAAAAATAGATCAAATTGACTTTTGCATTGTCGTACCCGGAAAACTAGGGGCAAACGGACTGGAAACGGACCGGATCCATGCACCAATGAATTATGCTTTATGCTGCCATGAATGACATCAGGACAATCAATGGGTTTCGATTCCCTCAAGGTTGAATGACATCAGGACAACTGGCTCAAGGCTGAATTGTGAATGACATCAGGAAAATCAACAGGCACTTGGGACTTTTATTGGCTCAAGGTTGAATGACATCAGGATAATTGGTTCAAGGCTGAATGACATCAGGACAATCAACAGGCACATTTGGGTTTCCACTGGTTCAAGGCTAAATGACATCAGGACAATCAACTGGCACATTTGGGTTTCCACTGGTTCAAGGCTAAATGACATCAGGACAATCAACAGGCACATTTGGGTTTCCACTGGTTCAAGGCTAAATGACATCAGGACAATCAACAGGCACATTTGGGTTTCCACTGGTTCAAGGCTAAATATGACACCAGGACAATCAACAGGCACAGTTGGGTTTCCACTGGCTCAAGGCTAAATGACATCAGGACAATCAACAGGAACAGTTGGGTTTCCACTGGCTCAAGGCCGAATGATACTCTTTCATGTGATGTAAGTGTCTCTCACCTCCTGGTATGTGGTCCATTGATATGGGCCACCATCATGGTTGCGTTTGCCAACACAGGGACCGTTTGCTGTAAAGAGGAGGAAATGCATCAACTATGGCAGGCAGAAATTCACTTGCTGGTGAGAACAAGTCACTAATCAGAAGCAGTTACCTCGTTAAGACGTGTGATGTCCCACTCTGTTTCGGTGAGAATTGGCAAGGAGAGCATCGATTACAGTTCACAAAGTATTCTATGATCTGAGACCCAACTCGGCACTCACCAGAACACCCGAGGCCCCTCTGGAAACCTTCATACAATGTCTGTGCATCTTCGTAGAAGTAATTGAGGATTTTCTCCTTGGTTAATGGACAGGCACGAACCCCAGGCTGTAATGACAAATGATGAGAGAACTGTAACACCCCAGATTTATACAACAAATGTATGAAATCCATTCACAATCTTGGACACCTTCGGAACTAATGTTTTTATGCCATCGTTACGGTAATTGAGAACTATTCGGTTTACAGAGGATAATATAATAGAAATGGCCAATCTGGGACTGAAATTTGGTGTCCTTAACCCTTTCGTTGCGTCAGCCATTATTACGTAACGCCACGCAGTGCTGCGCCTCAGTTCGTCCGTGGAGGCACCTCCCAACGGCGCCAAAACAATTCAAAAGTGTCGCCATCTATTGGTTCCTGATCAAACTAATTTTTCCCAAGTGCGTATACCATTTTTAAAGCTGCTACGGCCAGTGCGTGACAAGTATCAAAGCTGAGGGGCATGACGTGCACTGCACGTCACCCGCACGGGACTGCGCATGTGCCATGACGTGTATTGCACTTCAAATGCAGCGAAAGGGTTAATAGAGAGGTAGTGTCCTCCTGGCAGACCTGTCTGCTGAGGGAGGTTCCGGTATACCACTGAATCGACAATAAAGAGGAAGGCCATCATGTCATAAATGTACACCTGCAATCATTAATCTGATTGTCCATGTCCGAATGAATAACTCAGTCGCTACACAAATTGCCTTGGTTACAGGTAACGGAACAAAAGCTGGTCATACACATCAATGTGCTCATAGCTGATAGCAAGATTCATGAAACAATAAAAGATGATGGATTTTTTCCTGAGATGAATTTCTGAATCGAGGATTGAATGCCAAAACTGTGATATCTTTTGGGCAAATTCAATCTGAATCTCGGTATAGTGGGACACAGACCGCCATGGTTTTCTGAACAGTTTGAACAATGCAAGAATGGTTACTTGGAACCCATTAGTTATAGGAGGATTAAAGAATTCAGGCACCAGATGCAGCCTAGGACATCCCAGGGAAGGCAACATACCTCAATCTCAACACTTTGATTCTGTAGGTCCACTGTAGTCTCTACGACTTTATCATCCCCAAAAAACCAGGAGAACATCTTGAAATCAAGTAAATCCTGCACAGTGCCTCGACGCAAAGGACCTCTTCTAGTAAAGGCGGTTACTTCCACAAATCTTGGAGGTCATCAAAATGATCTTCAACCTTTGAACTTGACACACTTTGTCACGATTTCAAGACATAGATTCCTCTACAATCAGAGGCGAATGAAGTGTCAACAGTTCTCTGCCTTATCAAACTTCCAAGAGGACATTTTTTGGCTGATGTCCATCAATCATATCAAACCCTCATTGAAAACAGCGCACAGGCCTGGGCAAGGTACCCTCGATATCATAAAGTCTTGATCAATAGTTGTTTTGTTGGCATAAACAATTTCATTGAAGCATACATGTACATGTAGCTTAGTCAACGTCAAGATGATTTCGAAAAAAACAGTTACTTTGCATGGAAGAACCCCAACCAATGATTTTGTTCTCATACAAAGGGCATATTATGTATATATGTCACATGTACAGTTGAACCTCTCTATTACCGACATGTTAGTGACTGACAGATTTGTCCTGAGAGCAGTCCTGATTACAGACAGACAGAGGTCAAGACGAACTCAAACATTGACAAAACTGTCACCGAATTTCGGATCGAAAAGTGTCCATGTGTCACAGCTGTCCATTAAGGGAGGTTCCATCTGCGATGCCAAATGTTTCACATTGATTGACCATCATTCATGATTATGATCAAATGTTGGCATTTCCCATTGTGGTCTGTTTTTATCAGAATCACAAATACTAGTAGGCCTACTGTATAAAGCAAGCACGTACAAAATACCCAGAGGAGAGATCAGGCATCTCTCTGTGTGGTTGGAGAGATGCCAGGTCAGAATAAGCAGCAAATTGATAGGAATCAATTAATGCATTGAAATCCATTTCAATAGTTTGGTATAGGCCTACTGTATTTCAAATGCATGGACCTAAACAAATGCTATTGCGATTTTCAGTCCACTTCGCAATTTGGTGAATTGATGTAAACTGGTACAGATGTAGATCATTGCAATCACAGAAGACTGCTCACTGATCAATTNACCACGGTGAGCTAAAAACTCATGTAGCCTAGATGCACCAGTAACCCTAAGGCTTCCGTTACATAGAAGTATACGGTATACGAAAACGCCGGTTAAAGGAGTTAGATGCCGAAGTTGTAAACACTCATTCACTGGTTCTCTATCCACACGACGCCTGCGGTGCTGCCACCTATTGTCGTTGATGGGTGATATGTACTGACGTGAATATCGTGAGTGAGTTGCATTGGACCGGGCACCAGTCTAACGATCACGGGGCACTACTGGTGCTGCCACCTTTACGAAGGAATAAAACTAGTTTGCCGACCATGTTTGTAAACAAACCAGCTTGTTTACAACTTCGGCGTCTAACTCATTTAAAGGCATTCCAAGGATTCACCACCGTGAAGCCATTGTTAAATAACCGGCGTTTTCGTATACTGTATACTTCTATGTAACGGAAGCCTAAACAACACATCATTTATGATCACCAATTTTTGCCAAACAATTTATCAATAACCACAGGCACAAAAATCTTTACCCTGGATAGACCAACAAGTAGGCTAAGCCTTTAAAACTGAGCACATGGAAGCTCAGATCAGAATGATGAAAACTTGCTCGTGTGTGGCTGGGAAATCACTCCGTTGTGCGTGCTATAATATTATTGTGTTCTATAGTAATAGTATTGATTGCTCAGTGATCATTAATGTGGGATAGGTAACATACGAAGTACAATGTATCACTATCAGCAACAACATGCAGCTAACAACAATTTGTGAAATCAACCTGTACTTACACTGATTTCCACGGACTGGTCCGTCGGATCTATTTCCAAACTGTCAAAATTCCCCTGGTGGCGCTTCCTGCTATACATGTATGCCCCCGTTACCGCAGCAGTCGCAGTCAGTGCAGCACCGATGCGAATGGCCGTTCTCTGATCAATATTCATTATGGCAGCAAAAACCTGAAATCGCAGTAACACGTGTGAATGTTTCATAAGAATGGAGATAAAGGACAACCATCATGCTCGCGTGCATCATACTGTATTATGTTTGCGATACTCCAACTACCCCATGGTGTTCCCAGTGAACTTTTGTAACTCCTTGGATCTCGTTGTTATGGTGATATTCACTATTCACTCCTCCCACACACAAATAGTAAAATTACAATTTGAATCAGCTTTTAACAATACTATCCATTAGAATTAGTATTGTGTTGTATCTCATTGCAAGACACCATACAATATAAGTTCATTTTGGTTGCTTAGGGATGAATTACATTAGAATTAGGATTATGGTATTTTTCACCCTATGGTATCTTGCTGCTAAGTCAGGACACAATACAAATTCATTCTTTTGCTTATGACATATGATTGTGTGTGGTATTGTTTTGTCGTGGCAAGACAACCAAACAATACAGGGTTTTTGTATTTGGTTAGGGATAAAACAGTAGTAGAATTTTATGGTTATGTGGTATCTTTTGCAAGCCGGGACACAATACAAATTGGATTGCGTAGAATTGTATGGCATTGTATCATGGTACATGTATTTTTTGCAAGACACCCACAGAATACAAGTTTCTTGTGTGGTATTGCATGGTATCTCATGGCAAAACACCCAGACATTTCTCTTTTTTAATAGCTCAGAGATTAGGATTGTCCGATATGGCATGGGACATAAATTGTTTCGTTGTATGCTTTGGATACGGAACGCATCAAGCAGATTGTGTGGTAAGTAGCCGGTTTCCAAGACAAGACTGGACTTAATTTAGTCTGACCAACAGCAAGGTGGCTGTATTGGTATCCCGGTATGATCTTACTTTGTGGGCTTTATTCTAACTAGCATGGTACCCGTGGCGAGCACATTCACAGGATGCATATGGCCAGAGGATGGCATTTTGCTGGACGTCTCTGTGTGGGAGGAAAATGTTTAGTGGGGGCCAACTCCTCGGACAATAATCTAGGCCTATGGGAAGCAGATGGCAGCAGTTTTATGTGTTGAAGTTCCTATTTTCTGATCACCCTGCCTGGTTGAAGACAATGCATTATACCTGGTTCCGTCGGCCACCGTGTAGATGGTGTTGCGTACGCAGCGCCATCTACACGGTGGCCAGCGAAACCAGGGTAGTGGGCATTGCAAATCATTGGAAGTTTCTTCCTGCATTTTCTTCGCTGAAGGGTAAAAAAATGTAATGCCACCCGCTTAAAGGAGTTAGACGCCGAAGTTGTAAACACTCACTCACTGGTTCTCTATCCACGGACGCCTGCGGTGCTGCCACGTATTGTCGGTGATATGTACTGACGTGAATATCGTGAGTGAGTTGCATCGGACCGGGAACCAGTCTAACGATCACGGGTGCTGCCACCTGCACGAAGGAATAAAACTAGTTTGCCGACCATATGTGTAAACAAACCAGCTTGTTTAGAACTTCGGCGTCTAACTCCTTTAAGGGCCACCCCCATGTCATTTTCAACACTTCCTGTGAAAATGGTGCCATTTCGATCAGAAACCAAGGAGGAGTTCGTGTTCGAAGTTAAAGCGCCACCGTCAATTATAATATAGATAAGCCCGGATATCACTATAAGCTGAATATCTGTATATAGGTTAAGTAGGCCTATTAGTAGGCTATTCATCACAAAAGGTGTCACTAAAGACTGGCCTCTCTTATGTACAGATTGGCTGGCCTGATATTGAGTAGAGATCTATCCATCGTTTCCCACGACCAGGTGCGAACACCGACCAATGTGCCCTATAGTGAACCCGCAGCAGCCAGGCAGTAAAAGGCTACATTGTTTTACCATGCTTATTACTCACTAGTTAGTACGAGAAGAGAGAAGGCAGGCTATCAGTACACATCATAGATTCAACACTATCACAGCAACAGTGTTCGTTGCTAAATGGGAGGGGAAACACCCTCTCGATTACCTTGTCGCAGGGTGAATGGACGGTCAGATATTGTAATCACTATCAGGCAATACGGTGGCACATGTTTATTGGCGGTGCTTAGTGAATAATCGCCGTGGCGCGTAATCGAAGTCCGCCATAATAATTTCGCGCCATCATGCGGTAGTGCTTTGAACTGAACCTGCCATCACACCTGCTCTAACTCGGGCTCTTACTGCTGAAGAGTTTGCCCGGGAGAGTTTGTTTGTAGCCATTCCAAGGTTTCTTTTTTAAAGACATGAAATTAACCCGAGTGAAAGTCGCAGCCAAGTGGGGCTGTAAAGCTGAGATTATGCCTCTGCAGAGCGGCCCGGAGCGCATCAGTAGCAAGAAGTATAGACCATCATATTGGGCGTGGCCGGCAATGTAACCAATGGTAACCATTGCCAACTGGTAAAGTGTGAAAGGAAATGAATGTCCCTAGGATATTTTTCCCAAACGAAAATCCTATAGTTAGGCCTACATTCTAATCGCTGGAGATTGCATGGTATCCGTCCATGGAACATAGGAGCGGACGCTTTTTACAGGGGGACAAGTGCGCGCTGGATTCCTGACGTCATACCGCGAGGTGATACGATGATGCCTGACGTCATAATCTAATGACGTCAGCGGTGTAGCAACGCGCACATGGCAACTAGTTGAACGTAAAAAAGACCGGCGCGGACCCGTTTCATTTCCCTACCGTGACAGTAGTTGTTATATAATACGAAAGGAACGGGTGTCAGAGGTGGATATGTTGACTAGCATGTATCTGTCTCGACTTCTAGAGCAGGAGAACAACGCAAGGCTATCACGGGTGAGTAGGGCCGTGCGTCAACTGATGTCATGGGTTAATAGAATGTGGTATCGATTCGGGTAGGCCTAACACGGTAAAATCAATGCGTTGAATGCGCAGCAATCGTAAGGAGCAGGCGATCAACCACCTGCAATGCATGATAACGCCAACGAGGTTTTGTGGTCCGTGGGCGCCTAGCCTACCTAGGGCGTGGCTTGCGGGAACCATGTGTGCGCACCTTTTATCAGCTGGTGTTCATCTTCTGCTTGCCTTCTTGCTAATATCAATAGACGAGGGTGGAATGAGAGACATGATCCCTGGAAAGAGACCGTTATGGGTGTTGGACAGAGTTTCTCACGTTCACGCACACAACATTTTGACTCCGAACAAAAGTAGGCCTACCGAAGCGCAACTGTGCTAGCTGTGCTCTCGGAAACGAAACCCGGCGTTCTCGCTTCTTATCAGTTTATGCCTTTCCCTTATTTTCATTGTTTGTCGCACAGGAGATCGTGAATCTTCGAGGAAAGGTTCGAGAGTTAGAAGTCAAAACCAAGGTAATCTCCAATCATCCAAATGTCAACACTTTAGGGCATTTCTACTCAGATGATTTGGGGCTGACGGCACTTTTGTTCGTCTGAGAAACTGAGCGAGTGGCGTCCACCACCACCACACTTGCATGGGACCTACCAAATTTGCCGTCTGTCATACTCCACCCGGGCCTGATAAAATATCTGACCCTCGGCTGAAACTGAAACTGATCATATTGATTCTCTCAATGTTTTTAACCGCTGGTTACTGCTCCTCAAGATGAGACTTTGTAAAGTACTCGAAGTAGCAGCACTGAGTCTTTCTTTTCGCGTCGCGTCGCGTCAACATCCTTTTGTTCTTCCCGTCGTTTCAGCTTCAGAATTCGGAACTAGCCATAGCTCAGGTGGATTTGTTACGAACCAAAACATGCCGCGACCACTACATAAAAGAAAGGGATTATTACTTCAATCAGAACCAACGTCTCAGGTGGCGGATATTTGACCTTGAAAAGGAAAATAGGTCACTGAGATATGACCTACATAGAGCGAATGTCCGAAAGGTTGGTATTATGTCGTCGGAGAGTATTTCAGAGCTTTTGATGGAATAATGTGATGGATCATGTGATTGCTTGACGATTAGGAATTGTATTGATTTCAGTTTTGTGAAGGTATAGGAAATCATAATGACGGTTGCTGTTTGAAGCAAGACTGGGACACAATCAGAGCCGGCCTGCCGTGGGCATCCACTTCCAAACCTCTCAGCATCAGGCCGTATTCCAGTCCACCGAGGCCCACCCTGGGAGCCACAGGACGATCGGTGGATGTTACCAACCACACGCGCCATTGCACAAGACAGGATTGTTCATTTAGGAGCGGGTCAAAACCTTGTGATACTGACGATATCTGCAGCTATATTGCTTATTAGCCTCCACTCGTATTGGCTCAACCCCATGTCGATTTCATCAATCAAATACATCCTTCTGTTTTTCTAATTGACAGCTGATGACTTATTTTTACTTTGGCATGTTTGGAATGAGTTTTTTCAAAGTGAGAGTTGGACTTCCAGTCCAGTGCAGCTTGGGAAGTTCTACAACATGGTGTAACAGAAAAACGTCCTGTCTGAGGGACAAGTGTCTTCTCATTTCATCCCTTCACCTGTTGGCCCCTTTGCATTTCATCCCATTTTCATTTCAAATGACAGGTAAAATGGGAAAACACAGCAAAGGAGTGCCTGAAATGAGGGGCAACTGTATGGGATGGACAAAGAAAAACGCCCCATAATATGCAAGGTGGTTTAGTAAAACATGTCAGGTGTCGCATTTGAGGAAAGTGCTAATGGCCTGGGTGAACCTGCTCATTTCAATAGCTGAAATGCACTTCGTAACAGGTAACATCAGATGGGTTTTCCTAGTCCGCCACACATACTGTCATACACTACTCAAAAAAAGTTAAGGACCACTTTTCTCATAACTCATGATTCTGTTTCAGGTATTGCTTCATAACATGTTATGCAAGAACTGAAACTTACCACTATGTAATTCATCACAGTGTGTTTGAGGTCATTCAGGACAGTTATATCATATGACGCAAAGGACCTCTTCTAGTAAAGGCGGTTACTTCCACAAATCGTGGAGGTCATCAAAATGATCTTCAACCTTTGAACTTGACACACTTTGTCACGATTTCAAGACATAGATTCCTCTACAATCAGAGGCGAATGAAGTGTCAACAGTTCTCTGCCTTATCAAACTTCCAAGACTCAAGAGGACATTTTTTGGCTGATATCCATCAATCATATCAAACCCTCATTGAAAACAGCGCACAGGCCTGGGCAAGGTACCCTCGATATCATAAAGTCTTGATCAATAGTTGTTTTGTTGGCATAAACAATTTCATTGAAGCATACATGTAGCTTAGTCAACGTCAAGATGATTTCGAAAAAAACAGTTACTTTGCATGGAAGAACCCCAACCAATGATTTTGTTCTCATACAAAGGGCATATTATGTATATATGTCACATGTACAGTTGAACCTCTCTATTACCGACATGTTAGTGACTGACAGATTTGTCCTAAGAGCGGTCCTGATTACAGACAGACAGAGGTCAAGACGAACACAAACATTGACAAAACTGTCACCGAATTTAGGATCGAAAAGTGTCCGTGTGTCACAGCTGTCCATTAAGGGAGGTTCCATCTGCGATGCCAAATGTTTCACATTGATTGTCCATCATTCATGATTATGATCAAATGTTGGCATTTCCCATTGTGGTCTGTTTTTATCAGAATCACAAATACTAGTAGGCCTATACTGTATAAAGCGAGCACGTACAAAATACCCAGAGAGAGATCAGGCATCTCTCTGTGGCTGGAGAGATGCCAGGTCAGAATAAGCAGCAAATTGATAGGAATCAATTAATGCATTGAAATCCATTTCAATAGTTTGATATACTGTATGTCAAATGCATGGACCTAAACAAATGCTATTGCGATTTTCAGTCCACTTAGCAATTTGGTGAATTGATGTAAACTGGTACAGATGTAGATCATTGCAATCACAGAAGACTGCTCACTGATCAATTTTCAAGCATCACGTATCAGATCTTTCCGACTATAACTTGTTGTTGTCTTCATTGAGGTATATTAAGCAGACCTTGATGCAAATTTTGGCAAGTATGCCACCCTATATATTCGGCAACACTTGATCTAAATATGACTAGGTATCTGCTTGTATAATATGATTATTCCCATAGCAAATATTTGAACACAAGAACGATAAGCTGACATACTGACCACTATCACCTGTTTCAATAACGAGACTTTGAAATCCCCTCCATAGTGTGCAAGGCAAGAGAGACTCAAACAATCAAAGGTTAAAGACCTTCATCTCCAACATGCAGTAGGGTGGACGTGGACCATCAAAGTAACTCAGAACTTTCATAATGAAATGGCCAGGGCCATTGTGCTCACCTCTGTGACAGAGTATGAAGTGTGACTAGCCTGCTGATACTCCGAGTGGCGAAGGATTAGTGCAGAAACATCATAACATTTACTATCGATGAGATATGGCCAAAGTCAATTTTTCAAGATGGCTGCCTGGCAGCCATGTCGAAGTCCAATCGACTCGAAATTTGGCATTTAAGTAGAGGGTACCAAGACACGTATTTAAGCACGGTTAAAGCATCCTAGCTTCTACTAGTTATGAGGTGTGGGTCGAAGTCCATTTTTCAAGATGGCTCCCTGGCGGCCATATTTGACATCGAATCTGACTGAAATTGACCATATATTTATATGGTACCTAGATACATATTTTGACAAGGTTAAAACATCCTACCTACTCCTATTTATAAAATGTGGGTCAAAGTCCATTTTTCAAGATGGCTTCCTGGCGGCCATATTTGAAGTCCGATCGGGTTGAAATTTGGTCCATTTGTGCAGGGTGCCTAGATATATCTTCACACCAAATCACAACACTCTATGTCAAATAGCCATGAAATGTGCCACCAAACAGTGAATTATGAACTTTGACCTCTGTGACCTTGAAAAGTAGGTCAAATCAAAAACCCGGGACTTATGTGATGTAGTCTCATCAGAGGAACCCACCATAAAAGTTTCGTGGTTCTAGCTAACAGTGTTCAGGAGATACGGCCGAAAGAAGATTTTCACAAAGCGCCCCCTACAGGCCAGAGTGTACAAGCAGCAGCGCTACGTTTCGGTCCAGAGATAGTTTTTACCATAGGGTACCTGTACACCAAATTTCAAGTTTGTAACCCAAGCGGTTTAGAAACGTGCCACCCCGGACGACGGACGACGGACGACACACCATGAGAGAAGCTCACCTCACAGAGGTGAGCTAAAAACCCTAAAGGCCTATGTACACTATCAACATTTCAGGACACATGTCGCGACACATGTGTCCGACACAGATGGACACAGAACTTTTGTCCCTGTATACACTAGACACATGTCGGGACACATGCTGCGACACAGTGTTGGGACACATGTTGCCAATATTTTTGCTCTGTACACACTGTCAACATTTCCAGCAACACGGTGTGTCGGACACATGTATCCCGACATGTGTCTTGAAATGTTGATAGTGTACATAGGCCTTAAGGCTTCCGTTACATAGAAGTATACGGTATACGAAAACGCCGGTTAAAGGAGTTAGACGCCGAAGTTGTAAACACTCATTCACTGGTTCTCCATCCACACGACGCCTGCGGTGCTGCCACCTATTGTCGTTGATGGGTGATATGTACTGACGTGAATATTGTGAGTGAGTTGCATTGGACCGGGCACCAGTCTAACGATCACGGGGCGCTACTGGTGCTGCCACCTTTACGAAGGAATAAAACTAGTTTGCCAACCATGTTTGTAAACAAACCAGCTTGTTTACAACTTCGGCGTCTAACTCCTTTAAAGGCATTCCAAGGATTCACCACCGTGAAGCCATTGTTAAATAACCGGCGTTTTTGTATACTGTATACTTCTATGTAACGGAAGCCTAAACAACACATCATTTATGATCACCAATTTTTGCCAAAAAATTTATCAATAACCACAGGCACAAAAATCTTTACCCTGGATAGACCAACAAGTAGGCTAAGCCTTTAAAACTGAGCACATGGAAGCTCAGATCAGAATGATGAAAACTTGTCTGTGTGTGGCTGGCAAATCACTCCGTTGTGCGTGCTGTAATATTATTGTATTGTGTAGTAATAGTATTGATTGCTCAGTGATCATTAATGTGGGATAGGTAACATACGAAGTACAATGTATCATTATCAGCAACAACATGCAGCTGATAACACCAGCTATTAACAATTTGTGAAATCAATCTGTACTTACACTGATTTCCACGGACTGGTCCGTCGGATCTATTTCCAAACTGTCAAAATTCCCCTGGTGGCGCTTCCTGCTATACATGTATGCCCCCGTTACCGCAGCAGTCGCAGTCAGTGCAGCCCCGATGCGAATGGCCGTTCTCTGATCAATATTCATTATGGCAGCAAAAACCTGAAATCGCAGTAACACGTGTGAATGTTTCATAAGAATGGAGATAAAGGACAGGCATCATGCTCACGTGCATCATACTGTATTATGTTTGCGATACTCCAACTACCCCATGGTGTTCCCAGTGAACTTTTGTAACTCCTTGGATCTCGTTGTTATGGTGATATTCACTATTCACTCCTCCCACACACAAATACATGTAGTAAAATTACAATTTGAATCAGCTTTTAACAATATTACATTAGAATTAGTATTGTGTTGTATCTCATTGCAAGACACCATACACTACAATATAAGTTCACTTTGGTTGCTTAGGGATGAATTACATTAGAATTAGGATTATGGTATTTTTCACCCTATGGTATCTTGCTGCTAAGTCAGGACACAATACAAATTCATTCTGTTGCTTATGACATATGATTGTGTGTGGTATTGTTTTGTCGTGGCAAGACAACCAAACAATACAGGGTTTTTGTATTTGGTTAGGGATAAAACAGTAGTAGAATTTTATGGTTGTGTGGTATCTTTTGCAAGCCGGGACACAATACAAATTGGATTGCGTAGAATTGTATGGCATTGTATCATGGTACATGTATTTTTTGCAAGACACCCACAGAATACAAGTTTCTTGTGTGGTATTGCATGGTATCTCATGGCAAAACACCCAGACATTTCTCTTTTTTAATAGCTCAAAGATTAGGATTGTCCGATATGGCATGGGACATACGGTAAGTTGTTTCGTTGTATGCTTTGGATACGCATCAAGCAGATTGTGTGGTAAGTAGCCGGTTTCCAAGACAAGACTGGACTTAATTTAGTCTGACCAACAGCCAACCTCGTTCCCAGGGGTCGTTCGCTTTCTGACAATATGGCGGTTGCGTCACTAACCCCTGGCATCAGCTTTGGATTTAACGCACGTGATTTCTTATGTACAGATTGGCTGGCCTGATATTGAGTAGAGATCTATCCATCGTTTCCCACGACCAGGTGCGAACACCGACCAATGTGCCCTATAATGAACCCGCAGTTGCCAGGCAGTAAAAGGCTACCGTACTTGTTTTGCCATGCTTATTACTCACTAGTTTAGTAGGAGAAGAGAGGCAGGCTATCAAACACATCAACACTATCACACAACAGTGTTCGTTGTTAAATGGGAGGGGAAACACCCTCTCGATTACCTCAAGTGTCGCAGGATGAATGGACGGTCAGATATTCACTACCAGCACCAGGCAATACGGTGGCACATGTTTATTGGCGATGCTTAGTGAATAATCGCCGTGGCGCGTAATCGATGTCCGCCATAATAATTTCGCGCCATCATGCGGTAGTGCTTTGAACTGAACCTGCCATCACACCACACCTGCTCCGCGGGACGCGGATTTTTTTTTCCTAACCAGTATAGATTCCTAACCAGTATATCCATTACGAAACGAACTTAACGAAGTGAATAGAAGGTTAATGATTGGGTAAGGGTAAGGGTTAGGGTTAGGGTCAGGGTTAGTTTTGGACGTAGTATTAGGATTAGGGTTCAGATTAGGATTAGGATTAGGTTTTGCTATACTGGTTAGGAAAAAAAAGTTGGTCGTAATGGATATATCGGTTAGGAAAAAAAAGTTCGCCCCCGGGACCTGCTAGCTCTAACACGTTCCTGCTGAAGAGTTCGTTTGTAGCCATTCCAAGGTTTCTTTTTTAGAGACATAAAATTAACCCGAGTGAAAGTCGTAGCCAAGTGGGGCTGTAAAGCTGAGATTATGCCTCAGTCTGCAGAGCGGCCCGGAGCGCATCAGTAGCAAGAAGTATTAGACCATCATATTGGGCGTGGCCGGCAATGTAACCAATGGTAACCATTGCCAACTGGTAAAGTGTGAAAGGAAATGACATAGGGACTTGACGCGTAATGGTTGGGTAAAGGAAAGGTATATNGGGGGGGGGGGGGGGGCAAATACTATATATATCTTATAGGCTATATACCTTTCCTTTACCCAACCAATGCGCGTCAAGTCCCTATGGGAAATGAATGTCCCTAGGGTATTTTTCCCAAACGAAAATCCTATAGTTAGGCCTGCATTCTAATCGCTGGAGATTGCATGGTTTCTTGAGCCGCGAACCTTTATCCGCCCATGGAACATAGGAGCGGACGCTTTTTACAGGGGGACATTCTTTTTGTTACCATGGTTATAGTCCGAACGTCTGACTCGTATTGCTATTTTTAGAATCTGCTGGACGCCGTCAGTTCTGCAAATGAGCAACAGGAGGCAGTGTTCGGACTACCATGGTTACGGAGACAAGTGCGCGCTGGACTCCTGACCAGGGTCCTGACGTCATACCGCGAGGTGATACGATGATGCCTGACGTCATAATCTAATGACGTCAGCGGTGTAGCAACGCGCACATGGCAACTAGTTGAATGTAAAAAAGACCGGCGCGGCCCCGTTTCAGTGACAGTAGCCTAGTTGTTATATAATACGAAAGGAACGGGTGTCAGAGGTGGATATGTTGACTAGTATGTATCTGTCTCGATTTCTAGAGCAGGAGAACAACGCAAGGCTATCACGGGTGAGTAGGGTGTGCGTCAACTGATGTCATGGGTTAACTTACCAGGTCCATAGATTGTGGTATCGATTCGGGTAACATGGTAAAATCAATGCGTTGAATGCGCAGCAATCGTAAGGAGCAGGCGATCAACCACCTGCAATGCATGATAACGCCAACGAGGTTTTGTGGTCCGTGGGCGCCTAGCCTACCTAGGGCGTGGCTTGCGGGAACCAGGCCCACATGTGTGCGCACCTTTTATCAGTTGGTGTTCATCTTCTGCTTGCCTTCTTGCTAATATCAATAGACGAGGGAGGAATGAGAGACATGATCCCTGGAAAGAGACCGTTATGGGTGTTGGACAGACTTTCTCACGTTCACGCACACATTTTGACTCCGAACAAAAGTAGGCCTACCATTCCTACCGAACATGCCGAAGCGCAAATCTGTGCTGTGCTCTCGGAAACGACAACCCGGCGTTCTCGCATCAGTTTATGCCTTTCCCTTATTTTCATTGTTTGTCGCACAGGAGATCGTGAATCTTCGAGGAAAGGTTCGAGAGTTAGAAGTCAAAACCAAGGTAAATCTCCAATCATCCAAAAGTCAACACTTTAGGGCATTTCTACTCAGATGATTTGGGGCTGACGGCACTTTTGTTCGTCTGAAAAACTGAGCGAGTGGCGTCCACCACCACACTTGCATGGGACCTACCAAATTTGCCGTCTGTCATACTCCACCCGGGCCTGATAAAATATCTGACCCTCGGCTGAAACTGAAACTGATCATATTGATTCTCTCAATGTTTTTAACCGCTGGTTACTGCTCCTCAAGATGAGACTTAAGTAGCAGCACTGAGTGAGTCTTTCTTTTCGCGTCGCGTCGCGTCAACATCATTTTGTTTTTCCCGTCGTTTCAGCTTCAGAATTCGGAACTAGCCATAGCTCAGGTGGATTTGTTACGAACCAAAACATGCCGCGACCACTACACAAAAGAAAGGGATTATTACTTCAATCAGAACCAACGTCTCAGGTGGCGGATATTTGACCTTGAAAAGGAAAATAGGTCACTGAGATATGACCTACATAGAGCGAATGTCCGAAAGGTTGGTATTACGGTATGTCGTCGGAGAATATTCCAGAGCTTTTCATGGAATAATGTGATGGATCATGTGATTGCTTGACGATTAGGAATTGTCTTGATTTCAGTTCTGTGAAGGTATAGGAAATCATAATGACGGTTGCTGTTTGAAGCAAGACTGGGACACAATCAGAGCCGGCCTGCCGTGGGCGTCCACTGCCAAACCTCTCAGCATCAGGCCGTATTCCAGTCCACCGAGGCCCACCCAGGGAGCCGCAGGGCGATCCGTGGATGTTACCAACCACACGCGCCACTGCACAAGACAGGATTGTTCATTTCGGAGCGGGTCAAAACCTTGCGATACTGACGATATCTGCAGCTATATTGCCTATTAGCCTCCACTCATATTGGCCCAACCCCATGTCGATTTCATCAATGAAATACATCCTTTTATTTTTGTAACTGACGTCTGATGACTTATTTTTACTTTGGCCTGTTTGGAATGAATTTTTTTCAGTGTGAGATTAGGATTTCCAGTCCAGTGCAGCTTGGGAAGTTCTACATGGTGTAACAGAAAAACGTCCTGTCTGAGGGACAAGTGTCTTCTCATTTCATCCCTTCACCTGTTGGCCCCTTTGCATTTCATCCCATTTTCATTTCAAATGACAGGTAAAATGGGAAAACACAGCAAAGGAGTGCCTGAAATGAGGGGCAACTGTATGGGATGGACCCAAAAAAAACACCCCATAATATGTGAGGTGGTTTAGTAAAACACGTCAGGTGTCGCATTTGAGGAAAGTGCTAATGGCCTGGGTGAACCTGCTCATTTCAATAGCTGAAATGCACTTCGTAACAGGTAACATCAGATGGGTTTTCCTAGTCCGCCACACATACTGTCATACACTACTCGAAAAAAGTTAAGGACCACTTTTCTCATAACTCATGATTCTGTTTCAGGCATTGCTTCATAACATGTTATGCAAGAACTGAAACTTACCACTATGTAATTCATCACAGTGTGTTTGAGGTCATTCAGGACAGTTATATCATACCATTTTCAGCTGTAAAAACTGTCATATGAAAAAGTTGTACACAAAATTACAAGTGGCCCTTACCTTTTTTGACTAGTATATATCACTGCAACACAAAACAATACATATTTGATGAAGTAGAGCATCTTTTATTTATATACATAGATCGTGGGTGCATTGAGTCTACAATTTTACACACCCACAGCCAAGAACTGTACATCTTTAAATAATAAACGAATCAACAAAACCCCAAATGATGCTAAAATCTGCACTACAGTTACCGGTAGTTGCTGCTCTTATTGGAGAATTGGTCACTGCTGCTTCTATCTAGACATGAATCTTCATTTTATAAAATTCCAATCCAGACAGATTGAGTTGTCGTAGTTCAGCATAATAAGGATGAGTGTATCAGTCTCATAGCAGCTATCTTCAACACTTTGGAGCTGATCATTTCAGTATCAATGAGTTTTTAAGAATTCTAAATTTCTTTCCATTACTTAAGTACATACGCTTCCTTTCCACCCCCAAAAGATAACTAAGGTGCGAAAGAATTTCATAGAGTGGTTCCGTTTCCTTTTTAAATCATGAAGAACAATGCCAAAACCAACACCATTTTCTGTAACAGTCAATGTTAACTTAAGAGATAACTTGCAACAAGTTCATTTTAAAGAATTGGCAGTTGCTCATTTCTGCCAGGAGGACATCTCTCCAAACGACACCTAAAAGTTGAGCCCCAAATTTACTGTCAATTCACCTCGACCACTGTATTCAGGACACACCTCTCAATTAAGTACAGCAATCTGACAGTTCCAAAGTGTCCTTATTAGGGAGGTCCCCCTGTATTGCTTCTGTTGCTCTAAGATTGCACTAGGATATTAACCTGAATAATGCACCAGCATTTTATTCAAATTGTCAAGCGAACTAACGTCCTTTCTGCTTCAGACTTAGAAACTACCAGTACACTATACATGTACAGATGTTACTCATCCCTTTTTTCCATTACGTGTATACTGGAAAATGAACAGAGAAGTGACCCTTCCATGCTTAGATCAATGCAAAGGGAGTGAGCAGCCATTCTTACTACAGTTAACCCCAATTCCCAATAAATATCAGGAGGTAGCTGAAGTAACATACAATTAAAACAAAGCCCATCTTCAGGCGTACTGCAGTGATATTTACTGATCTCAACTTAGCACAAAGCAGCCATTAATTCACTGGCAAGGAGCTCGAACTAAGAAGATATCTTGTTCTTTGCGCCTATTGACTTGGGGTGTAAAATTCACAAGGAAACATGACCAATGATTTGCTATAACATCTGCTTGAAGCATTAAGTTTGGTAGCACGTGACACAAATAACATTAATTCAAACATTTGATTTTCATATTTCTAACAGAACCACCAAAGATTGTATCAGGTGCAGATATGTCTGGCCATGACATCATAGGCAGGTAATATTGTATACGGTATGTATCTATCACTGAACACAAGTGAGAATGGTGTTTGTGAATGAGCCTGGAATCCAGAATTCTGGCTACGACTCTCCAAACAGGTACTTAATCCAGTTCTTCTGACATCACTGGCTGTGTCATTGATGGACCTGGACGGGGTGAACTTGGGTCTTGGTATGGCATTTCATCTTCTTCATCATCCTCAAAGCCTAACAAGCTCTGAATTAGATTACCTGGAAAAGGCATGACAAATGGAATAAGTTCGGGAGTTTGATCCCAAGAAGCTAAACATTTTCATCGAATGTGAAATCACATATTTTGCACTGCCTCCCATTCTTACTTTTTGATGAATGTAATACTCACCAAACAAGCCACCTCCACTTGCCTGTGGTGGCGGCACACCAAAGAATAATTGACCAATTCTGTCCAAATACTGCAAGAAAAGAAAGTTGTTCTGTTCATATTCCTCATCTTTCAACTCTTCAATTGATGCCACTCTCCTAGGTCCTGATTTCCTCCTATAGAGCCATTCGTGTGCTATATATCTGCAGCAGTGACGTAGTACAACATTACAAAATCTGATACTGGGCTGATCAAGAACTTGACCAAACCTTCCATTTAAACTGAGCACTTAAAACAAGTTCAGGGTGGACAGTATTTGGGTCAGGGTGTTCTAAGGAATGAGGCCTAACATCATGTGTGTACCTACCTCTGGATAGAGTGGATCTCTTCTTATTGATGTTTGGTACTGCTCACACAGAATAGTAAACACTGTCAATTTACCACTGAAATAAGGTGAAAGAGACTTGCTTCAGGGAGGCTAACAGATGAATTGTAACAAATCCTACGGAACTACTGATTGTCAAAATGATACGAACTGAAAGTCAAGACTTAAGGAAGATCAATTTTAGATCTGACTCAGTTTAGTTTTGATACGGTGTTGATCATGAATATTCCAACTGAAACGCAATAAACCACAGGAGTTAATTTTTCAGTTGAATAAGCTTACTTACTCCTCAATAGCTAGAAGAAGAAACCAGCAAAAGTTCAGCAGTGGTTTAAGGAATGGTGGTCCTGTTTTTATGAGTGGGTGGCACCGCGTATATGTGAAGAATACCACTTTGGCTGTCTGTTTATTTTTCCGACATAAATATCTGAAAAAAAAGGAAAATGTCACCGATCTATAAAGAATCTCATCTCCTTCAATTGAAAATTCAAAGACTGAAGCCGTCTCAAATACCTGAGTTCCGACCATACTTACTGTAGAACTGCTTGGGCTACAAATAAATCTACTTCTGAAGGATATCCTTTAGTGTTATGGTACTCTATCAACATATTTGCACATTCTTCACCAGCTGTTGAATGCAAGAAGTGATACCGTGCTTCTGCATAGTTCTTTTCTGGAAAAAAGGACATGAGGTTAAGCAGTGAATAATGTTAACAACAGTCATCAGTTCAATACTCAATAGTTGTCAACATTTTGCTACAAAATCTCCTCACCATGGTAGGTGTAACTCAAACATTTTGTGTTGAGTATCAGGCAGATCTGAAGAAGCTCAGAACCAAAGGAAAGTACTGAGTAGTACCTCTGGTTGTAAAAGCCTGTGGTTATAATATAAACCTCTATTAATCAGACGGAGATTATCACTGGTACGTACCTTGCCATAGATTTAATGCTAACTGTTGATGTAAATCTGGATGACCAGATTGATACTTCTGATTTTCACCCATAGAGGCCCATTTGATTGCTGAACTTGTGAAAGCTATCCTATCTTGGCTATTTTGAAATGACTTATGGATATTGACTACTTTATCTGAAAAGAAAAGTGAAACTAGTACAGGCCAGTATTTTCATTGGCAGCCAACAAGAAAACGAAAGATGGAACATGAAGAAAATGAATAACTGAGCATGAAATCTTCCTCCCTTATGTCTAGACAGAAACAGAGCAGTGATTTTTTAATGAGTTTACAGGTGAAAATGTCACATCAATAGATGCCAAGTTTACATCCTCCGCCACAGCAAACTTACCAACAGAATCATTGTCCACGGGGGTTGAGGCATTCTTCATAATTTCTAACAAAAGCATTGCTAAATCTGCCCCACTTTCATGCTGGAATTGAAAAGCATAAAGCTAAGAAGTTAGTATGACAATGTCGGAAAGATAAAATGAACAATGAGAGTGAGAGAGTGCACCAAGACATTATTGCCGTTGTTCACTTTTTTCAGAGCAGATTAATTCCTTCTTGTATCTCATGAGAAATCCTTGGGCTAAAGTTTAGAATCCCCGATCGGAACTGACGTTACTCCATGGCACACAATGGAAATCCTATTGTACAATGCGGCTTATTTCCGTCAATCGATGACCTTTTTTTGGGCCCTGATCGGGGATTCTAAACTCGTTCCAATCCTTGATACAGTTGATTTAATTAATAGGTATCTTACAATAATCTGTCCTTTGACGTGATAAAATGGCACAATTACCTGCTCATGTTTGAGAAAGTCCATAGCACCAGAATATAGCAAATCAACAGCCTCTGCATATTTCTTCTGAGCATTGTATCTGGAACAAAAATAAAAAAGACAAGGAATGAGAGCCTTCAACATGTTCAAGGGCCAGGGGCAGAAGCTAGGCCTAGCTGGCTACGCTCTTGCAACGACGTATCGGTCTAGGCCTACACTTACTTGTACAGATGGCCTATATGCCTATGTGTCTGCATGCATGCAATGCATGGTGTGTGCAGTGCATTTTGTCATGATGTGGATGGAACCTTCGGGAATTCCCAAAAAAATATTACACTTTCCGAGACACAGCACAAGAAATCATTGAAAATATAGTACATTTACCTGAAATACAGGGTTCTGTACATTTGATGCGCTTCGTAGAAATCACCAGCCTCAACACTCGTTCGCAATTTGGCCAAAACTCGCCGCACACCACCGCCGCGTCGCCCTGTTTCCGAATCGGCCATCTTGGAAATTGATAGACTGGTCACTGCCCTCAAGACGCTCCACTAATACGTAACGGACTATTTCGAAGGCAGAGGATCAGTCTAGGAAATAGAAAGGTTTAGGTAAAAACGGGAAGTAAGCGTCCGTATGGTGTAACAGTGCAGAATTCCCCCTGTAAAAAGTGTCCGCTTCAATTGTTCCATGACGGATTAAGGTGCATCGCTAAAGAAACCAACCGCCGGATATTATAATGAAACAATAGGTTCTTTTGTTTGACATGAACAAATTTTCTTTCCTTTCACGGCCCGGGCGTAGGGTGCGTAGTCTTCAAGTCAAAGGCAGCATGGGGGGGGGGCAGCTGAGACATTCCTGGGTTACATACTGGGGTTCTTTGGCTGGGATCAAAGGTAGTGACTTGGTGGTCCCAAATTTCAATTATGGGCCTTCAAAAGTATCTTACGAGCTGGACTCACAGTGCTAAGAAACCTCGGAGGACTCATTTCACACTGCACTGAGACATTCGCGCGCGCAAGGTGCGGCGACTGCAGTAAAATAGTGGAAGTCATGCGCGTTCACACCAAAACCGGATTCCGCCGGTGAAAGTCGACGTCCACATGTAGAAATCGTGCGGCGACATGCGGGGGTTCTCCGGCAGGATTTCTGTGTGGACGCTTCACTGAAACAGCGTTGAACCTTTTGACCGAAGGAATTCTGCCTTTTGTTTCTTACCCAAATAACACTAAGTCAGGAAATAACAGCGAGAGCTTTAGAACAAGGGTGTATTCTAATGTACTTTTGACTACAATTCACAATACATGTAATCGTGTAATCTGTCGGAACATAAAACATTTTTCAGCTGTACAATAGGCCTATGTATGATGTGCTGGAATTTCAACCGTTGCATCATGTCCCCCGCCGGCAAAATATACACTGGGCTGTTTGCGGGGGTGTTAGGCTGAGTTTCCATAGAAGTATACGGTACCGTATACGGATACGCTAGCGAACAAAGATTTCGTGGTCATGAACCCTTTTATTATGCCATTGTTCGCCAGCGTGTCTGTATACCGTATACCTCTAACCCCGGCTGAGAAGGACAAGCTAAAACTCCCTCTAAGAAAAAGGTTGCGATGATACATGGTAACATTCTCCGATTCAGTAACTGATTTTACAGCAGGGACTCAATCCGTCTTTGCAGTCGTGGTCAGTCATTTGATGAGATCTGAATCGGATGAAACTTTGTACCGTTTGAAATGCATGATCAAAAATATCACTAGTGCTAGTAAAGCAATGAGGATCACAGTCTGAATGACAATCACCGCAACAAGCATCGGCTGCATTCCGTCGTATAGGCATTGGACTGGACATTTGAATGATGGTGGTGTTCCCTTGAAATTTTTTTCGTATATTGTCGTCTGAAAAGTACGAAAAATCTAATGTCAATTCAAAAATTGGGCTGAGATGTGATCGATTGCAGATTTGGTCTTGTGAATTTCATGCAGAATGCTTCAAACCCAAAGAGGAGGCGGGTGGTTATGGGAAGCACGACTCTACGGCTCAGCCTGCCGGTGTGACTAGCCAAACTCACCTGATTTACGATGTTGTCGAAGATAATTCTCATGGAGTCGTCCGGCATTGGGCCCTGATTCCTGGCAACGATGCCATCAAGGACGGCGCTTGCTCGACTGGGGTCGTAGATCGGTAGGCCTCGCTTCCGTTTCCATTCCCCGATGTGGTTGGCGACGATCACTCGCTGGTTGATGGCGTCCAAGATTATGTTGGAGAAGACGTCGATGTTCTTTCTCCAGCAGGACAAGTCGGCATCGTCAATTGAACAATCGTAGCTGGAATATGTAACAACACGTCACATGCGGAAACTCCTCCTGCATCAAATATTCAGAACAATGAAACGGAAAATCCAAGACAAAGGGAAAGTTGGGGAAGTTTCACACACAAGACACCACACCTGAGAATCTCAGGCGGCACACCACGCTCGGTAGTCCCCGCAGTGCTCGAGAATCAGACTAGAAGGGCCCGCGGTGTGCGACGACCAGTGATCACCGCAAGTGTTTTTTTAGCTTGGGGGGAGGGATCGGTTGATAGAGGAGTGGTAACCGAATGTTGGCTATACGCCAACATTTTCCCGTGAAGGACAAAGAATGTTTGGACCAAACGACATCCTGTTCTTGAACCAAAAGTTCTTACCTGCAAGTCGCACCCGAACAGACGACAAAGGCCAAGGACAGCACCATCAGAAAGCAGACGGTATTTACAGTAGACGGCATATTTTCCAAAAACTTGCCAAGATTTTGAACGAAATGACCAAAACTGAAGGAAAAGACAACTTCTGATCAGACTGATTCACACTCTACTGTTGAATGGTTCGAACGAAGCTTTTCTCTTGCTTATAAAGGGCCTCGTTTGACTAAGACGGGTTTTTCCACATTTCCAATAATAGGCCTACATTTCGGTCCCGTTCAATGTTTGTTTTATTTGCATTGAGATTCCTATTGACGAATATCTGCCGGCCTAGGCTACTTGTGTATACATGTATATATTTTTGTCTCATTCATCTCAGGTCTTCTGATTGACCTAGATGAATTATATTGGAACACGATGGGCCTTTATCAAAAATCTCTATTATCAAGTCGGCGATTTGGGTGTTGTGTTAAAGGGGAAATGGCCATTCCGCGTGAGAAGACTCTGGCGGCCATTTTGAATGGGTGACAGCAGCGGGACGGTAGGCCTACGCCATGAAAAAAGCTCCGCCCAGTTTTTTTTCGCACAGCTATCATTCACTGTCGCTGGAATTCGTAGAAGTTTGCGGATATCAATCTGGCCTCCTATCAGATAAAAAATTATTCCTCTGTCATCCTTCCTCAACTATGAGGGAGGTAAATGTCCTGGCGCTCAGGATGTTTTTTATGGAATAGCCACACTGCCAACCGTGAGCCGGCGGGTGCTACATCCGCCAGTGTTTCCGTGTGTCAGTGTGTTTCCTCTTATTATTTGGGAACGCTGGCATAGATTGACGCATTTCTATTGTGTCCCCTGTTGTCAAGTCGCAGCTCATCCCGTCAGACAACAGAAGGGGAACACTCACAGGAGGGGGAACACTCACAGATGGGGAACACTCAAATATGTTACATTGGGCGTTTTACAACTATTGCATAGCCGAAACTCTAAGGTCCTTGATCAATAAAGGACAACGCGACCTCCGACATCCGCCGTGTGGCCAAATCAAACGGAAAGCATTAATTTCAAAATCTAACTGTACTGAACAACTTAAGTCTCATCATGGAGGCAGGAAATTACTAATGATATTCAGATAGTGGGAAAGCCTAATGATTCACGACTGAGGATTACGCCCGACACTGAGGTCAGCTATTCTGATAAAACTTCCATTAATCATCATTTGGCGGGTTATTTGATCCCTGACTCAGGCAGGACGTATATCATCAAGAACATCAACTCAGATAACTGGCAAAATCCGAATTTAATATTTCGGTGAATCAAAGCCTAGCACCAAATACGGCAGTCCAGGAATCCAGTTGTTGTCATAGGAATCAGGACACCTCTCGGACAGCACAGGGGGATCAACATCCTAGGGATGGAAGGCCACATTGCTTTGTTAAATGTGTTGGTAAGGTCAGTGACATAATCCTTCACAAAGGAAAACGGCGGGTTGATCGGGCAGTACAATAGGGCCCTGACTTTCCTTCCAGGGCGACTATGATCCCTGTTACACCTGTATCCTGAGGAACTTTTGGGTGATGATTTATCCTTCCTAGGGGGGGGGGGG
>NMRB01000041.1:570980-585828 GCA_002633025.1 Notospermus geniculatus
CCTAACCCCCTAATCCTAACCCTAACCCTAACCCTAATCCTAACTAACCCTTACCCTAACCCCAACCCTAACCCTAACCCCAACCCTAATCCTAACCCTAATCCTAACTTTTGGACTCTATCTGTATCCATTCTACCATTCTCCTTTTATTAAGGTAGGGAACATGAGTTGAATTCGGAGATACGCCCTCTAGCTGAAAAATCTGACTGGTCACATGGATCTTATATTTCGCAAAAAGCGCGCGGGCGGGGCCTCAGCTGTCTAGGCTGTGAAGCTACCCTACAATAGTTTTAACAACCAATAGTGGGATGAACATTTTGTGCGTTCGGCGGAACTCCGATTTGACCAAAATGTGTTAATTTCAACAGTTGGGCTATGTGGGACCTGTGGGACCTCTCACCATTGCGCTCCCGGTTCCTGGGACAGGGCTGAATTCTGAGAATGTTCAGTGTATCTACCAATGGATAGATGGCGCCCATTGACTGACCCTCTTAGTTCTGCCCAGGGTCTGCCACACCTCTGTTATCAATGATGGCTTAAAACACCAATTGGTTGGTCATGTGACGTGTACTAGTGAAGTGAACGTGTTTTTGCACGAATAAGGGCTTTGATTTGACCTTTTATCACCAATAAACCGGTACAGGTTGGTCTGCTATCAGTTTGCCGGCCGGCGTGGAGGATTACACTAATTTCACGCAGCGATGCGGTTGCGCCAGACAAAATAGTCCTCAGTATAATTCCATGAAAGGAAAATCTGTACCTTCTATTACTGATTATTTTGGATTTCGTGGATATCTAATTACATTTTTAAACATACTGACACAGTACATCTCGATTTTATTCCTTATTTAATGTGTGTTTATGACATGCGACAGTGGCTCGGAAGGATAACGACGCTGGATTTGAGTAAATTGGGCCGTGTTGCATTGGTTCCTTGTGGCGCGCATTCGAATCGCGTTTGGAGTAGGTCTCTTTGAACGCCCCTTTCACACCTATATTTAACCCCTCTCGGATACCACTAGGAAAGTACACCAGGTATAGTTTCGTGCTCTTACTGACGGCAGACTTACTGCATTTCAACGCATACTTTCTGTAAAATCTCGTCTTTATTCTTGCTCATTCTAACCAGTCCCAATCCTCTACTGCACCTTACCTTTGTTCACCCCGTTCATCGGCGAAACTGGATTAACCCTTTATTTCTACACTCTGCATTTGGTTATTTGTTCTCGACAGGAACATTGGAATACCGCCGGGATGAGTGGATTCGTGAAAAAGGTTCAGCGGCGATTCGGTATACATAAGGATAGTTCCAGAAAGGCAAAATTAGCACATGATTTGCTCCATTTTCAAAAGGTAAGTGGATACAATGTATAGCACATGCAGGGTGACTGTTTCCAGGGCGTGACACCGACAGAGAAGCCAGCACTCACCAGCCAGTGTAGGCACATTTTGTGCTGCTTTTTAATGGCATTGATTTAAAACACTTATCTGTAGACCTACCTGCCTACTGGTATACATTGTATGCCTAAGTGACATTTACAGTGAATGAAATGTGGAACTAAAGAGGGCACTTTAATAATAGTGTGGCTTTCATTGCACTAAAACCTACTGCAGATGAAGCTACATGTAGCTGTACTCTGAAGGTCGGGCAAAGGCCTGGCATATTTACAAGGGTACCCGGTTTCTAAAATGTGCATTTGTTGGACTGGGCTTGGCGGAACAGTGTTCGTGAATGATGAGAAAAAGAGACTGTGTAAAAAATTACAAATGGAAATCGCAATTTGATCTCATGTTGTTAAAAATAAGAATATCATGCATGCTGTGCTGGTGGTCTACTTCTACTACCGGTAGAACTGGTTGTTGCTGTGTCACTGTCAATGCTCTGGGCCGTCATCGTCATGTAGGCCTGTCAACAGTCATGACAGTATCATCAAGTACTGGGAAACCCACCCTCCTTCCTCCTGTTGCTGCATGCTAATTGGCAAAATGTGAGCTGACCTGCACATGATGGAGGGGGGGAGGTGATGACCACTCAAATGCAGGACACAGTTGTGGTGCATAATTTTTGAATGTCCATGATTTCTTGGGCACAGCCTTTTTATTTTGACTCCAATATCAAATTATCATTGTATTTCTCTCTCATTTCAGTGTGGAGAACATGGATTTCCGCACAAGCCGACAGCAGTAGCATATGATGCTAAACTTAATCTCCTAGGCCTGGGAACCAAGTCTGGAGCCATCAAAGTGTATCCTCTTTGAATTTGACATTGTATGTTGGTTGGTCTGTAACTGAGTAAGGGTGTGAGCTACAGGTGACTGTAGGGTTCTTTGTTGTTTCCTATAAAGCATTCTATTATAAAGCCTATGCGTCCATGTAAATCAGGATGTCATATTGACAAGACATGCTGACACTCCAGACTTTCTATTTCTTATGTCAAATGTGGGCCTATTGTATTCAGTATAGGATTTCCGGATCGCCTTGAGTCATAATGGTGCATTCATGCAGAAGAAATATCTAGTGATATCTCTATGTAGGCCTACCTTCATTTGGTGAAGCTCAGTCTGCAGTCTGTTGTGTAAATTGTAAGGCATGCGCTAAAGTTGCAATCTCAGGTTTGTTGAGACTGTATTGGTCATGTTGTTCAGTCCTCATCACCCATAGGCCTATCGTGGTATGCAGGAGTGGATGTTGTCAATGACTTTTATGCATATAAATATGCCAATTATTAATGTCCTGTCTAAACACTCAAGGTCGTTAAGGACTAAAAAATTCAATGGCCTACAGAGCAGTGATGAACTGCACATTCCTTGCTTTGTTTCCATAAACTAGATTGAGGCCTTAGAGTAATGTAGCCTACTACAGTAAATAGTTCGAACGTAAATGAACGAAGTGTGTCTGTTGCATTTTGTTCCAGATCTCTGGGACATTCTTGCAACCTGTTGTCTCCGTCCACCCACCTGCCTGCATTCGTCTTGCTCGGTAATTATGAAGTACATGTACATAGTTTTTGTTCACATTGGTGTATAGGGCTTCCGGGTACACGTGAACTCAATCAATAAACCTTGAAATGAAAGTTTATGCTGAACATGCTGAATGCACTTGGCAGTTGATGACACGAAGGTGAATGGCCTGCCTGATGCTTCACTGGACCCTTGTTCTACTGCAGGCATTTACCACGATGTCTGCAAAACCCTTTGTCAGCTGAGTCAGGTCATAAATACAGATCTCCGTCAGCTGATTCAGAACATTATGCAAACCACTTGGTCAGCTGATTGGGGCTTTGGTGTGGCTCTTATGTCACTATAGGCTATTCAGAGCAACTGATTCAACAAAATATTACCATTTCCTGGTGGCATCCAATCATTCACCTCTAGCTAAAAAATCCACCTTATTCTGGGGAGCTGTTGCCATGGTAATCTCGTTTGGAGAATTGTGATGTATAACTCTTTTTGAGCATGTGTGGTAGTGTGTGACTTGTTGAATTGACGCCAATTGGGGTCAGACGTGGGATGTTAAGAGTCAGGCAAGCAGGAAACTGCATCTTTCTGAATCTGATGTTGATCTGGAAATGTGGCATACTAAGTAAATTCATGGGATGGATAATGCACGTGCATGAATTTGGATAAGAATGTGTCACTATCTTACGATGGTGCTTACATGTATATCGCTGAAGTATGAAATATGAGGTTGATTGTTTAAAAGGGTGAAGATCAAGATGAGTGAATGCATCTGCACCACCACTGCCCTAGACATCACGAGGCGGGAAATCTGCTCCGATACTCTACGTAGGCGCAATCCTGGCGCAGACAGAATGGGATCAATAACAGAAGTACAGTCTGTTCTCGTGGAATATTCCTCCTACAGACTCTGATGCATCCAACATCAAGTGTTAGTGTAATAAGAGATATCCATTTATTCTTGAGGGTGTGAATTTCTGTCATCAATTGACGTTGCATTTAGTTAGATTGAAGTGATACGCCTACACAAAATCTGATCTGATTCTAGTAGCTCCATACAGACATGCTCATCTGTGCGACTACCAGTACTTTCAGTTTCACTACGCTACATGTATTTCCATTGATGTAATTTACTATTGGCCCAAAATAGGCCTATCTTGTGGGGGGAAACAAAATATTTCTCTTGAGTGAAGTGATGGTATGTTTGACAAAAAACGTAATGAAATATAATTTAATTTGTTTGGAATGCTACAAATAGACCTTGACCTAGTGCTGAACAATGCATACCGGTACACCAGTGAATGGCTAATAACTGCAGCAATTACAATGCTATCTTAATCAAAATCTGAAGCAAATGAGCTTTTTATTTCTCATGTGATCATCTCTGCCTCTTTCAGCGGGGATGTCATTCTCATCGATTCGTTCCATTTTCACATGACATCAGATTCATAATGATACAGAGATGATTCACCATGCCATCAGCATCATTTGTATCATGTTCATCTTCATATCTTATCACTGGCGAAGAAATGTGAAAACACCTTCAGCATCTGGTTTCCTTCTTGTAAATCCATGTTCCTCTCAACTCATGATGGTATGCAATGCCATGGTCCTTCGTGTAATTCACTCCCAGCCCTGAAGAGAGTTACTGATGAGCCAAGGAGATTTACTAGTACATTACTGTAACAGGGGTGATTTATAGGCGTGGAGATTACATGCTGGGATAGGCTGACTCAACTGTTGATCAATCATTCCATAGATCAACCTGATGTGCCTGGAGGGGATTTGTATTTTTATGGCAAGTCTGAAGTACTGTGCAGGGCTTAATCATTGACTATATCAGCTGTGTACTCCATAAGGCCTATCATGATTCCCGTGTGGCACGTGTGTTACGGCACAATATAGAACTTCAATATTATAAGTTATTGATTTAATTGTATTGTCGAAGCCCTTAACCAAGTCCAGCTATGGTGCACCTGGTGTTGAATTGTATGGAACTCATGAGAATGGATCCGCAATCAAGAACCTCTACTTCCTTCCAGACCAGGTGTGTAATTTCAAATTTTGACTACTTCAGGAACCTGGTGTCTTTGGACTCAGAATGAAACTGGAATGACCTCATATTGGTCAGGCTTTGATTTTGTCAATATTCCATTCTTTAGATGAAGATATTGTAGGATGACAACACTATAAAGGAGTGAATCAGTAGAAGAACATGTCAGTTGTTTTGGTTTGACGGGACATGACCCATGTATACAATAACTTCTCAGCGGGAATCACATCTCCCGGTTGTGATCTTGTCTAGTCTTTCCTCGAATCCGATGTTTCATTCCAGGGTCGCTTGATCAGCATTGATATTGACAATAACCTACATCTGTGGGAGATTAACGTTAAGGACAATGCAACCATCTTGGAGGAGGTGAAGAAGTGCAGCGTCGGAGCGGATGAAGGGTACGTACTCTGTAATTGACAGCGGATAATGTCTCAAGTTGTACTTCACCGCCGATTCGAAATCTTGTCTTAAGGCCCGTTTATACAGACCGCGACTGCGACCGCGGCACCGACCGCGGCAGCCGCATCGGATTGATCAAATGTAAAATGAATGGGAACGTTTATACACAACGCGACCGCGGCCGCGACCAAAATTTTGGTCGCGCGGCATGCCGCAGAGATTGCCTCCAGAGCGAAATTTTTGAAAATGCCGCGCGACACTTTTTTTTGCAATGTGAACTTCAATGTGGTCCTGGCATATTTCCAGGCGACCACGGCGTTTTCGTTTATACACAGCGGCTGCCGCGGTCGCAGTCGCGGTCGCGCTCTGTATAAACGGGCCTTTATAGTGAAGTGAGTGCTGCCAGACTACATCCAGTGTATAGTCGGGGGTAGTTCACAGGGTGTATGAAACTAGCACTGCTTAGAAAAGTCCTTAGGGAGGAAGAGTTGCTAAGTGTCCTCTGCTATGCTCGGGTAAATCTGCCCTCTTCTCATCAAACGTCTTTCTGTTTTCAGACACCAGAGCCAAGTCTCTGTATGCTGTCTTACAGCAGATGCAGAGACCCTTCTCATTGGGACCGAGGGTGGTAATATCCTTCAGCTGGATGTTGCTGCCTTTACTTTGAAAGACAAAGTCATCTGCCAGGATGTTATCATGCAAGGGTAAGTTGTTTATTCAGGGTTGTCTTGAGAGTTGAGCACCAAATATGTATTCTATTCTATTGACTCTATAGACAATACCGGGTGCATAAATGAACAGCAGGAGTGCCCAGAGGAAACCAGCATTGTCTAAGCAGCCACTCCCTAGGCTCATGATGAATGGGGTTAACCAGGGATTGAATCCGGGTCCTCAGCTGGTGGCAGGCACTAAGAGTTCCACTGCGCCACTCGTGAAAGCGATCATACTAAGCAGTAGAGAAAGGTTCCGAATCCATGCTAGATACTTCCAGTTCTTTGAATGTGCATTTCTTCCTCTTACTCAATTATCAATATTCACCACTTCTGTATTGGTGCAGTGCTTTTGCGCCCCATGAGATGTTATTAGGCAACTTCAAAATGTATAACTCTGAACTGGTTTTGTGAGTTCCTGTATGAACTGTGTAAAGTGGATGACTGGAATGGCTGAGATGAGGCCAGTAATGGTACTTGCAGACATGAAGTGAAAGGGGTTGTTACGTGCATCTTCCATTCGAATGGATTTTGTATGTTTTGGCAGCCGATTTGCAGTGGCTGGGTTGAACTATGAGTTCATACATGTATGTCCTAATAAGACTCTGTTCTCGTAGTGCTTCTAAAATGATCATCTCATGTGCAGTGGTGTCAAAAGGCTGTTTGTCAAAGGACCTAGAAAACACTTTGATCTGAATAGGTGGGAATAACAGTCAAATTATGCTCCCTAAATCAAATATAATCTGCTGCACTTGGGGTTTAATTTCCATCATCGGCATAGATATGAAAATTTGCTAAATGGAGAATAAATTGTACCTCCAGACAACCATTATGCCAATGTTCTGTAGTTCGATTACCACTTGATTGCTTGACAGCACTTAGTGTTTTCAATTCACTGTCGGATAATTTGCTTTGTAATTAAGTTGAATAGGTTTCTGGGACAGAATGGCTAGTTGATGGTTGAAAAAGTCACTGTTTCCCTCCTACTTTTGGTGCTTGTGGTTGTAAACAATTCAAGCGGTGTTTAGATATACTTGAACTGCTTTGCTGTGTTTAAAAACGGATCGAAAAACTGATCATTCGTAAGCTGAAACTGAGCCAGTGATTGGGACATACCAATCAACAGCATTTTGGTTCCCATCAAAAATTTTCATACTAATTTGGTGTGGTACCGGTACATGTAATTTGGTGTCTGTGGATATGTTTCTGTACCAAAACAGTAACCATTCCTCCTCCTGTGCAGGGATGGAATTTGCCTAAAGCCTCTCATACAGTTTTCCCATTGGTCCCTGCCTTTTGCAGGTATTGCTCTTTGTTGATATCGATCTATAAAGATTACAGTTACAAACAGGGCTGATCTGAAGCTGGGTTTCCATTGTAGTCATGTAATATACACTAATCTTACATTTCCACACAACCTCTGCTCAAACTCTATATTTCCACTGACAGCCTCTTGGATAATCATGGTAAACAAGTTTATGACCACTTAGTTACAAGATTTATTGCCTGTTGCTATGTAACGGTGTCTAAATTTGTCCTAGGAAGTCATGAAAAGTGTCCTCGATGCACCTGATGTTCAATAACCAGCAAGATTAATGTTCCTCTTGGGGTTGCCTGTAGAAACACGGTGATCATGCAATGTCATCAAAAAGGTTTAAAAGAGAATCTTGGCTTCATCCAGTGCATCAAGATTTCATGTCTTTGGATCTCTGATCTCTGATATGTAAGAAATTGACATTGAAAAGTGTCTTGCAGATTGATGAAGGAACGGTTGGTGAGGGGGGATCATTGTATATCAATGTCATGGACAAGTAGGCCTAAATGTATTGATGGCATTTGTGCAATTTGGGACCGGGGTTGCAGGCAGCAACTTCTCAATCTTTCACCATGGCGATATCGTAGCGTGCTGATATTAGTCGATAACAACTGAGTACTGTTCTCCCTTGATGGTGATATTGCGTCCACCAACGACCTTGTAGATGATATTATATGCATGACATTGTGGGCCAGAATCGCCAATCATTCATTCATGACAGTCGTAGTTGCAGAGTGTTCCGTAGTTGCAGTGTTCCGCGAGGCACATTTGCTCTCAGGGGTGTTCTATTGATGGTTTTAAGCATGAAATATCTTCATTCCAATCCTGTGGGGCCGTTCTGATGTTTGCACTGTTTTTCTTGAAGACTCATGAAGATGTAATTATCAAGCAGTAACTTCTCAGCTTAGACATGTTAGAAGCCATAATCATGTCTTCATACTCTTAATTGAGCTTTTCTGCAATGGGCTGTCATAATTTTTGCCTGGTGCATAAATGTGATAATTACCAGGACCCATTCTGCAGTTAATGCCCTCTGCAGAGGTAAATTGATGATTTTTGCTTCCTTTTTCTGTTGTACTTGTTCAATTACAGCTGTGCAATTGACATGACAATGTGCCAAAAAATTCACTCCCCAGTGTTGATTTGAATATTAAACATCTCGGTTGGCAATACCGACCAGCTGTGTTATTACAATAGTTGCAGTGTATTTTAATATGTTGGGGTAAAAGCTATAATATACAATGAGAAAAATTTATCGAATTGGACCATCTGTTACTCGTGCCCATCGGTGGAAGCTGACTCTCTACTGTCATTGATAATACTTCCATTATGAATCAAAAGATAATGGAGCACTGGGGAATGGAGTCATCTTTGACATTATATTCAATTTATATGAAAAATGGAGTTTGGGATTGAATTGCCTGAAAGTTGGAACTCACCATTGTTTAATCACTTGGGACAAAAACTGTTACGGGAATGCAGCGAGAGTGCAGAATTACTCTTGAGTTTGGTCATGTCGGCGTTTTTTACTGTTGGCCATCAACAAATCATGGCAAATTCTCTGCCTTGTTTATTCATGGACTTATCTGGTAGGGAACCAATGGTCACCAGCACTTGCAGAACGTTGCAATCTATTTGATGTAAGAGAACCTCTGAATATTGATGAGAAACCTGGTACTAATGGACATGATGGAGCGAACTATGGCAGTAAGGCTGACATTTAGTCTGATTGTTGCTTATCGAGTTGCTCAGGAGAAACCAATCCTATAGCATCAGTGCAGCATCATGTTTCATGTAGGCATGCCATTGGTATTGGTGATACTCGGAATCAAAAGATCCAGTTTCATTTCTGATATTTCACCTGCATTCAGTATGAAGGGATCTGTGCTTTCTGAAGGTAATTGTGTGTTGTGCCTCATGATGTTGAATTCAATCATATCAGAGGATTTGGTTTGGGTTGTTATATCATTGAGTGACATTTGGCACACTGGGATTCCACAGCAGAGGGAGCTAGTGAAATGGTAACTTCATTTTGGATGTAGGCAGGTTCTCTTGTGGAAAACTGATTGTTGTCAGGAGCTAAGTCTGTCACTGATGGGGCATTGTCTTGTGTGATTTGGATAAAATGGGATAAATTATTCATTTGGGAGACAATAGGAGCTGTCAGTCAGATGACCAATAGGTGTCACTACGGCCCAATTCAATGCACACAGCGGATCCATTCATTCTTGATTGAGCACCAATCACGTGGATTTTCCTGTGTTGGTCCGCTAGAACTTTGTTGCCATCTTTTGGCAATAGGCGTGGCTGGCTGCTCCTATTGATTTAAGACAGTGAGAGCCAAGGTCAGTCAGCCTACGAAGTTGAAGTTGCGGCTGATATGAAAATGATGAATGTGAAACCCAGGTCCAGGAGAAGCGTGATATTCCTGAAAACCAATACCACTGATTCCTCTGTTATAGACGGACAGACACGGAAGCAACAATATCCATGGTATTCCTTGGCAACTTTCAGTCAGGCACCTCCTATGTCTGGATTGCATGGTCTAGCTCATGTGGTCATGGTGACGGATGTTGGCACAATGGTGTACACCATGCCACATATATTGGTTTAATATTACTTTATTTGTCTGATGAAGCGCTCAGTAAGTGTTCAGTACAAAACAATTATAATATCCTTGTTGAGTGCATCTGTGTAATTTTCACTGAAATTCACAGTCAGTGTCCTGTTGGTTGGGCTCAACACTCATTTTCCCCCTCCTTAGAGTAGACCTGATATGAGGGCTGTGACTTGTGGTTACTGTCATTGACGTCATGTTTGTATTCTCTACCAAGGCCAGACATGCCCATTGGAAGTGGTAGATTGACTCAAACCCGTTCACATCTTCACATTCACCTTCACATAATCTGGCTAAGTGGGCTTGTAGTTCTTATAGGCCTAGTGAAGAGATTCATGAAGAGATTCATTTTAACTCCACAAACGATGCTTCTTTTCTCTGGTGATTTCAAACAAAGTTAGAGAGTCCCAAGTTGAACTGTTGGTGGATTATTAATACAGCTCATATCAGCTCAGAGGGATGCATCTCATCATGGCATGTACAAACTGAGCTCTTGTACCTCATTCAGCTCAGTCCAGATGATGAAGAGGCTTGTATCAGCTGTCATTTAGTGGTGAGATGTTCAGCTGTATCGTCCTACTTGTTGGAACAGACTACTACACACATCAGACTTCTTCTTTGGCATTTGCATGGATGGAATGCCGTGGCAAAAGTTACATGATGATTATTTCTGTCCTGACTCATAGCCGACCCATCAATCAAACAAAAAAGTTAGATGCATGCAGAGCATGTCCTCAACCTATCTCCTGAATTGTTTGAGAACTACCATCTGCTCACACAACTCAAAGAATGTGCCAGAAAATTCTCTTGTCCGTTTTTTTTCTGCGGCAGTTGCCGGCTGTGCTGTTGTTTGAAGAATGTGTTGTTGCGAATGGCCATGCTGGCAGCGTCATGGTAACTTGCTTTGAGAACCGGATCTGAATAATCAACTTGATGAATGTACCAAAGCTTGACCATTAGCAGCTGGTTCATGCTCGAGTCGATCTGCATGGCTATGAATATGTGGAGCAGTTTGAGCTTTCCTCAGAGATGTGTTGGTGTTGTTTTGACTTCCTTCTTGAAAGACATGGGGTCAGAGTAATGAACACTTCAAAAGTTTGGTGAGATTATCTCCTTTGACAGGCCCCGGAAGGCCTCTGCTCAGGTATCCTGAATACATAATTCATGATTTATGGATTTAGTGCACATGCACTGGACTCCACTTACAAATCATGATATTGTGCAGTTTGTTTACAAACGACTCCACTTATAAATCTGTGCAATGAATTCAGTCAAAACTACTCATGATATACCTGCATGCAAGGTAGTTTTTCTCATTTCACTGGTTTTTGTTGTAGGACTTGCAGTCTACTTCAAAGTTTTGATTCATCATAGTCTGTCACAGAAAAACGGGCATCATCTGCCTACTCCATAATAAAAGGCGAAATTATTTTGACCCAAATATTCAATGCAAGAGGTGACTATAGTTTCCTCCCAGATCATTGTGTTCTGTAGTGCTCTTAGGAATTGCAGCTCATTCATGATTTTCTGATCTAATCTAAAAAATAAGTATTTTACCGACCCATTTATAAAGTTGGTAACAATCGTGGTATGTACATCCCACTCCTAGAGTGTTGAAAAAACCTCAGGAATCATTTCGTCAGGTCATTTCTGGATGGTTATTTGGTAATAAATATGTCGACTGAAGGAGCGATAATAGCCCATCTTGTTGATGGGAATTTATCGGCTGATTTATGGCCCTTTTAGGGTCATAAACGGAGATTTGCATGTCAAATTGGCATTCCTTGCATAAAGTTGGATCCACCCGCATCAGCCATTGCTAGTTTTATGATGACCAAGTTGTTGCTGCACAAGCTGGTGCAACAGGATCTGCACCACTGTGGAACTGTGACTGTATTTAGGAAAAAAATTGATGTACTTTGAAGATGTTATACACTACATGTATATAACTTAAACAATCCATTAATTTTCACTGATAATCTCGGACAGGCGTGACTGGATTCGTGGGAATCTTGATCTGAGCGTGGGCAGTTAAATTTCTTTCATACTGAACTGCATGACATTGTATCTTGTTATTTATGAAGTATTTCCATTGTCTCTTTGCAGAGTCGCTGATGACTTCAAGCTGAATCCAGGTTCAGTTGAAGCCATTGCCCAACACCCAACGGAAGCAAGCAAGGTGAGTCTGTTGTCTGAAATACCAGAACAGTAGTGCTCATGAGATAGCTAGCATTCGATTCCCTGACTAATCATTGATGTCCAAGGTCAGAGGACAATTTGTCCCTTAGGATATTTTGTCCCTAGACAGTTTGTCCCCTAGGGCAATTCGTCCCCATACAGTTCGTCCCCAGATATCCCCATTGGTTGGCATATGTATACATGTACCTACTGCATGTCTGATCATGATGATGACCACAACTCAAGTGCATGGAGCGACAGGATATGTCTGGGAGTTAGTCATCCATTGAAAATTATTGAGGAAATGACAACTTCAGTGATATTATTTTGTAATGACACAGATGTTTCAAGTATGAGTCAGTTCAGTGTCAGTGTTCTGTAGCATGGCAAAAACTGCCCTGGGATTATTTTTTGCCTGGAATAGTTTTTGAGATGAACTAAATGAGGAGGCGGTGCTTATTTCTTGGAAAGCAGAAAGCCAAATTGCTGTCTCATTATCTGAATGTTCTGTAAAATAAAGTTGAAAAATATGGTTTCTTTGTTGTTGCAATTTGTTGCATGTGTACTTGTCTAGTAGGTGGGAAAGAAACGTTCATGGGATTCTTTTCAATGCATTGAGGTATGCTTTTCATTTGAATTCCCAAAATAACCATTGAATGCACCGAATTGTAAAGTTAGAGGAAAACATCATTCAAAAGTCTTAATTTTCATGCTGAGTGCTTTTGAAAATGGTCGGAACTTGCCTGGGTCAGCGGGCCTACTGGCTAGAAATGTACTAGTGGCGTGTTGTGAAGTTTGGTTGTGGTGTTCAGAAAGGTTTATACGTACTCCTGAAGTTCGTTGTACACATGCCACGGGGGAATTGTGATACTTCATTTCGAAGTTCATCTGCATAATTGAAATGAATGGCAAACCAATGAATGTGTACTGATGTAATATTATACCACTTCGATGAAGTCTCGTCCCACTTAATCCAGCAGAAAAATGTCAAAGGCTTGGTCTAGTGGAATTGAGACCATTCCTGAGCTTCAGTAAATTGAACTTGAACTCAGAGTGGCCTCCAAGGTTACGCTGGGCCTACAGGGTGAACTCAGTTGAGTGCTGTTGCTGCGTAGTTGGGGGATCAGATTGAGGCTTCTCACCGCAATGCAGAGTACGGGGTAGATATCAAAGGGTTAAAGTTAGATCATGGAACATTAAAACAGTGTTGGAAGAGCTGTGTCTTCTTGCTTGATTGGTGTTGCCTCTGCTCTATGTACACAACTTGATGAATAATGCTCTGACTCATGCAGTTCAGACGTTTCACCATGGTAACTGTATTCAAACCAATGATCTCATGAGATGAGGAGATAAGCATTGTTTTTAGAAAGGAATGTTAACCTAACCAGCCATTATTGTGCAGGTGTGACGGAAGATTTGTTTCTGTACCCCTAGGTATTCATTCATCATGATAATCATCCTCATTAAATTCCCTACCCCACTCTACCCCACCCCGTTGTAAAAGATGGGACATTATCAGGTTGGCCATCCATTGGAAGTAGACTGGGGATGGGGTGTGGGGGTTTATTTTAACATGAACTAGGCTTTGATTTACTCTGACAGAATATGATTGGCTCTCACAGAAATGTCACAAGTAGGCCTACTTATGATTCGGTCACATGCAATCAGTGTTCTGTCCTGACTTGTATTTTGCGAATTTCAGGTACGTTCCCCCAAATTTTTCTGTGCAGGTCAGAGACTTTGGTCAAGTTCACCCTACTTTTGTTGTAGATAAAGAGGATTACCTGCCCTTTGGCAAGAGTACAAAAAAAATCCTAATTTGTCCTATTTTTGGCCTGATTCTGACCTGATATTTTGGTTGGGTGGTGTTCGGTAAAAAAGGCAAAGGGAAAAAAGGTGGTCCATGTTGCCTTGTCTACCTTTCTGTGTCTACACATACTTTTTTGGTGCTTTGAGTGTTCACTCCTTGAATGCAGAAGTGTCCAACAATTGCTTATAGTATGGAATATTCCAAATCTGCACGTTCAGTCAAACACTTGAACACATGGGAAGCTTGCTCCATTGATGTCTTCAAGTGTTAACTCACAGGATTTCATGGCAATGCTGTCCTGAAGCAGCATCTTGAAACCCCGACAATGTAGACATGACAAAATATCTACGTGTTTTGTTAAAAAATATGTCTTTTGTACATGGAGAGAAACAAAGTTGGGGTGAAATAGCCACTACAGCCTGATGTTGCGAAACAACCACAAGTGGTTGCAATCTTTGTTGACCCAGGTATTTGGGTTGAGAATCTCAAAAGTCTCAAGCACATCTCATATACTTTAGCTGGCTGTTGTTCGCAATCATGTATTTCAGTTGTAATTTAGTCTTTGAGTAGTCCCCTGATTACTCGGTGGGCAGAATGGGATGAAAGATTAAATTTTTGGAATATCCATATGAATAATGTGAGCTGAGTGCCAAATATGGGTTTACTACCTCCATAGACACATTAGGCAAGTCTAATGTAGAGCAGAAGGAAACCAGATGCCTGGAGAAAGTGCTTTCAAAGAGATAAACAATGGAAGACTTGTCTTCTGCCTCTTGGTAACCTGATGAATGTCTTCACCTGGCAGGCC
>NMRB01000041.1:599292-613156 GCA_002633025.1 Notospermus geniculatus
GATGTAGTTCGTTAAGTGTTGCTGTGTCCATATAATGAGGTTCCAGCCACTCCTTGCACTGAATGGCCTCCACCTCAGGGGGCTGTGTCTTTCAATGTATTAAAGGCTGAAACCAGAACCTGATGTCTGCATCACATTCAATGCAATATCGATTTATTATCGACCCTGTGTACTCAGCCTAGGTGTCAGTTCAGACATCAGAGGAAAAAAATTACCAGGGATGGTGTATATGTAATAGTCAGGCTGCATTTATGTCTGGTTGATGTAATTGGGACAGTGGGTGGGTGCCCATGACTAGAATTTTGATGGACTTGATTTGATCTACATCTATTTGATGTCTGCTGGATGTAGCGTAAATTAGGAAAGTGGGAGTTTGGGGTTTGGAATTCAGTTTGAAATTCTGATAATAAAAGCTAACGACCTTGAGTAATTGGCTGTGGTCAAAGAATCCTTGCCAGATCAGGGCCAAACTTTCATCGAAACGGCGCAAAATTTATCAAATGAAACAAAGTCAGTGACAGTTTCCCACTCACAAACCACTACTTTGCAATTTCTTCGACAAGACACTGATCTCCAGTCTTCTGCTGCAGATTGAGAAAGATTGATTGGTCTTTGTCCAGCGTTTCGATCATTTTATTGTGCCAAATATATGACATATCAAACACATTTCCTATCTTCCTGTCTTACAGGACCATTCCCATGCAAAGCCATCAACAAGATCCTGTGGAAGACTGCCAAGGGGTGAGTGTCAAACTAGATCTCAGCGAGTATTTCCTCATACAGTGCTCAAACAAAACTGAATTTGGGGAGGCTGCTGTGATGCTCTGCCAGGATGTGTGCTGGTTTCAGCTACAAATGATATCAGAATGCCGTATCACCAGCAATTTAGATCTAAGGTGTAGTAAAAGCATTTTCACTTCTTTTATAGTGGTCCTTACATCATCCTGTCTGGTGGAATGCCCCGTGCCAGCTATGGAGAACGCCACACCGTCTCCGTCATGCAGGGAGTCAACCAGGTCGTGTTTGACATCACATCAAAGATTGTTGATTTCATCACCATTGATGAGGAAGGTATTGAAGGGGAGAGGCCTGGTAAGTAAAGGAATGAGATACCGTATAGAGGTTCTTCACGTGACGTCACACTTCCATTTCGACACAATGCCGTCATATTGGCCGTCAAAATGTAAAACAACGTCACGGGAAGAAACAGCATCAACACACAGATCCTGACGTCAGAATGTCATGACATGATATTTTGATGTCAGTGCCAGCCATTGATTCTTTGCAGTCACGTGACTTGTGATGTCAGTGAAGAACCTCTATAAATGTTTAGAAGACATGAAATAAGACCAGATGATGGGGAAGTTTTGAAGGCAGTGGTTTCTTCTCTATCTTGTGGTGCTGAAGTGATGGGGAAATTGGGGTGGCGCCTGGTCACGAGTCGAGATTTTGAAAGGAATACACTTGCCGACTGAAGTGATATGTTCCTGTTTCAGCGGCTAACAACCCACACACCCTGGTCATCATCGCCGAAGAAGAGATGATCGTCATTGACCTCACAGCAGAGGGGTGGCCGACGTTCCAGCTTCCCTACCTGTCAAGTATGCACTCGTCAGCCATCACCTGCGCTCATCACGTCAGCGCTGTCCCTGAAGCAACATGGAACAAAATCGTTGCTGCTGGGAGTGCCCAGGCTTGCAAGCATACTTCAAGAGTAAGTAGAGGTATAGAAATCTGGGCTGTCTGTCTTGTTCAGGTGCCTGGGACTCGCCTGTTAAGTAATGGATGGTGTCTGATTATAGAGACCAGGGATATATGAAACATATCTATCATAATGAAATCTGAATGTAACAAAATTCATGAGGCAAAAAGGTTTGAACAGTGCAATGTGTTTTCATCGTTGATCGTATAAGGGTGATTTATATGGACTCAGAATGAACTGGGAATGAAAGTGACTTGAAATTATGAACTGAGTTAAGCCAACCGGAGTGACACCTGTGAACTGTTACCTGGTGTTGGTGGAACAAGCCTTGTGAAGAGCAAGGTACGCCAGCAAATTGAGGGCAACTGTGCTGCAAACAGTCCTCTATCTGGGGGGAGGGGCTTGATAGTGGGGCATGATTCCTCTTTTCCATGTGAACAGCTATAAAGTCCAGTTGTTTTAACAATCTGCTGTAATTTCACGAATATTGACGTCAATCATTTGGTGTTTACAATGCGTAGGCATTAGCTATTGTGGAAATATATCCTGTTTAACCCCTTCCTGATCCTACACCAGCTGGATAGGTACACTTGTTGCTTTTTAACCCATTATTACCAAAAACTAATATGGACTAAATTGTCCAGGGGCAGCAGCCATTATCCTAACTGTTGTTGAGAGCCCGACTTCAATAGTGGAATAAGGAATGTGCTATTTATCAGGGATTCTGCCAGGATTGTCAAGGAGGGGGAGAAAAAAATGTCAAAAAAAAATTTTTTTTTGAAAAATTTTTTTTTGGTGTTTTTTGTTCAAAATGGCCTTCAGTGTCATTTTTTACACGCCAAAGTGCAAAATTAGTCTTCCTTCTGCACGAAGCACAAAATACACTTATTTGGAAGGAAAATACACCTAATTTTGAGGTGTATTTGAAAATACACTTTGAACACCCCAAAATACACTAAGTTATACCTAGGAGTACACAGTTGGACGATAAAGGGTTGGCAGCCCTGAATAGTAGTGTAACGGTGACCATATTTGGTACAGCCTCTGACGTCAAACACAACTCGGCCAGTCGATCGGCAATTTCCGTCAGTTTTCGTGCCAAGTGACTTCCTTGTAATGGCATGAATGGCCGCCGCTCAGTTCGATTTTTATTCGCAGATGCCGGGAAATTGGGTCTTTTATCCTCCAATTTTCAAAAATTTCTTCGTGCGAGGGAGGGGGGCCCCCCTCGCGCTTCCCCCTCTCGGGCCGCCACGTTACTCCCGCCGAAACTTCGAGGGCCCTGCCAGGGCCAATAATGCTAAGGCTTCGGCCTGGGCGGAAAAATCTAATACAAATACCAGTCAAATGCACGATGATAGGTGGCTTCATTGTGGTCGACCAACAGGATGCCGATGTAGTCGTCTTCTCAGACATCTTGAACCCTTATCGAAAACCTTGATCTAGCTACAACATCCTCAAACAAGTTCTGTCTGAGTGGTGGTGGTCAAGAGATGGGGAGCATTCGATATGACTATTTGCCGACATTGTCATGTCGGTGATGAAAATGTGACTGTTATTGGGTTGCTCAGAATTTGTGTTGTTGGAATTCGTCTGGCTTTACTTGGTCGGATTGAGAAGCCATCATAAAAAGAAGCTTGGTGAGGACTGGTGTGTTCCTGCAACCCGGCTCCTGATATGATGGTATCAACACCCCTTTGATTGCCTGGATACTCACGACATCAGATTTGATGGCAAGTCGTATGCTTTCCTGCCCAATCCACTTTCCCTTTTACATTCATTTTACGATTTAGATCATGCCTGATTATTCACGATTTGATGGCTGGCCGGTTTTTGATGGCCGGGCTGATCGTAATGGTTTCTCTGTTACTGGTCCTGGATATCTTTCAAGGCACTGCTTCCAACCAAATCCCTGGAGAGAGATCATGGAAAAAACATGAATAGTGTATGGAGTGATGGCGACCCGATCAGTAAGATACAGATTTTGTTGACAAGTGTCCTCTGATGGTCCTACTGACGGTCCTTTCAGCAAAGCTGTGTGTGGGTCATCAGAATCAGTTTTAGAGCACCGGGTGTAACCGTTAGGAATCCTATCTCTATTCACACTTCAACCTTGTCTCGTCTACTCTGGGCGTGGCAGCGTGTTGAGACTAATCACAGTAATTGCCATCATCTCTATCCCTGGAAACGTCGTGACTGCATCAAACATCGATTCGTCATTCTTCCTAAATAGATTACGGTGTCCCACCCACCCTTACCATGCTGAAAGCATCAGGGACTTGGTATCAAGGATGTCCAATTCATTTTAAAATCCAGACGATCCCTATCGATCGAAGTCTAAAATTATCCATTGCATTTTATGGAGGTTGAAAGGGACATAAATATTGATTAAGTTATTTATTGTCTCCACTCGGCTGGTTCAGACTATCTATTGATTGTTTTAGCGGTGTTGCACGGAGTATTATGTGTCCTCACTGAGAGCCACGCTGAGGTAGACACAGAACTAAATGAGACAAATGATGAATAGGTTGCTTATCAACCAGAAAAATCTACCTGGATGATTTTATTATAGTGTCTGTATATGGTAAATTGAGAATGCTCTGGTAAGTGGTTGATGTTAAGGAACATCAGGTTTGGGGCTGTATGTAGAAGGCATTTTGATATTCATTCAACAAGTGTACATGTATCGATTGCGTTGATCACGAGAAAAACCCACAAAGTTTATGGAGGAAAATGATCCAGGAAAGTGCTTCACGCACCGGGATGAAGGAAGGAGCGATCTCGAAGATAGAAGTATTATTCAATGGGAAAGTACCACTCAATCCAGAACTGTCTCACTTGTTGATGAGCCACACATTTCCAATCAAGTGGTATTCTGGTCGTCTTATCCAATCTCCCAGGAAAAAGGTGGCTGATGTCACTTGATCTACATTAGTAATCACCCTAACACTTTGTCATAATTACAGGAAACAGTGTGTACTGGTTGCTTCATCAGTTAACCGCCCAATGAATTCTGATGGCAAAATTTCGAAAAACCCACCACATATTCATTTGTTGGTCACTTACCAACAAACGTAACCTCAAGGCAGAACAACTGGCCACATGGTTTCACACACTGCCATTGAAAGATCTTGCTGTGAAGAGGCAAAGTCATTAGATCATTTGGACCTTGGGTGGTTTTGGTCAGCTTTGATTCAGTAAAGCTGGTGTGGATTGCATCCTATCTGCACCTGTGCTGCTCTCAGGAATGGTTGGTGATAAAACCCGGAATGAAACGAAATGAAATGAAATCATCGAAATGGGACTCGCAAGGAATTTGAGAATTAACGTAGGCCTAATCAAGTGTCATTATTTGCAGACGTATGCTTCCGCCTTGAGATTGACGTCTTCAATCAATCAGAATCATGATGTACGAAATTCCCTTCGGTGCTCCTCAAGTTACCGCCAGTTTTTGTTCTGCGTTTTCTTCACTCATTCGGTTGGTACATAAAGCNTACATTAGTAATCACCCTAACACTTTGTCATAATTACAGGAAACAGTGTGTACTGGTTGCTTCATCAGTTAACCGCCCAATGAATTCTGATGGCAAAATTTCGAAAAACCCACCACATGTTCATTTGTTGGTTACTAATACCAACAAACGTAACCTCAAGGCAGAACAACTGGCCACATGGTTTCACATCGTTTGCCATTGAAAGATATCTTGCTGTGAAGAGGCAAAGTCATCACATCATTTGGACCTTGGGTGGTTTTGGTCAGCTTTGATTCAGTAAAGTTGGTGTGGATTGTTCCTATCTGTACCTGTGCTGCTCTCAGGAATACCCTGCAAATTTGGGGGTTGAGGTCTGCCTGTGATGCATACACGTACAATACAACACTATGTCATCCATGGCCATTGTTAGCTCAAACAAATATTATACAAATCGTTTGTGAGAGGTCTAGACAAAGGATATTGGCTGCCGCATTTGCCATACACCATCTGGCTCTGTGACTATTGTCATGTGTCTCTTGATATGGATTTTGTCACATTCTGTCAAAATATACTCAATGGAGTCAGTCCAGTACACACTCCCTATCTATCATTTATGCTATTCAACAAGAGATCTGATAGTGGGATCTGGCCTTGTCATGGATGATGAAAATTCTGATGCGGCAAGGTTTAGCTGTTAGGTCGCTGTGTGGACGAGAAGTGGTTACAACTGCAAGTTCTTGTCCAGTGCTATTCCTTGCCTGGGGCATCTGGGTGTCAATTCTTGTCCATTGATCTTGATCCTCTTATAAGACTAATGGAAAATGGCACTGATAACCCTAACCCTTACATGGAGCCGTTACACTAGATACTGGACGAATTTTCCTAGAGCCCCGTGTTACATAGGATTAGACGATATTTACCCCTTTTCCAAAAATGGCCTTCTGACCATGTCCACTTGTGCATGCTATTACATGCAGGTACCTCTGTCTGAAGGCTGTCTTCTACTATCACGACTGTGGTCACTTTGGGTTTGAGTGCTCTGTTGCTATGTCAAGTCCAGACTATTCATCGCCTGAGGAGCTTGGTCAAGTTATGACCAGTTTGCACCTTCGTCTTGAAACTGAGTTGTCTAGTCAACCACCCATGAAGCTTGAAATCCTACGTTGTCTATTGCGATTGTGTTCAAGATGCAATTTGTATTGTGTTGCTGGTTTGTGGCTCCCCTCTGCTCTCCCAATCCCGCTCACCATTGGCTGTAACCATGTCGTTTCATCGAATGAAAAGAATGCGTCCCTCGGCCTTGTCTCTTTGGATTCATACTTCAATGGGTCCTTCGAATCAGACAGACTGTCATCACCCTTGAGGGTTTCCGGGTAGGATGTCACCTTGATGTCGTGTCGTGTCTCCTCCACCCCGTCCGCAGGGACTGTTATGACATCTTCCGAATGAAATGTAATGCATGTTGACATTGATATCAAATTCAACACCCCGGAGCCATGTACGGATATTTTGAATCAGATTACCAAGTCGGTGATCTATGTGTTCCTGAAGCTCATTTTACTTGAACGGGAATAAATATTGACAGGCTATCATGTTTCCTGATCAATTTCTTTAAATTACAAGAATCCTGTTGAGGCAAGATAAGCTACATCAGGTTGAACTTGACAGAATCGCCTTACAGTCTGCAAATCATGACATTGAAGGCCAAAGCTTCTTTTGTGGTGGACTTTCTATTCCGCTTGATGATGTCATCTCTTGAAAAACTGTCTCACCAACGAGCACAAGCAGCTAAAGCTGCAACAAGGAAATGTGATTGGCCGATCAATAAACCAGTATGTAAAGCAAGTGTTATAGGCCTATATAGATCTTGAATTAGACCTTGGGAAATTTCTCAAGCACCTGTCACAGTTCACACCTGAAAGCCAGATGGGATAGACGGGCCTTCAGCAAACCTATTTCTGTTAGATCTGCAGTGCCACTTGCAGATCACGCCAACAATCCTGCCATAATCTGCTTGAAGAACAGTCCATAATGTGTTCACATGACAAATGATTGCCGTCAACCGAAGTGATCTCTGGGATGGTAATCAGATGGAATATGCTTGCCGACTTCATCAATGTTATTGATAGTCTCGAAAATCTGATAATTGGCATGCGCAAGAAGCGGAGATCGATGGCTTTCTCCTGTTACTATTGAATCAACAGTCTGATGAATCAAATACCATAGATGAACGCCAAGGGTTGCCGATCTGAGGCAGACGCTAAGTGGTACTAATCATATTGCAGCATCCCAGCTTCAACCAGTATCCAACTCCTGTGTATCTCTCTACAAACCTAGAGGCGATCCTATACTCGTGTTTCCTTTGGACTTGGACTCCTTGACGATTTCATTCAAGTCCTAAGCAAGGCGATTGTGTTCACTCTTGACCCGTCCCTCGGCTGGTCTGAGAAGTTGAAGCAAGAGAGAATGTTATATCTGCTGGGGCTTATCCAGGGTCCATTGTTTCATCTGAAGCTGAAAATCGGTCCAAGTGACGAAGACATATTTGCTTTGATAATGACAGCATGGTGAAGGGCGGATAAGGAGGCAGATCAGCCCGGTACAAAAGGACAAATTACTGAGCACGTGTTTGGAATTGTAGATGAACTACATCCTTTTATCTACTCATGATTCACTGTCATTGCTATTGCGAATGCTCATACATCACCTAGGAGATTGGAGTTCCTTTGTGTATATGATGTCAGTGTTCTCCACGGGTTTTGGCCTAAGAGGGGCGGCGGTGGGCCCGGTGCTGAAGGCACTGCGCAAGGAGCCAAAGGCGCCTTCTGGCGGGGGTCCTCCCCCAGCGAAATTTGGATTTTAGGCACTCTGAGATGCGTTTTCTGAGCATCTGAGATGGATAATTGAGCGATCTAAGTCATAAATATTAGGGTGGATGAATTTTTAAGAGGGGCGGACGAATTTTTAAGAGGGGCGGGCTGTTTTTAAGAGGGGCGGATTTTGCCGTTGGTATTTTTAAGAGCGGGCGGGCCGCCCTTTTTTTAACTGGTGTGGAGAACACTGGATGTGTGTAGAAATGAGCGGAAGGAGGGTTATTTCACAAAAAGCTCTGGATTCATCACAAATTTGTCTGACCAGTTTGCAGTATGATGTGGAAGTACAGTACGTTGCACAATTGACCTCCCTGAATCCGCGTACCTTCCTAGGACATGGCGCGGAAGGTAACCTTCAGTTCATCGCGGATGGTACGGGTACGTCACGCGTCTCGGCTGCGTGACGTCGGGTGAATGACGTTACGTCGTCACTGCATGCCTTCCATGACGCCGCGCCACATCCTAGGAAGATACGAGGATGGTACGAGAATGACGCTGCATCTGGTACGCGGGTGGTGCGCGCCGCGGAAGGGAGGTCAATTGTGCAACGTACTGTATCACAACCCCTCATTCAGCAATGCCCCCTGAGGAGCCTTGATAGCCAAGTGGTATCACATGCACTCAGCAAGCGACAGGTCCCGGGTTCAAATCCTGCCTGGGCCATATGGTATTTCATTCCCGGCTCTTCACGTCCGTTGCATGGGACAGAAGCCGTGGGGCCTTTTACTTCTTTCTTTGCAAGGGCAAGTAAAAGACCCCATACAAGTGAGGAAGGGCCAGCTTAAAGCCCCACAATATTGAATTTTACTGGATTTTCAAAGTGTTGGGAGAATGCTGGTCGTGGTCTCATAGCACCGTGAAGGACCCCAAAGTGCCTGCCTGATGCGTATTTCCGAGAATCAAGGCCTAGTTTTCAGCACACAATGAAAAAATCTGCAGGGAGGGCTCTAATGTATTCAGATGGAGCGCAGTACATTTTACACGTCGTGACGTCGTGCACTGACGTCAAGAATCGCGGCGATGATTTGCGTTTTTCAGATTCAATACAGTGGGGCTTTAAGAGGGCCTCCTGTACTTACCAGGACAAGTAATGTTGTAGCTTCGACCCTGACAGAAAAATCAAGTACAAAAGTAATACCCTTCGTACCATGGGCTGATGTTTGATATGTTTGATTCACAGTTTCACGGTCCCATTTGAACTTGCAACCATTCGAGCAACAGGCACACTAGAAACCTGTTGCCATCCACCATCTTCAGTACACTTGAGAAGAAGGACTGACACATTGAGAATCTTGCCTGTCACAGTGACGGTATCTTATGGTTAACTACCCTCCATTGTCACAGCTAATAGTATTTGCCTATTGTCCCTTTAAGAGGACTATAATGGCTCATGAATCATGACACTAATGCAGACATCATGGTGATTACATAGTCACCAAAGAGCTTGGCAATATTGCCAGCATCTGCAAATACAAAACAACAGTTGGATGTAGTCCCACAGAAAGTAAATGTTGATCACTTAAATCAATTTGCGTTGGCAAACACTACAATTTATACTGATACTGTTAAATACTTACCTCCACATGTGTACTACAATTGATATGAAATTCAAATTGTATTGTTATTTGTTAAAATGATAGAGACACCTTGTCGTCTAGAAAATGATATGCTGCCAGTAGCACAATGCGGGATCACAATAGCTTAGCTCGTGATCAAACTTACAATGCAAGCCTGTCGCCAGGTATAGGCCTAAAGCATAATGAGCAAATGGGTGATGATATTGTTGTCTGGTGTGAAAAGGGCAAACAGTGATGCATAATGATACTGTATACAGTACATTGCACATGGACGTCCCTTCCGTGCCGTGCACCACATGCAGTGTCATGCGTGTACCGTCCTCGTATCCTTCGCAGACGTTGCGCGCCGTCATGGAAGGCACGCAGTAGAGACACGTGATGCACCCGTACCATACGCAATGATCCGAAGCGAACTGAAATGAACCTTCCACGTCACGTTCACGGGTGGGAGGTGCACGGATAAAGGTGGGCCAGTTGTGCAACATACTGCATGATTGGTGGGTGTGCTACCAGCTGTAATGCCGATAAAGACCTATTTCTCATCTCCTCTGATGTTGGAGAGAGCTATTTTTAAACGAGTGATTATTTGTTCGGAGTCAATTGATTTCTTTGCAATTGCAATAACCTTAATGAAAAATCTTTTGTACAAATCAAGTGCCATTGCTTTGTTATAAAATTCATATAAACAACCCATAAAAGATTCTGCACATTATTGTTGACATTCACAAGAGAATGCATAATGAGGTTTGCAACAGGAGACATATTGCTAGTCCAAACAAAGGAAAGTGGCTGTAAAACAAGTGAACTTGTGGCACTTGCCTGACCAAACTGGTTCACAAAGATCTAATCCTAGTATTAATCCAGTCTGACTCAGCATCAATGAAATTTAATTATTTATAACAGGGATTTAGAAACATGGTTAAAAATAGATGCCGTTTACCCCAATACAATGGCTTTGTGTCCTGGATCACATGGTCTGTCTAAATAAGGTTTGTTATTGTTTGGGAGAGTTGGCACATGTGGACGCCCCTGGGTATGCTGCCTGTGTGACTGCACTCAGTTACTGGGCTCCTGTTCAAAGGTAGTCACCATGTACAGGCTGAGCACACGATTTGGGTGTACAGCCAGGCATGTGATTGAAGTGGACGACCATTTCATCTCATACAAAGGACGAATGCATGTCTAGTGGTAAATGTACAGCGGCCTCCTTCATTGTTACCATGAAATGAACCTGCGTGGGTTTTGTGGGGAAGACACACGCACTTGGGACATGAAAGATGTGTTTCACCCGATGTCACGCCCACCAATAGCTGCAGTTTTGCAGTAATCGTGACAATGACAGTGAACTATTGTCTGTGTGTCCTTACTAGGTCAAGTCAAATGTCTTGGAGTTTCTGTTGCTCAGAAAGCACTGATGTCTGTCTGTTCAAATATGTGGTGATAACCTACTCACTCATGTGCAAAGGAGCGAGAATGTTCCACTGTATGGGCTGATTTAATAGACGTTTGCTAAGCTAACCATTGGTTGCACCAAAAATAGATAGGCATGCAAAAAATGTACATCTAAATTTTTCACCAAAAAGCCCCGTTTTCTAAGCTAGGGCTTTTTGGTGAAAATTTAGTTGTACACTTTTCGCATGCCTATTTATTTTTGGTGCAACCAATGGTTAGCTTAGCAAATGTCTATTAAATCGGCGCTACATGTACGTCTACTCCACAGTATTATGCATGTTTTATAAGAGAAACAATAAAATTTCACATTGGATTTCCACATTTGCCTTGGGCGTATTGTGTAGGAGAAAATACATGTACCGGTGCTTGTGCAATCAATTGTTTTGTACTGTGGGTATACAGGCACTGATATTGACTGTTGTTTCATACATGCAACTTGCAGCTTCATGAACCCTCAGCCCATCCTGTGACACTTTCACCTTGTTGATGCCAGGCTGACTACAGACTTGTGTGGGAAACTAGGCCTACAGGTTGAAAACATCAAATACTTGAATTAAAATCATTTGAAAATTATCACTTTGATGGCGAGGTTATGTAGCTGAACTCCCAGTGTGCAATGCATAACCTATTTTAGGACTGGCTTGCTATAATTTGCCTCAAATTACCAAAATAATGTATCAATTTCCTGTGTATCAATAAAATGAGCAATTTACTTGAGTAAAGGAAATGGAACGTTCATTTCAGCCTAATGTAGCTGCAGACAGTGATGGTGTACATTTCTATAGACAATGCTGGTGTGCATTACGCTGCCATTGTTGGCCAATATGCCAAATTCAAAAGCGTTTATCTTGTAATGTGTTGAGTTGAGGAGTGGGTGACTTGAAAATGGCCAGTTTTTACTTCGGAGGAAAAAATGAGAATCAATCTCATGGGCTTTCATGAATAGCGAAATGGAAAGAAGTCAGGGGAAATGGCTATATTTTGTTGGCAAGACGGGAGAATGCGAAATGGGCGGTAACCATGTGAACAGATCCACCTTGGTTGTCTAAGATGACCGAATTTCAAATGCCAAGATAACAGTAAGAAAAGGGGATCAAAGAACACATGATAGATAAGTAAACCATGGCTTTGTGACTTAAAACGCCTTCAGATGACAAATCGGAAGTGCTCCGTCCCACTTCCATACAGCTCCAGCCATAATCTCCATGTTGAGAGCGAAAACACACATGTTCTATAAAAATGGTTTTAGATAAGTGCAATATATGAACAATTCAGGTTATTAGTTATGTACTCTGCACCACATATGTACATGAGTCATTGCCGTGGTACGTGATGGACTGTCGGTGTCCTCATTTGATGTGGGCCTTTGATAAATGCTGAGCCTGTCTCCATGCTTGATCTAGGTGTGGTGCTGGCCTCTGGAACTATTTGCTCTATTCATTGCAGCCTTCCCTTGATCTGTCTAGCAACTGTTGATTTAGCTGTTTATGTATGTCCATATTCATATGTACATGTATTACAGAATTATACCAGTACACATTTTGCACTTGCGTAAACGAATTTGATGAAACTGCATCAAAAAGAAGTCCCCTGCCCAGGCTCCCTCAGTTGGAGATACTCAAATTTAGCTTTCCACTATTCATTTGGACCATTTCCTTTAGACCTTGACCTCACCACGAACACGAACATGAAATATATTCATCTCCGCGATCACCTTGTCTGTCTGTTTCCTATCCGTACAGATCAAAGATAACAAAATATTTTCATTCATAACAAATCTGATGTTTGTTTACTGTCATGGTCTTTCCTTTCGAAAATATCATTGGAAAATACCATCGGAAAGTTCCGTGCTTTGAGCAATAACAGATTGATTGAGAGACAATGGGAGACAAAGCTAGGGCCCCTGATTGCTGACGTTGTACGACCAACATCCCTAAGCTCTAACTTTTCTGGCTTACCTGCAGTGGGACAAATGTTGTGTCGCTCAGTTGAGGAGTTAGGCTTATATGCAATGCACATCTCGATGTAGTTCGTTAAGTGTTGCTGTGTCCATATAATGAGGTTCCAGCCACTCCTTGCACTGAATGGCCTCCACCTCAGGGGGCTGTGTCTTTCAATGTATTAAAGGCTGAAACCAGAACCTGATGTCTGCATCACATTCAATGCAATATCGATTTATTATCGACCCTGTGTACTCAGCCTAGGTGTCAGTTCAGACATCAGAGGAAAAAAATTACCAGGGATGGTGTATATGTAATAGTCAGGCTGCATTTATGTCTGGTTGATGTAATTGGGACAGTGGGTGGGTGCCCATGACTAGAATTTTGATGGACTTGATTTGATCTACATCTATTTGATGTCTGCTGGATGTAGCGTAAATTAGGAAAGTGGGAGTTTGGGGTTTGGAATTCAGTTTGAAATTCTGATAATAAAAGCTAACGACCTTGAGTAATTGGCTGTGGTCAAAGAATCCTTGCCAGATCAGGGCCAAACTTTCATCGAAACGGCGCAAAATTTATCAAATGAAACAAAGTCAGTGACAGTTTCCCACTCACAAACCACTACTTTGCAATTTCTTCGACAAGACACTGATCTCCAGTCTTCTACTGCAGATTGAGAAAGATTGATTGGTCTTTGTCCAGCGTTTCGATCATTTTATTGTGCCAAATATACGACATATCAAACACATTTCCTATCTTCCTGTCTTACAGGACCATTCCCATGCAAAGCCATCAACAAGATCCTGTGGAAGACTGCCAAGGGGTGAGTGTCAAACTAGATCTCAGC